>CM077081.1:184510477-184908619 GCA_039513925.1 Platanthera zijinensis
AGTACAGCTTGCGGAACTTCAATATCCACGGGTTTATTAGCTAAATGGCAATTGGCACATACAATTCGCCCAGTTGCTTCTCGTGGATTTTCATAACCCTGCTGCGCAAAAATGGGATATGCATTTGAAATAGATGCTCGAGTTATTACATATATCATGATCGATACATAAACGGATCGAGTCATCTGTTCTTTTACCCAAGAAAAAGTCTTTCTATTTTGCATGGTCGAATCATTGATCCCGGAATTTCTACAATAAATTCGATAGGTAGATAGTAGAATTACCTATCAACAAGTTTGCCATTTTCTTGATTGTACTGAAAGAATTGTACTGGTGGAATATAGTATGAATACCTTTAATTGAAAAAGTATAAGTCTAAAGAATAAGTAAGATTTCAAATGATTTATTTATACTTTATACACGAATAAAATTATACACGAATAAAAATTCTGATTTGATTGATATTGATATAAAGAAATCTAATAAATTCTTCATTCATTCATTGAATGATAAATTACTACAAGCGAAGGAGATATGCGATTTAAAAAATGGAAGATCCAATATTTCACAATTGTATCTAGAATCACTGGAAAAGTGGAAACAAGACCAGATATAATCTGATCATTCTCAGCCAACCCGAAATCGTTGTAGATCAAACTAATCATTAGTTCCCAACCATGGGTCGAGTGAAATCCGATCCATAAATCAGTAACTAAAAGAATCGAAAAAGCTTTGATTGTGTCACTTAAGTTAGAGATAAATTCCTTAATCCAAGAATTCAGAATGAAAAGTTCTTCATTACCCAGAACAAAATAACCACTTAGAATAGCGAAACAGATTAGATTTGTCGAGAAATGCGAAATGATATGGAAATGAGATTCATTGTGTCTTTTGACCAATTGTATTGTTTCTCCTATACGAAGTCTTTGCATATGTGTTTCCGAGTACTCCTTTATAATCTCGTCCAAAAGAAATAGTTCTTCTAATTCCATAAATTTTTCTAGAACATTTTTCCCTTGAATATCATTCAAAAGGATTTTGGATTGCCTGGTATTCCACCAACTAAGAACCCAAGTTTCTAGACATTTATTAAATGATAGAGAAACCCACCAGGGCAAAAAGAGTATAGACACAAGATATGGGAGGGAAGCCGATGCTTTCTTTTTTTTCATTCTTTATCTGTGATGTGAATTGTTAATGAACCTATTTCATTGGTCGATTCTATCTGACTATGAAGCACCAGTTATATAACAAAAGCCTATAACTCTAACAAGAACAAAGTATCGAACCTATGGATCTTTTCCTATTTTTGTTTTTGTATAATAATGAAGTCTTTGGATAGAGAATAGAACATAGAATAAGGGCCTTTTTGAATGAAAAAAAGAAGTAAATATTCTTTACAGATTCCAGAGATCTCAATTAGGCAAATTGGAACCTATTTCATCTTCATTTCTTCCTTTCTATGAAGACTCAAAAACCCATTTATTATTTGGACTTCAAGACGAACCCTACCGGGATCCTTTTAAGATATTTTATTAGTGAGATTCTATTTTATTAAAATTGTTCCATATGCGTCCTCCTGCTTTGAGATGTATAATATACATGGACTGCTGCCTCAATGGAACGAGTAAATAGAATATAGCATCTTTTGCTGGAATAAACATTTTTAATAAGCTTCAGTTGTTTGAAACTGAAAATTAGTAAGTTCCTTCTCTCATGCTGAGATTTATATTCTCAGCTCATTTCAAAATACTTCAATCGGTACGCGCAAGAAATAGGCCAATTCGGCAGCTTTTTGTTCAATTTCTCGTGTAGTCAAATTATCATCAGTACAAGTCAAGGGAATGGCTCCCTGTCCCCTGATTTCCATATAAAGGACACGACGAGGAAAAAGACCCTCTCTCGCCTCCATTCTGATTGATTGGATATCTTTCAGAAAGAAACGAAGAAAGATCCGACGATTTATTCCAGGAAATCCCCAACGAAAAAGGCACATTATGCCTTCTTTTCTATCGAATCGGTCATAACCACTACCTACATTCCATGAAATTGTGCACCACAAATAAGAACTAATGAATAGACCCGCGATCCCATAGAAAGACATCACGATCCCTTGTGGGAAAAAAAGAATTTGCTGAGACGAAAATATGGATAGAAGATTTCTACCAAGATAACTGGAAATTCCAACCACTAAGAATCCCAGTGAACCTAAAAAAAGGATAAAGGCCCAGCAAAAATTACTTGTTTTTTGAGACCCCGATATAAGTTCTATCCATATATGTTCTGATCGCCAGTTCATACTATACTAGATCCAGTTGCATTCGATTGGAATTGAGAGAATAACCCGAATGGATTTGACTTAACTTTTCTTGCTTGATCCCAAAGTAACTTTCATCAACTAGCGGTGAACCATTAGGAATAATTGGTTAGATACATTGAGTTTATATTTCAATGATTTTCAGATTTGCTGATCATTTGAATTTCATTAGTTCATATTAGTTCATTTATTAAGCTATAACCGCATATATATGCGGTTATAGCGTATATTATGCATCCGCATACATAACATTCTGTTTGTTTTCGGAAAGGCCACAAATTTTATATCCCGCCATATTACATTAAAAAAAGTATCTGTATGATGATCCAGTGTTGTGATGAGATTTTGTCCCATCATATTTTGACAATCTTATTTCTTTGGACATAAAGAGATAAAGAAGCCATTGCAATTGCCGGAAAGACTAGGCCCACTAAAGGAACAAAAATAGAGGGAAAGTTCAAATTTATCATAGAATGGGTACCTCGATTTCATATTTGTACCTATTATAATTATAAAGATATCTTATAATAAGTCTATCTATTAGATAAAATATGAAGTTCTTAATAAGAAATAAGTGCAAGGAATAAGGAATGTAGAAATTGTATTCTTTTTCTACTATCCTTATCTTCTTTCTATCTTTTCTTTCAAAAAAAGTCTTTTGAAAGAAAAGATAGAAAAGAATTTATTATGAGTTCGCGACTTTAACCAATCTTATCCAACAAACAGGGATTCCTAGTAAAAAAAGGGGGGGGGGGTTCTCGGTCAATGGTTTGATTCTATATTCTTCAATTTATATTTGATTTGAGATTTCTTATTTATTTTTCTTTCCCATATTTTTCGGAAGGAGAAAGTAACTCTTTTTCTCTTGACAAGAGAGGGATGCTTATTCCTAATCAGGAAGAGAGGTAGAATAAAAAATGGATCCAGAGTAATTATCCAAAACTTCTGACTCTTACTACACTTATAATTGATGTTCCCAAATAAAACACCATCTTCTTCGTTTTGTTTTTTTGATTACAATGAACTAAATGCTTATTCGCTACAAGTAAAAATAACTGAACCTAATGCTATACTTCTTTTTAAAAATTTTTTTTTTAACCTTGATTCAAGGGAAGGAAACCATGTAGCTGAAATAACTCATTCAGAACACCTTTTAAAGGATTACGTGGTACGATTGGGTCGAATAAGCCCTTATGGAATGAATACTCAGCCGCTTGTGAACCGTCGGGTATTGTCTTTTTCAATGTTTGTTCAATTACTCTTTTCCCCGCAAACGCAATGTGGGCATTAGGTTCAGCAATAATGATATCTCCCAACATACCAAAACTTGCTGTAACTCCGCCAGTTGTAGGAGATGTAAGGATTGATACATAGAATAACTTTTTATTTGATTGATAATCGTATGAAGCAGAAGATATTTTAGCCATTTGCATCAAGCTCAAACTTCCTTCTTGCATGCGTGCTCCTCCAGAAGCACACACAATAATGACAGGCAGAAATCGATTAGTAGCATACTCAATCAAACGGGTGATTTTCTCACCTACTACGGATCCCATACTACCTCCCATAAACTGAAAATCCATAATTCCAATTGCTATGGGAATACTATTTAGTCGACCTACGCCCGTTTGAACAGCGTCAGTTAAACCTGTTTTTATTTGATAAAAATAGATGCGATCTCTATAAGGTTCCTCCTCTGAATGAATTTCAATGGGGTCCATAGAGACCATATCTTCATCCATAGGCTCCCAAGTGCCGGGATCAATAAAAAGTTCGATTCTATCTGAACTACTCATGTTCAAATGATATCCACAGTGTTCACAAATATTCATTTTTGACCTAAAAAATTTTTTATAATTTGTTTCAGAACAATTCTCGCATTGAACCCATAACTTTGTATTTATATCAAAATTATTTGTATTTATATCAAAATTATTAGATATTACCGTTCTATTGAAAGAACTACTACTGGTTTTGATACTCAAATTTTCACCTTCAATGCTACTTATACTTTCCGCACAAATGAAATTAGTAATGTAATTTTCGATACCGCTGTAAATGTCACTATTAAGACAGATTTCAATTTCAAAACGAAGATAAGTTTCAATGAAACTATAAATGGGATTATTCCGATTAGATTGAGTTTCATCCATAGAATAATAGTAGTATAAATTGCCACTCTTATTATTTTTTAAAAAACTAAAAAAAAAAATATCTAGTTCACTCAAAAAAGAACTAGCATTATCCATATCAAAAATCTGATTTTCAATATCAAAATATACAGAATATCTGTCACCATTACTATTTCTAACTAAAAAAGTATAATTAGAGATCAAACTTCAAATATTCCTGCTATCGAAGAAAGAATTTATATAGTGAATATTACTTAAACAATAACTGCCCCAACTAGGAATCTTTTTCTCCGCATCATTTAAAAAAGGTTCTTCACTTCCACTGGTATGTCCAAGAGCATCAGCATCAATACTATCCTTTGATTTACTTAGTACATACCTATGTTCTAACTTCTTGTTAGACAACATCAAATGGAACCAACATTTTTCCATAGAGTCTTTCTGCCCCCTATTTTATAAAAACCTAATACTAATAGATGAATAGTCATTTGATTTTGATGAAGAAAAAAGAATTTTACTATTTTTTTTTTTTTTTATTTCTCATCATAATTCAAATGAAGCATATGATCCAATAATTTTTGGGAATACAATGAATCATTTCAATATGGATTTTGATTGTTATTATGATATAATCTTTTCCTCAAAAAAATCTAAAGACAGGTTTATCTCATGTAAAACTAGGAATTCTCATAAAAAAGATACATAGTTGTTTCTTCCCATAAATGAAAAATGGATTCTCGTAGAATCTCGTGTCATATAGTCAAAGAAGAAAATGAGTTTATAGAACGAAAAAGACAATATACAGGATGGGGGGTAGAAAGGATCCTTCCCTTGGCTTTATTTATGATCTATGGCCTGAAACTAAATAATCTTAAATTATCCACCAATCCAATCCCAAGCATCCATAATTAACCTTATGGTCCCAACGATAAAGAATCGAATAGATAAATAGATAAGTTGTTGAGTCTTCGATCTTATCTTTAGATTTTGCATATACTTTTTTTTATATATATATAAGATATATGCAAATACACAAAGACCCTCATAATATCATAGCATAGGATTAGTATAAGAAGTTCATTCTTTATTCGACCCAATCTTTTCCTAAAAAAAGATTGGGCCAAGTTTCATTGCAATCAATTAGGAGAACAAACGGCAATTGCTTAATTATACGCGTTTTTGTCTATTTATCTAGCTTATCCACTGGGTCGAAATCAAATTTTATTTCTTTCCATATTTCACAAGCAGCGGCTAGCTCAGGGCTCCATTTGCTAGCTTCACGAATAATATCATTACCTTCACGAGCAAGATCACGTCCCTCATTACGAGCTTGTACACATGCTTCTAAAGCCACCCGATTAGCTACTGCACCGGGCGCATTTCCCCAAGGGTGCCCTAAAGTTCCTCCACCGAACTGTAGTACAGAATCATCCCCAAAGATTTCGGTTAGGGCAGGCATATGCCAAACATGAATACCCCCTGAAGCCACGGGCAGAACACCTGGCATAGAGACCCAGTCTTGAGTGAAAAAAATACCGCGACTTCGATCTTTTTCAATAAAATCATCACGTAATAAATCAACAAAACCCAAAGTCATCTCACGTTCCCCCTCCAGTTTACCTACTACTGTACCAGCGTGAATATGATCTCCACCAGACATACGTAATGCTTTAGCTAGTACACGAAAATGCATACCATGATTTTTCTGTCTATCAATAACTGCATGCATTGCGCGATGGATGTGAAGAAGTAGACCGTTGTCGCGATAATAATGAGCCAAGCTAGTATTTGCGGTGAAGCCCCCGGTTAAGTAGTCATGCATTAAGATAGGAAATCCTAATTCTCTGGCAAATACCGCTCTTTTAATCATTTCTTCACATGTACTCGCAGTTGCATTCAAGTAATGCCCTTTGATTTCACCCGTTTCAGCTTGCGCTTTATAAATTGATTCGGCACAAAATAAGAAACGATCTCTCCAACTCATAAATGGTTGTGAGTTCACGTTTTCATCATCCTTAGTAAAATCAAGTCCACCTCATAGACATTCATAAACCGCTCTACCGTAGTTTTTTGCGGATAATCCCAATTTTGGTTTAATAGTACATCCCAATAGGGGACGACCGTACTTGTTCAATTTATCTCTTTCAACTTGGATGCCATGAGGTGGACCTTGGAAAGTTTTGGAATAAGCAGGGGGAATTCGCAGATCTTCCAGACGTAGAGCTCGCAGAGCTTTGAAACCAAAAACATTACCCACAATGGAAGTAAACATATTAGTAACAGAACCTTCTTCAAAAAGGTCTAAAGGATAAGCTACATAAGCAATATATTGATTTTCCTCCCCAACAACGGCCTCGATGTGGTAGCATCGTCCTTTGTAACGATCGAGACTTGTAAGTCCATCAGTCCACATAGTTGTCCATGTACCAGTAGAAGATTCGGCTGCTACCGCAGCGCCTGCTTCTTTAGGCGGAACTCCCGGTTGAGGAGTTACTCGGAATGCTGCCAAGATATCAGTATCTTTGGTTTCATAGTCAGGAGTATAATAAGTCAATTTGTAATCTTTAACACCAGCTTTAAATCCAACGCTTTCTTTAGTCTCTGTTTGTGGTGACATAAGTCCCTCCCTACAACTCATGAATTAAGAATTCTCACAACGATAAGGTCTACTCGATATGAATTAGACATGAATGAAACCTTTGACAAAAACCTTTCCAATTCAAGAAATAGTTAACTAAACTAATATTCTAAATTAATGAATAAGAAAAATTGGAAAAGGTTTCATTATTGGACCATGTATTTGATTCACCAAATACATCATTATTTTATACTCTTTGATATATATGGCGCAACCCAATCTTCGTTTTGAAAATTTATCTTGAATAATAATGAATATGATATAGAATATAAAAAGATAAAAAAAATGAAAATAATTCCTAATTTTCATAAATAAAATAGAATTGAATTAAGATAGATAAATAGAAAATATATAATAATCGAATATATTAGAAATAGAATATAGTAAATAAAATATTTTAATAAAAAAAGGAAATAATAGAGGAACCCCCCTCTTGACAGTAATATATGTTGTATATATAAATCCTAGATGTGAAAAAAGGCATAATTCATCTAGAAAGGGGGACATATGTGGTATATCAAAGAAGAATAGGTGCACAATACAAATAAAAAAAAAGACAAGAGAAAGAATTGAAAATTGACTTATTCACTAAGTAAAGGATTTAATTGGATCGGGTGGTATTAACTCAATCGAATGCTTACTCCAATTTCTTTCTTATGGAATTAACCGAACAACTTGCTATCGGATTTAGATATTTATTTTCGATTCAGTACTTTTAAAATTTTAAAAAAGATTTTAGACATATTTATTATGATTTATGATTATAAGAAGCAATCCCACTACTTCTGATCCTATGGTTTCTACACTTGAAGAACAAAACCTAGGACGTATCGCTCAAATTATTTGCCCAGTACTCAATGTCATTTTCCACCGGGCAAGATGCCTAATATTTATAATGCTTTGATAATTAAGAGTCGAGATACTGTTGGCCAGCAAATTAATGTAACTTGTGAGGTACAACAATTATTAGGAAATAATCGAGTTAGAGCTGTAGCTATGAGTGCTACAGATGGTCTGATGAGAGGAATGAAAGTGATTGACACAGGAGCTCCTCTAAGTGTTCCAGTCGGCGGAGCTACTCTCGGACGAATTTTCAATGTTCTTGGAGAACCTGTTGATAATTTAGGTCCTGTCGATATTCGCAGAACATCTCCCATTCATAGATCTGCACCTGCCTTCATACAGTTAGATACAACATTATCAATCTTTGAAACAGGGATTAAAGTGGTGGATCTTTTAGCCCCCTATCGCCGGGGAGGAAAAATTGGACTATTTGGGGGAGCTGGAGTGGGTAAAACAGTACTCATCATGGAATTGATCAACAACATTGCCAAAGCTCATGGAGGCGTATCCGTATTTGGTGGAGTAGGTGAACGTACTCGTGAAGGAAATGATCTCTACATGGAAATGAAAGAATCTGGGGTGATTAATGAGAAAAATATTGCAGAATCCAAAGTCGCTCTAGTCTATGGTCAAATGAATGAACCGCCAGGGGCTCGTATGAGAGTTGGCTTGACTGCCCTAACCATGGCGGAATATTTCCGGGATGTTAATAAGCAAGACGTACTTCTATTCATCGACAATATATTTCATTTCGTTCAAGAAGGGTCCGAAGTATCTGCCTTATTAGGTAGAATGCCTTCTGCAGTGGGTTACCAACCTACCCTTACTACGGAAAAGGGTTCTTTGCAAGAAAGAATTACTTCTACCAAAGAAGGATCTATAACATCGATCCAAGCAGTTTATGTACCTGCGGATGATTTGACCGACCCTGCTCCTGCCACAACATTTGCACATTTAGATGCTACTACCGTATTATCAAGAGGATTAGCTGCCAAAGGTATTTATCCAGCAGTAGATCCTTTGGATTCAACGTCAACTATGTTACAACCTCGGATCGTTGGCAAGGAACATTATGGAACTGCGCAAATGGTTAAGCAAACTTTACAACGTTACAAAGAACTTCAGGACATTATAGCTATCCTTGGGTTGGACGAATTATCCGAATAAGATCGTTTAACCGTAGCAAGAGCACGAAAGATTGAGCATTTCTTATCACAACCCTTCTTTGTTGCAGAAGTATTTACCGGTTCTCCAGGGAAATATGTTGATCTCGCAAAAACAATTCGGGGGTTTCAATTCATCCTTTCCGGAGAATTAGACAGTCTTCACAAGCAAGCCTTTTATTTGGTGGGTAATATTGATGAAGCTACCGCGAAAGCTATGAACTTAGAAGAGGAGAGCAAATTAAAGAAATGACCTTAAATCTTTGTGTACTGACTCCTAATCGAATGATTTGGGATTCCGAAGTGAAAGAAATTATTTTATCTACTAATAGTGGACAAATTGGCGTATTACCAAACCATGCCCCCATTGCCACGGCTGTAGATATAGGTCTTTTGAGAATACGGCGAAACTGCCAATGGCTAACAGTGGCTCTTATGGGCGGTTTCGCTAGAATAAGTAATAATGAGATCACCATTTTAGGAAATGATGCGGAAATTAGTACTGACATTGATCCACAAGAAGCTAAACAAACTCTTGAAATAGCTGAAGCTAATTTGAGTAGAGCTGAGGGTAAGAGACAAGCAATTGAGTCAAATCTAGCTCTAAGATGAGCTAGGACGCGAGTAGAGGCTGTTAATGTAATTTCCTATTAGTAGTAATCAAAAGAAAAAGAGTTCTTTATTATACCCTACACACTACATTTTTATTCCACAAAATGAACATAATGAAGTCTAATCTGATTAGAGAACAAAAAAAAGAGGATGGGTAGAAAAACTTATTAGATGCCGGATTCCATGGTATCTAATAAGTTCTACCTACTTTTGGATTTGAACCAATGACTCCCGCCGTATGAAAGCAATACTCTAACCACTGGGTTAAGTAGGCCGTTTATCACCACAAAAAGGGTCTCCATCACTTTGATGGATTATAGGTAAAATATGCTTTCTAAGCAATATAAATATTTTATCAGTAAATAAACATAAACGGATTAGAGAGATATCATGTGGGATTATGGGATACCCTTCTTGACAAGAAATTGTCTCTATGTTAAAATAGTTATGACAAGGGCTATAGCTCAGTTAGGTAGAGCACCTCGTTTACACGTGCGCCAATGCTTTTCAAGGGAGCCAAGTATGTAATGACAATAATTTCTTTTTTTTTTTAGAAGTTGATGTCTTACTCCGTAGATTCGAGAGAACAAGAGAGAAATAGCCTGACAAATATTTGGTTTGATCCGATTCAAGTGCGAATTTTGGTGCCAAATCAAATAGAACCTGCCATTGTAAGGTAAATGCTCGGTCCATTCAATGCCAGGCGTAATGAGTCTAAGGATCTCAAAAGAACCTCTTTTCGTCTTATGAGCTTCGAGGTGTATAAAGTTTCATATTTTACTCTTGCAGCGGAGCGATAGAGATTCCATTTCACTTAGGTTGATCTAGGCCGAAGGCAGACCTAAATAAAGGTCACCCTTCTTTGAAACACTTTGGTATTGCTCCCATATCAGGATACAAATAATGAATCAGAGCACAGGGAACCATCTCATTATCTTTTTATCTTCCTGTAAAGAAAAAATATGGTGGACTAACTGATCTTTACATCAGTTGATGAAAGAGCCCAATGCAAAAAAAAAAAATGCATGTTGGGTCTTTGAAACAGTTCAAATCATTTCGATAAAAATAAGTTTTATCCGTTTTACCGAGAAAGTCTACGGTTCGAGTCCGTATAGCCCTAATACATTCCATTTTTGTTTTGTATAGAAATTTTTGTAGTAGTAGGAACAATAATAAAAAAAAGAATTCATTACAACCCAACGGACCCAATTGGGTATTTGTTTTACAAATACCCATCTCTCTTCATCCACTTTCATGAATGAATTACATATGATATTTTTCCTATTTTCCTGTCCATGATAAAAGAGTTAGTGATACATTTTTTTTCTAAAGATTCCTGTCATTAAAAACTATAAAAAGAGAACAAACTTTTTTCCTGTAGTGAAACTTAACCCATTGGTTGGTCTTACGAAGTTTTATTAACGTAACAAAACAAACAAGTCTTTTGGTTCATTCCAAACACAATTTTAGTACTCTATTCATCATTAATATCATATCATATAAAAAATATACTAGATTTCTTCTTTATTTTTTATTTTATTGAATTGTTATTCATTTAATTTCTTATCTACTATAACAGATAACAAATATAACAGATTCCTTACTTTCACTTTCTATTTCTAAGATATAAAATATGAAATAAAAAATAAGTCTTTACTTTAGAAGATTTATAATAAGTATAAGATATAAGAAGAATATAAAATAAAAATCTCTTAAGTACTTAAGTATAAGAGAATCTTGTTTGTGTAAGAACATGCTATGTCTACACATATAGAAATAAAATCAAAAGAAAAAAAAAGAACAGCGGAAAGAACATCGGTTTGATTTGATCAAAATAAATTATTTTATTATTTCATCTAAGAAGTTCTAGATGAATTGAAAATTCCAATTAAAATGGAATAATGAAGAATTAAGCCTATTTCACATTACACATTAATAGGAGTACTTTTATGTTTCTGCTTCACGAATATGATATTTTCTGGGCATTCCTCATAATATCAAGCGTTATTCCTATCTTGGCATTTGTCATTTCTAGAATTTTAGCCCCGATTAGGGAAGGGCCAGAAAAGCTTTCTAGTTATGAATCGGGTATAGAACCCATGGGGGATGCTTGGGTACAATTCCGAATTCGCTATTACATGTTTGCTCTAGTTTTTGTTGTTTTTGATATTGAAACGGTCTTTCTTTATCCATGGGCAATGAGTTTTGATGTATTGGGTGTATCTGCATTTATAGAATCTTTCATTTTCGTGCTTATCCCAATTGTGGGTTCAGTTTATGCATGGCGAAAGGGAGCGTTGGAATGGTCTTAGCTGAATATTTAGACAATCAAAAGAAAAGGGAAGGAAAGGATGACATCGAGACAGTTATGAATTTGGTTGAGCTCCCATTACTTAACCAAACAACCTCCAATTCAATTATTTCAACTACATCAAATGATCTCTCGAATTGGTCAAGACTCTCCAGTTTATGGCCGCTTCTCTATGGTACCAGTTGTTGTTTCATTGAATTTGCTTCATTAATAGGCTCGCGATTCGACTTTGATCGTTATGGGTTGGTGCCAAGATCGAGCCCAAGGCAAGCAGACCTCATTTTAACAGCCGGAACAGTAACAATGAAAATGGCTCCCTCTTTAGTAAGATTATATGAGCAAATGCCTGAACCAAAATATGTCATTGCTATGGGAGCCTGTACTATTACAGGAGGGATGTTCGGTACTGATTCTTATAGTACTGTTCGGGGAGTCGATAAGCTAATTCCTGTGGATGTCTATTTGCCAGGCTGTCCGCCTAAGCCAGAGGCAATTATAGATGCTATAATGAAACTTCGTAAGAAGATATCCCGATTTTTGAAGATAAAACCGCGTATCAACAGGAGAATCGATGTTTTACTACTAATCACAAGTTTTACCTTCGACGCAGTACTCATACTGGAAATTACGATCAAGGATTACTCTATCAATCATCATCTACTTCAGAAATACCTTTTGGATTTGAAAAAGATTTCAAATCCAAAGAGTCAGAATATATTCCTACAAATTTGTGAATCAGGCAGGGTTCCCTTGTGCATAAAAATAAAAAGCGAGTAAATCTTTAACAATTTTATTGTCAATGTAAAATATTCATAAAAATAAAACAAAGAAAAATGTGGGAGAGATAAAGAAGATGCAGGTTCATTTATCTGATTGGCTAGTCAAGCATGAGCTAGTTCATAGATCCTTAGGCTTTGATTGTCGAGGAATAGAGATTTTACAAATAAAAACTGAGGATTGGGACTCCATTCCTATCATTTCATATGTCTATGGTTACAATTATTTACGCTCCCAGTGTGCTTATGATGTAGCACCAGGCGGATTTTTAGCTAGTGTGTATCACCTTACAAAAATACGGTATGGTATAGATAAACCAGAAGAGGTATGCATAAAAGTATTTGCTCTCAGGAGTAATCCTAAAACCCCGTCAGTTTTCTGGATTTGGAGAAGTGCTGATTTTCAGGAACAGGAATCCTATGATATGTTGGGAATTTCTTATGATAATCATCCTCGCCTTAAACGTATCTTGATGCCTGAAAGTTGGATAGGCTGGCACTTACGTAAAGACTATATTACGCCCAATTTCTATGAAATTCAAGATGCTCATTGAATGATAAGAAACCCCTTTTTTACTTATTTACTTATACGACACAACTCGAGATTTCATTTAAATCAAAGAACTTTTTGATATTACTTCATAGATTAAACAAAGTCACTGGACTTTAATTCGTCTTGTGAATGGGCTAAAATAAAAATTAAAAGAGGCTTTCATTGCTCTTCCTCCGCCTGGAAGATATCATATACATTTTATATGAGCAGAAACAATAGGATGACTCAAAAAATTTTTGTACGATAAACTTTGTACCGCGCACATCACTTAGTGGGGATCCCAGAAAGTCACTTGAGCAAGAGTGACAAAAAATATGAAATAAAAGACAATGCAAAATGAAAAGAATCGGAGTTTCTTTGTACTGTGTCTGAAATACATCCTTTCTCTTTCTATCCTTTCACTCTTTGATTGAATCTTTTTAGCTCTTGATATATACATATACGAAAATTTAACATACTTTTTTAAGTATAAACAGAAATGAAAAAATGAAAAATAAAGTAAAGAATGTCTATTCCGACCCGTCTAAATTTTATTTGGATGAAGTATGAATATCTATCCAATACATTATTCACGTGTCAGGAACCAGATTTGAACTGGTGACACGAGGATTTTCAGTCCTCTGCTCTACCAACTGAGCTATCCCGACCATTTTCCATGCATCCTAGCAGAGTACTTGTATCTATGTCAATGAAAAGAACTAAAAAAGACAGTCTTAACAAATTGGACCTAGCCCCCTTAATTTCTTAGATATTCAAAAATAAGACTTTCTTTGATTCCTTGAACATATATGTTAATTTGTGCAGGTATCGTATCTATACAAATTAAATTGGATTGCAATTGGAAGAAAATACAAAAGTTTCTATTCGGATCCATTTGTGAAAGAACAGAGTGAGGAAGTAAAATGGGCTCTTTTGGGGATAGAGGGACTTGAACCCTCATGATTTTAAAATTCGACGGATTTTCCTCTTACTCTAAATTTCATTGTTGTTGGTATTTACATGTAAAATGGGACTCTCTCTTTATTCTCGTACAATTAATCTTCAAAAGATCTATCAAACTCTGGAATGAATAATTTGATCACTGAATATTGGAATTCAATTCTTTTTTCAACTTCAATGAGAATTGATTCACAATAACTCTTCAATTTTTCATAGTCTATCATTCTAATCAATATAGAATAGAAATAGGGGGTTTCTATAGAACCTTATTCTATACTCATACTAATACACTTCTACTATTATACTATCCACTAATATACTATATACTAATAGTAGATAAGATATAAGATATAAGATAATAGTTAGATGTGATATAAATAAGAAAGAAATGCGATGAATCATTTGCTATGTCAGTATCTAGACGTACGTATTAGGTATATAAGATTATCCTTTCTGTCATTTCGATCTTTTCTTTTGATATAAGGATTTTAGCTACTAATCTAACGTAGTCAATTTCATTCGTTAGAATAGCTTCCATTGAGTCTCTGCACCTATCTCTTTTTATTCTCATTTTCCATTTTTTTTTTAGATTTGGCTCAGGATTGCCCATTTTTAGTTCCAGGGTTTCTCTGAATTTGGAAGTTAACACTTAGTAGGTTTCTATACCAAGGCTCAATCCAATCAAGTCCGTAGCGTCTACCAATTTCTCCATATCCCCCCTTGTTTTGAAAAAAGAATCCATTTGTAATTCTATCCACCTCTTTCATTGATCTTGTCACTAAGGAATTCATTAGGTAATGATTCCTATTTGTTTCAATCCGAATGATTCTATCATTGATGTATCCGCAATTCAATATGGATAGATATATGTGGGATATATCTATCCCTTTCCTAATTATCCTTTTTTACAGTACTATTTAAAATAGTGGAACGGTCAATATTCATTCTTTTTTTTGTCCTCTTGTGTATAATGATAGAATCCAAATTTTTCATCAGTTTTATTCTTTTATTCATTGATTTCCATTATTCGAATTATTAGAAGAGAAAGAAATATAATATGATTCTCTTTTCACTCTGTATCTATTAGGATTATAGATAGTTTCGTTGCTTGAAATTGATATTTCAAGTTTTCAAGTATAGTTTTCTAGTTCCACGATTAGAATGAGATTATTCTGATTATTCTAATGATAATAAATGAATTATTCATAATATGATTTTCATTTTTCTAAAATGATCATAATCAGAATATTATTGAATTTCAATATTTTATTTTTATTTCTTGTATTGAATTATTAATATGATAAATAAGAAATGAAAAAATAAAATAGAATCTCATTCTAAATAATTTTGATTCTCCTATATAAATAATAAATAGATTAATATAATAATTTAAATCTCATATTTTCTTTAATGAATGTAAATTCTTTTTGGATTTTCTATCTAATATTTTTGAATTTCATTTTTTTTTCATATATATGGAATTTAATTTCTATTTCAATATCTAATTTATCTAGATCTAAATAGAATATAAAATATATAACTAATAACTAAGAAATAGAATAAATTTCAATAATCAATAAATGAAAGAAAAAAAGAAAAGAATCACTAGGCAATAACTAAGATCCCAAGTTTACTGTATTCCTATACAGTATTGCTTTTATATCCGCCTGCTTAGCTCAGAGGTTAGAGCATCGCATTTATAATGCGATGGTCATCGGTTCGATTCCGATAGCCGGCTCTTTTTCTTTCGATGATTGAAAATCTCTACTCTCACTTTCTCTAAATGTGGGGTCACCAATCTATTATGTCATGTCATGGTAACTTGCAGCTATAGCTATGAATAAAAAAGTTGACTAGAACAATTAGATCTCTACAGAAGAAATTGGAAAATGTAGTTTTTTACTTGAATTTCCTATATATATAAAAAAATCCAAATTTTGAATAAAATTCATTTTGATTTTATTGAGTTTTGTTTTGCTGATCCTTTAGTTCAGTCTGAATTTATATTTTTTTATCAAATGAAAGTGAATCAAAAAGGAGCCTTTATATGTCTCGTTACCGAGGACCTCGTTTCAAAAAAATACGCCGGCTGGGGGCTTTACCGGGACTAACTAGTAAAAGACCCAGATCCAGAAGTGATCTTCAAACCCAATTACGCTCTGGAAAAAGATCGCAATATCGTATTCGTTTAGAAGAGAAACAGAAATTGCGTTTTCATTATGGTCTGACAGAGCGACAATTACTAAAATATGTGCATATTGCTGGAAAAGCCAAAGGGTCAACAGGCCGGGTTTTACTACAACTACTTGAGATGCGTTTGGATAACATAATTTTTCGATTAGGTATGGCTTCAACCATTCCTGGAGCCAGACAATTAGTTAACCATAGACACATTTTAGTTAATGGTCGTATAGTGGATATACCAAGTTATCATTGCAAACCCCGAGATATTATTACTACGAAGGATAAAGAAAGATCAAAAGATCTGATTCAAAATTATCTTGTTTCATCCCTCCACGGGGAATTACCAAACCATTTGACTATTGACTCTTTACAATATAAAGGATTTGTAAATCAAATAATAGATAGTAAATTGATCGGTTTGAAAATAAATGAATTGTTGGTCGTAGAATATTATTCCCGTCAGACTTGATTCTAACGAAAATAAAAAAGCAAGGTTCAAACAATTTTGACTCCTTTTGCTGAAGTAAATGGAGTACCTTGTGCCCTGTCTAATTCACGTATCACAAATGGATCGGCAATAGGATTCTTTTTATTTTTTCGATGTCAATACGATATTTCTATTTGTATTTTACGTATCACAGGGATATAATTAGGGATAGAGAATATCTATGAAATTAAGGGTCTTATTGTTATAATAATGATGATGATATCAATTCATATTTGATTTGATACATTATAGTTGGTAACGTTGATGAATGAAAAGAAATGGAGAGAGAGGGATTCGAACCCTCGGTAAACTAAAGTCTACATAGCAGTTCCAATGCTACGCCTTGAACCACTCGGCCATCTCTCCTACATAATCTTATTTATTTTATGACCAAAACCCGAATGAATAGCGAGTCATCCATCTTAATTGCAGTACAGGTATGACCGTTCGATGGTTCCATAAGAAGAAAATTTTTCCAAATTCATATTTATTTACAATAACTTATTTCATCAGCTACCCCGTGGATCTATTCGAAATTCATGAATCGTCCGATTAATTTTTCTCTTTCAATTGTATGGCGTGGCACATACACGTTATGCAAAAAGGCATGGTTACTTTAATTTAAATTTCCATTTTATCATGGAATGACTATTCCATTCTTTTTCCTTTTTGGATCATAACCAAATCAAAACTTCTCGAGTTATCAAAATCCATAAGAAACTTGGTTATTCAACTTAGATGAAATAGTAAGAGTTTTGGTCATTGGTATACTACAAAATTGTAATGAAATCTAATCTGATTCAACTATTTCATTTCATATTTGTCTAAAAGGTGGTACAATTTGGGATCTAAATTTTTTCTAATGAGTCTGTTTTTATGTTATTTTGTACTGTACAATTCCTTTTTTGTGGGATCGTTTTCCCTGAAGGAGGATGAGAAGAATTATAGAATGAATTACTAATTATGCCTAGATCTCGAATAAATGGAAATTTTATTGATAAGACCTCTTCAATTGTAGCCGATATTTTATTACAAATAATTCCGACAACTTCAGGAGAAAAAAAGGCATTTACCTATTACAGAGATGGTGCGATTTGATTTTTTTCTTTTTTTTTTACCTCTCAATTTTTACGAGAAAAAGAACGTAGTTATAAATAAAAAAAACAAATGAGTGAAAGAAACCTACGCTTGGTGAAGGTGAAGTTTAGAGATAGAACAATTCCTTCTATCGTGTATCCTCGATTTATGCAGCCTTAGATGCTTCAATTATTTATTTTAGTATTGATCAAAAGGTTACATCTATAGGTTCTGTATTAGAGGTCAATCCTACTTCATTAGTACCAATAGATGGCATCGGGGAAAAAGCACTACACCTAGGAATCAACAACACGAAAACTTTGTTATAAATAACCCTTTTCCTTATTGGTATCAGGACTAAAAATAATGGTTGGGAAAACAAAGATCCATCTCATTCGTACTTTTGGTACCCGTATAACCATCAAAGACCGTTGAAGTGACTAATTCCTGGAAATTGTAAGCGTTGAGTACAAAGAAATTTTTGGAGTGACCATTTCTATCTAGTACTAATACAATTAGTGTTAAGAAAAAATCTCTTGTGAGAAGGCTGGCTAGAAATTTCTTGTAAAAATACCAGCTCCTGTCAGTTCATAATTCTAATAGTGAATTTTGGATTATTCCCTTTAGTACTATGCACAGAAGGGAGGAGCCTTATGAGATGAAAATCTCACGTACGGTTCTGGAACGGAGATTCTTTTACTAGAACGAACGACCGTAACGGATGTCGGCTCAATCCGAAGGAAATTATGCAGAAGCTTTACAGAATTATTATGAAGCTACGCGACCAGAAATTGATCCCTATGATCGAAGTTATATACTCTATAATATAGGTCGTATACATACAAGCAACGGAGAACATACAAAAGCTTTGGAATATTATTTCCGGGCACTAGAACGAAATCCCTTTTTACCACAAGCTTTTAATAAAATGGCCGTGATCTGTCATTACGTGCGACTATCTTCACTATAGAAAACAAGGAAAAAAGATAAAATCGTCTAGTAAATACTAAAAAAATAGGCTTTCTACATATGCATCGTCCAAAATAACGATTTTTATCAGTTGTAGCAAGGAAAGATACTTCGCGAGAACCAAAAAAATCGGAAGAAAAAGGTATGGCCTATATACTATACTCTATGGATAAAGAGTCGAATTGATAGAGAAAGCACCGTAAAGATCCATTAGTAAGCTATTATTTGGTCAATACAGTTCAGAACTGCTTACTTATGTCATAATTTGATTGATATGGGATAAAAGTTAGAAATCAACTTATGTAATAGAGTTGATCTACTAAAGTATTGATCAGCGGTGTAGCATCAGATCCTAAAGATAGTAAGTTCTTTTTTCTTAACGGAGGAAGGTCTTTTTCAAAGATACTATAGAAATAAAAATTTCATATACCTTATATGAAATATGAAACCGAGATAGTTACCTTTCAGAAAATTCTAACGATATCAGGGAGGATATCTATGCTTCATTTTTCTGAAGGTGGGAGAAAAGATAAAACTAATTATTGATCCAAATTAGAATTGGAAACTTATGTAATAAATATTTTATGGTTAACCCAAGATAAAATAGAATAGATTGATTAGAAATTTAATGAATCTATCATAGGATAAATTAAGAAAAGATGGGACGCAAATAATTGATTGATGAGCCGTATGAGGTAGGAAACTCTCAAGTACAGTTCTAAGGGAGGGAATTTACTAACCTATTCCGACCGGGGAGAACAGGCCATTCTACAAGGCGATTCGGAAATTAGACAGGCTTGGTTTGATCAAGCTGCTGAGTATTGGAAACAAGCTATAGCGCTTACTCCAGGGAATTATATTGAAGCACATAATTGGTTAAAAATAACGAGGCGTTTTGAATAAGACCATTCAACTTTTTTTGTTGTTGGATATAGCAAGCAAATGAAATAAATCGTTCCTATGAAAAGATCCAATCAAGAATTTTATTATATCCCTTCTTTCTAAAGAATTATATTTTGTACATTTTATAGGGTATCTCATAAGGATAAATACTACAGATGGAATATAGCATAGAACTAATAAAGCTATTTCGATGAATCTTATGAAGTCTAAAATGAAAATCATTCCTCATTCATAATAAGAAAAGAGAAAAAAAGTAAATCTCTATTTATCTATTTTTTTTAGCTATTTTATATTTATATTCTCTTTTTAGATTATCTATTAGATTTTTCTATTTTTGATTAAAGTCAATCTATATGGGCAGTTGAGCATGCAGAATCTAAATAGAAATAAGCTAGGTTACAAAATTTTTTTTTTTGTTATATTGGGAAAGGATTGGCAATAGAATAGGTCCCTTGGGCACCTATTATTTATGTCATAATAAATCCGAACACTTGCCCCAGATCGACTTCAATATCATAATTGCTCTAGTGAATAACTAAAGCAAATAGATGTATGGAAGATAGGAAAGAAAGGGACTTAAAATATCTATCTTTCAGAGGTTCACTAAAAACTTGACTGTTGGCGGGTCTCCTTGTATGTGTTGTCCGGAAAGAGGAGGACTTAATGATTATTCGTTCGCCGGAACCCGAAGTAAAAATTGTTGTAGACAGGAATCCTATAAAAACGTCTTTCGAGGAATAGGCAAGACCCAGCCATTTCTCAAGAACAATAGCTAAGGGTCCTGATACTACCACTTGGATCTGGAACCTACATGCTGATGCTCACGATTTTGATAGTCATACCAGTGATTTGGAGGAGATCTCTCGAAAAGTATTTAGTGCTCATTTCGGTCAACTCTCTATTATCTTTCTTTGGCTGAGTAGCATGTACTTCCATGGCGCCCGTTTTTCAAATTATGAAGCATGGCTAAGCGATCCTACTCATATTGCACCCAGTGCCCAAGTGGTTTGGCCAATAGTAGGTCAAGAAATATTGAATGGGGATGTGGGAGGTGGTTTCCGAGGAATACAAATAACCTCCGGTTTTTTTCAGATTTGGAGAGCATCTGGAATCACTAGTGAATTACAACTCTATCGTACCGCAATTGGTGCATTGGTATTTGCAACGTTAATGCTTTTTGCTGGTTGGTTCCATTATCACAAAGCCGCCCCAAAATTGGCTTGGTTCCAAGATGTAGAATCTATGTTGAATCACCACTTAGCGGGATTACTAGGACTTGGATCTCTTTCTTGGGCGGGACACCAAATCCATGTATCTTTACCGATTAACCAATTTCTCGACGCTGGAGTTGATCCTAAAGAAATACCACTTCCTCATGAATTTATCTTGAATCGGGATCTTTTGGCTCAACTTTATCCAAGTTTTGCCGAGGGAGCAACCCCCTTTTTCACCTTGAATTGGGCAAAATATGCGGAATTTCTGAGTTTTCGTGGAGGATTAGATCCAATAACAGGGGGTCTTTGGTTGAGTGATATTGCACACCATCATTTAGCTATTGCAATTCTGTTCCTGATCGCAGGTCATATGTATAGGACTAACTAGGCCATTGGTCATGGCCTGAAAGACATTTTAGAGGCTCATAAAGGTCCATTTACGGGCCAGGGCGGGTCTCTATGAAATCCTAACAACGTCATGGCATGCTCAATTATCTCTGAACCTAGCTATGTTAGGCTCTTTAACCATTATTGTAGCTCACCATATGTATTCCATGCCCCCTATCCATACTTAGCTATTGACTATGGTACACAACTTTCGTTGTTCACACATCACATGTGGATCGGTGGATTTCTTATAGTTGGCGCTGCTGCACATGCAGCCATCTTTATGGTAAGAGACTACGATCCAACTACTCGATACAACGATCTATTAGATCGTGTCCTTAGACACCGTGATGCAATCATATCACATCTGAACTGGGCATGCATATTTCTAGGTTTTCACAGTTTTGGCTTGTATATTCATAATGATACTATGAGTGCTTTAGGGCGTCCCCAAGATATGTTTTCAGATACCGCTATACAATTACAACCCATCTTTGCTCAATGGGTACAAAACACCCATGCTTTAGCACCTAGCGTAACAGCTCCTAGTACAACAACAAGTACCAGCTTAACTTACTTTTTAGACTTGTTAACTGATATGATAGTTTGGGAATATCTGGAAGGCATGATTAGATGTCATTTAGAACAATTTTATTCATAATACTACAGATAAATTGGAAGAAGTTCTAGATGCTCAAGAACCTGTTATCCAAACTGCTCTAGAAGTTCAACCAGAACCAGCCGTTCAAATTTCTGAAGTTGATCAGCCAGAAGTGCAAGCAAAACTGGTCACTATGACAGTTTCTGAGAGTCAAGAATCAGCTGCAGATGCCCCAATTGAAAAATCTACTGTATGGGATGATTCCCCAGGTTTGGATTTAGATGCTCTATTGGCATAGGATGCCATAGAAGAAGAACTAGAAAGAGCTGCTCGAAAGGAAAAAGAAAGGGCTTTGAAAGATGCAATTGACCCATATGATATTCCTATCTCTTCTAATTCTGAAGATGAAATCGATTCTGATGAGTCTGCTGAATTGAAAAGAAAAAGAATTGCTAAAAAGAAAAGAAAAGCTGTAGCTCCTCCTCCTGCTAATCCAGATAATGATACACTGTATTATATACTGAAAGGAATTGATCCAAAGTCAAAAGACTTCCAGCATTGGATGTTATTTTCTAAGAACCAGCAAAAGCAAAGGAAAAAGTCAAAGAGGTATGACTCTCCTGTACCTAGATGGAATCCTAGAGGTCCTCCTCCTCCACCCCCAAGTGCAGGAGCCTTAGGAAACTTATCTTCAAAACCTGCTTCTCAATCTGAAAGATCAAATCCATCTAAGTCTGCTCAAAGGAGAACTTCATAAGGATTCCAAGGTAAAAGTCAAACTGGCTATCAAAGACCTGATGCTGTTAAAGAACAAGTTAAGGAGGTAGTGTATCAAAGACCAACCTTTTCTCCTCCTCAATCCAAAGAACTTAAAAGCTCTACCTCTCCTAAGCCAGATCACTCTGAGAAGGATGTTTCAAAAGGTAAGCAAATTATTTTAACTGAAAATTCTAGCAAGATATTTGCTAAGTCTGCTCCCCTTTCTTATCTAGTTAATCAGGATAAAGAACCAGTTGACACTTCTTCTGAGATTATTTATGAAAGCCCAGAGCTTGATCCTAACTTTAGGATGGCTCGTTTTCTTGAACTGGTTGGAGCAGCGCAAATTAAGAAAGCAAAAGCAGAAGGAAAGGACACTGCAGGATTGACCACAATGTCGAAATTCAGAAAGAAGGAGCTCGACAAGTTCCAGGTTAGACCTGAGATATTTGACCCTTCGAAGTATATGGAAAAGCATCCTGAGGCAGTGGTCCCAAGAACAACAGAATTGAAAATTATTGGAGAACAAGACTTGAAGTTATCGAAAAAAAAAGCTCTAGATCCCACCAGAAAAATTACTTTTGTTTCTAGCTCTTCTAATCCTAAATCTAACTCTGAAGCACCTTAATTTTTTTTCATTGATTGACAGTTAATTTCTTATCTGGTTGATTGATGATATCTGCTTAGTTGTTTCTCTTTATGCATTTTATTTTACTTTCAGTAATTAGTTTTGTATGTTTTAATTGTTGAGAGACTTAACTCAAATAGGGGGAGATTGTTGGAACCCTAGGTTTTGATTTGAGTTCAGTCCTCTCTTTTTCTGTCTCTTGACCCAAGATTTATCTATGGTCAAAGGTTAGTTGATAGGTTAGATTCTCTAGTTGTGTAGAATTGCTTTTCCAGATGAATATTTGGTTAAGTAGTTTTTCGTTCGACTATAGTCGAACGTCGCTCGACTATCGTCTATCGGCTGATCGACGATCGTCTATCAGTTGGTCGACGTTCTGTCTGCGTTGATAGCTCGACTATCTGTTGATAGGTCGACTATCTATTGTCTTTGATAGTTCGACTATCTGCTTGGATAGCTCAACTATCTGATAGCTCGACTATCTGTTGATAGGTCGACTATCTGTCCGCTTTGATAGTTCGACTATCTGTTGATAGGTCGACTATCTGTGTTGTTTTGATAGTTCGACTATCCGTTGATAGGTCGACTATCTGTTTTGCTTTGATAGTTCGACTATCTGCTTGGATAGTTCAACTATCTGATAGTTCGACTATCTGTTGATAGGTCGACTATCTGTTTTATTTTGATAGGTCGACTATCTGTTGATAGGTCGACTATCTGTTTTCTGTGATAGGTCGACTATCTACTCGATAGGTCGACTATCTGTTTTGTTTGGTAGTTCGACTATCTGTCCGGATAGATCGACTATCTGATAGCTCGACTATCTATTCTGATAGGTCGACTAACTGCTGAGGTAGTTCGACTATCTTCTTGATAGTTCGACTATCTGGATCGTTCGACTATCTGTCTGATAGGTCGACGATCTCCGTGCATCGGTCGACGATCTCCGAGGGTCGTTCGACGTTTTGCTGTTTGATTTAAATAGTTTTGTCGTCTTTTGTAATGTGATTAATTTCATAATTATTTTGGCATATTTTATAAAAGATTATTTGAATAAATTGTGATAACACTTCCATGCAATATCTATTCTATTCTTTATGCATGAGCTAATCTTTTCTGACAAAGTTGTTTGTCTTATAGCTGAGATATGTTTTCTGCTTTATCTGCCAGGCTGTCCTTTATAGCCGTTAGACTCAAAAAGTCTTCCTTGGCTGTAAAGAGTCTCTTCTGATGTGACTTTCTCTTATATTATTTCATCAGTGTAATTTGCAGCTTCTTAGAAAGCTTTATCCTTTTAAAGGATATCTGCCTGAAGTATTTTGTTTTGTTTATGCTTTTTGCAGCCCAGCTTGCAGAGTTCAGAAGAAGACAAGATTCAAACTCAAGTAAGAGCCGTTGGTGCTGCTGCTATATAAAGACTTCTTTGAAGAAAGAAACAAGCTAGCTCTCATATACCAAAAAGCGATCAGCAGCATTCAAGCTTAAGAACTTACAGTTTCCAACTGCTCTCAGCACATTCACATCTAACTGAGAAGAAGTTCTAGTTCTTCACTCTTCTTCAACCTGAGTTCTCCTGCTTACAGGAAGATCTTCACTCAGAGCCTTTTGAAGAAGAAGAAGAAGAAGATAGCTGCCTGAAGAAGAAATCTTATTTCATATTATTTATCTTCTTGTAGCTTTTTCCTTCAGTATTTTCTGAAGTGTTTCTGCACTGAAGCAAGACTTCACCTGGACATTCTTTTAGCCAGGGGGAGCCTTGATTCTTTTAGAGCTTTCTAGCTCAGTGTAAGTTATTTGTGCTTCTCTAATCTATTGTAAAATAGAGAAGACACCTTAACCTCTTTTCCCCCTCCTGTACAGGGTTATTACTCCCTTCAAAAGTATCCCTTGGTGGCAGGGCACCTGATCAAAAACCTGTGTTGGTTTTTAGACACCTGATCAAAAGTCTAAAGGGTTTCTTGATCTACCTGAAACAGATCTTGTTGGTTGCAGGGCACCTGATCAAAAACCTGAGTGGATTCCTACCTTGTTGGTAGAAGAGTGGACGTACCCAAGTTGTTTGGGTAACCACTATAAATTCCTTGTGTCGTCTGGATTGCTTTAATTAATTACTTGCATTGTGGCTGTGATTAGATCTTAACTAGGTTTGCTAGTTGCTGTTTAGGTTTCTAAGCCTTAATTGTAATTACAGTTGGCTGCCTTGTTGTGCACAACACTTGTGTTAGGCTTTAAGGTTTAATCTTAAATATCTATAACCTTCATTCCGCATTTAACTCCAAGGGAGTTGGGTAGAAAGTCAACTTTGCTAGTGTAATTTTTGATTACTCTATTCACCCCCCCTCTAGAGTAGTATCTATCCCTTCTCTTTCATAATGCATAAAAATAAATTGCATGAAAATAAAATGCTTAAAATAAAAATGCTTAAAAATAATAATACTTAAAAATATTTAATTTATAATCATATATTTTTATATGAGGGTAACGGAGACAGCGGACGACGTGTAAAAATGTAGCGGCGTTGGCGTTGAATGTCGCGGCAGCATCTCATTTTCAATCTTGCGGCAACGATCGTCCCAATCAACAAACTCTCTATGTCGAGGATCAAAGGCTACCTCAGCAACTTCATCATGAACCGGTGTTGGGGCAGTGTCACCATCAATCCTCCCCCATTCCAAAGTACTCATCACCGATCAGTGGCCCGTGAGGGAAAAATTTTAAAAAGCAGCTGAAACAGGGGGCAAATCTGGCCCCACAATCTAAGTCATAGTAGCGTGATCATCCCACATCAAATAGCACCTGTCAGGCAAAAATAAGGTCTTGGGGATCCTTGGAAAAAGATTATTCAAAGAAGGAGAAAAAGTTTCAACATCAACATTCAACATACCTCCAGTGGAAACCGTAAGAGAGAGCGATCCAGGACCCAAATCACCCCTCAACTCATTAAAAAACAGAGTGGACGGAATAAATGGAGATGCAGATAATTCTTGTGGTGGAGAAATATAAGGCGTTAAATCCGAAATATTGAAAATAGGGGATATACCCCCAATCAGTGGGTATCTCCAAAAGATATGCATTTTCTCCTAACCTCTTTAAAATTCGGAAAGGACCAGCTCGCCGATTCGCTAACTTTTTTATGGAGCCCGAAAGAAATTGTTAAGGGATGAGACGCACCAAGAACAAAACATCAACATTAAAGTGAGCCACTCTTCCATGTACGTTAACATGAGATTTATAAAACGCAAATTGGGTGACTAACATTTCAGGAATGTGCTTATGTAAATTGTGAATATGAAGAGCGAATTCTTATGCAAAATCACTTGATTTATACGTTGGAGGTAATGGAACTAAATCAGGTGGCACCAGTGCTAACTGGTTTAATCGATTTAATTTATATTTAATGTTTAGCGGACGCAAACCAATGGACCCACCTGTCATGAAATCTGAACTGGGCATAATAGACAATTTCGTCGTAAACGTATAATCAGAGAATTTATTATTCATAGAAAGTCTGGAGGATGCAAAACTATAAAAACTTGTGATGATACCGAACAAGAATTATAACAACTCACTAATGCCTATCGTACGAGACATGTCCAACGGAGGGGTCACTAATGTAGACAACACCAAATGGCTTGGACTAGTTATAACAAATTCGTGTCTGAACATAAGTGCTTGTTGTAATGTACCAATTCGTGCTATGCCCCTCGTGCGCACTTTTGAGTTAAGAGCGACGATTTGTGCTCAGGGAAGAGAAGTTAGTCCAGAAAAGGACACGGGTAGTAACACGGACGTGTCTCTACCCATATGGTAAATCATGGATTTTCTAGAGGACACTAGTAGTGACACGTGTGGGTCCCTACCCGTGTGAAGAGGACACGGGTAGGGGCACGGGCATGTCAACTACCAGTGTGTATAACTGGCATTATCGATCCTGTGTCCCGAGCAGGACACGGGTAGGGACACGGGCGTGTACCTACCCGTGTGAATGTCTAAAGGAAACCCGGTTGCGTCTCCCGAGCATAACACGGGTAGAACATGGGCCTGAACATTACCGTGTATCGTGGACACGGGTAGTAGACATGAGCATGTCCCTACCCGTGTTTGTGTCCATACGAAGCTATAACCGTCGACGACGCTTCACAGAGCGGGACACGGGTAGGAACACGGGCATGTTCCTACCCATGTTGGTCCTATTTATATAGGATTTGGCCGTTTTTTATTCTCTTTCCAAGCCCTCTTTTACTGTGGATAGACTGCTACTGAAGCCAATTCTTTTTCCGTGGAGAGCCAATGCCGACGAGGAGAAGAGGATGTCGTTGCGAAGAGTCACGCGAACTATGGCCGAAAATAACGAAAATGCCGGAAATGATGTGAGTTTCCTCTCCTCTCCCTTGGTGCTAGATCTATAGTTAATCCTAGGTGAGATTTCAACTCAAAAGAGTCTTGATGTGTGAGATGGTGACTCATAGGAAGAGGCCATACTAGGACTTATGTTCTAGGGTTTAGTAATCTTGAACCTCTCCCTCCTTCATTGTGATGGTTGGAATGGTCTCATGAAGAGGAATGGCCTGATGAGGGTGAATAAGGGAGGAGGATTTCTTGTTGTTATTTGGGAAGATCCGCTAGAGGGTGAAGATGAACCGATGTCGTTCATTTTGCCTCAAAAATGCATGCAGAAATCTGTATTCTACACGCATCGATCTTCATGGCCATTTGAATGTATGTCATGACCAGATTCGGGCTTTCAACTAAATATTAATCTCGTAGGCCTTGGAGAGATCTTTCCAACGAGTGGTTACACATCTTCATGCGATGTCTGAAGCCACGGGAAAGCCTGATTGAAATTGAGGGTTGATAATGTAAACGTGCTGAAATTGTAAATTGAATGTAGTAGTCTTAAAAGCCGCTTTCGAGTATGATACGGCCAAATCATGGCTTCTGATTAAACACGAAAGTCGTGGCTCTTGGAAATACCTTTCCAACGATGGGTTACACATTTTCTCCGGATTCTTGTAGCATCAGGAATCCCCGTTTGAAGCTCTACTCTCTATACAATTCCTGCATGCTAGGTTCATTGTTAATGTAAAACTAATTTAGTATTATTAGAGGAATTGTGAATTGTTATCGTAAATATCATAGTGAGTTGTTAGTTGATCCTTTATAATCAAATGATGAAGTAAAACCTAATTGAACGAAATGGTTGGATGGTAGATCCCTTGGTGAACTAGTGAGTAGACAAGTTTGATTGTATAAACACCTAGATATGTGAATCTGTAATGTGAGCAATGAGCTCGAAATGTTGGAAGAGGATTGAATATGGTTAGTGCATGGATATGTGGAAGGGTAGGTAGTGCGTGAATGTTTGCCGCACTTGATCGTTTGTGTTGATAAGGGATTTGGTAACGGAACCCTTGTGAGTTGTTGAGCTCGAGACGTGAAGTAGCATGCGGTGTGAGTCAACACGTGGTGTCGTAATCCTGAGTTAAGGATAGTGTGGCAGGTCTACGGGCTCGCCAGTAATCACACCGACAGGAGTTGATAGTTAGGCCTTGGGTAGTTGGTCTTGGTCCTCGGTGCTCATTCCCGGGGCTCTTTCCGTGCTAAGTGAACGGTTGGGCTTGGTCCTCGTGCTTTTTCCGAGGCTCCTTCCGGGGAACAACTTAGTACAGATCGGGGCTTGGTTCTCAGTGCACATCTACTCGAGACTCCCGATGAGCCGTATTACGCTTGTGAGCTCCGCTGATGTGTTCATAGCGTTGAGGCATACGGAGGCCTAGGCTAGGTAGTATGGATGCCGAACTAGTAGTGGAGATGCCCGCTCTACTGTCACCGTCTAGCTACGACGGTTGACGCCTGAGAGGTTAGCTACCTGCTCGAAAAGTGGGAACTTTAGAGTCTATATCAACAAAGCAATTTGCTTGTGCGTGTGCATGTTGAGTCATAACATAGCATTCATTGCATCACATTACATTGCATAAACAAGATACTCATCGTATAAGTTTGTATGGGCACTCTTATACGATGAGTTACCTTTCTGTTGAGCCGATCCTTAACTTAAATGTCTGTATGGGCATTCATATAAGTTGAGTTCCTTTCAGTTATAGCTTACATTCTCATACTCTGCTATAGATGCAGAACTGCTAGCTTAGAATGTTGATGATTCCGTTATAGTTTACATTACTGCTACTTATGTCATATATATTACTCCACCTGTTTGTACTACTGCTTCATTAAATATATTGTACCCTGATCCTTTCTCCGCCTGGTGCCGAAGAGTTGCCGGGGGGAGTGGATGTGAAACCACTTAGTCTTTATGACTAATGGTTGCTACATCTTCCTTTTTAGGAGTAAACCCCGCAGGTGGAGCAGCAACAGGTAATGCAGCAGGACAGTCAGACAAGGATGATAGGTCCTGAAGGGATGGTGTCGTCACTACCATCAGTGACAGATATGAGTCATAGAGTGACTCTTGTTGTAGCCCTTTTGGGTAAGACAACTCGTACTCTGATAGTTTTGAAGCTAGATGTAGCTTCTATATTTGTTATATTTGGTCTTATATGCTTATGTGTGCATTTGAATTCTATTTTTATTACTCTAGTTCGGTTGGCATGATTGATATTGGTAAAGGCTGGCAGAATAGGCGTCTTGTAGTACAGGCTAGCCCGAGTGCTAGTGCTACCGCAAGGCGGCTGTTCTGGGCATAAAAATCCCCTCGTGCCGTGTTCTGTGTTTCGGGAGGGGGGGGGGTCTTATAAATGGTATCAACTTGCTACAATCCTGCATTAGAGAAGGCATTCAACAATGGTGCCACCCTCGTTTGATTAGTCAGTTTTGGGACAAACTGACTTAGCGGAAGCAGTGGTGTGCCCATATGTAATTCACACTAAGTATGTCCAACTTTGACCTTAAGATTAGCCAACTTGACCTTAGGTTTGTATTATACGTATAGATCCCAGTGTACGTTGAGACAGTGGGGGCACCCCAACCTTGTCCGTACCCACACAATTTAAACAATCGGAGCTGGGGCAGATGCTCACAGTTATCCTGGATGCCTTCAGATCCCAACAAGCCCCCGTACAACAATAAGGTCCGGGCTCCAATTGGGTGAGCACTTTCCGAGCTCTCTCCCCTCCTGCTTACCTTGGGACAGAGTCGGTAGAGCGTACGGAGGAATGGCTCGACACCGTGCAAGAACTGCTGGTAGGAATTAGATGCCCAAACAACATGGTTGTGACCCTTGTAGTGACACTCATAGAAAAACATGCCAAGAGTTGGTGGAAGTCCCTCATGGGCTCCACTTTTCAAGGGCGAGTGTATACGAAGATCAGCTGGAACGAGTTCTCGGGAGCCTTCTTAGAGCACTTTATCCCTTTGTTAGCCCGAGATGAACTTGAGGTAAGAGACCAGCTAAAGAAGTGATTGAAGCTTGCCCGAGCAATAGAAGGAGACACAATTACGGAAGAGGAAGGGGATATCAGAGAGGTGGCAGGCACTTCCACCGGAATTATACAGTGGAGTACCCGGTTCCACAGCCAACAACATTGCCTCCACCACCACAGACTCAATAGTTTCAGCAACCTCGTGGGCGGTAGGAGCGAGTGTGCTTCGAATGCAACCAATCGGGCCATATTCGTCGCTACTGCCCGAAATTGTTTGGAATTGCATTTCTTTGTCTCCCTCCGGTAGCTCCTCGAGGGCGGGGGCACATGCGTGGTCGAGGATGAGGACCACGCGGTGGAAACCGTGGACCTGCTCGGAATCAGGTGTTCACGTTGGATATGATACAGGAGCGGAACCCTCAAGAGGTGATTGCTGGTATGATTACATGTAGTCATCTTATTTTCATTGTTAATCTTAGGTTGCTTTAGATATACTAGACATCTATCTTTGAGTATTGCTATTTGTACTTAGGCACTGTGGTGGTCGGCGGGAAACCGTCCTATACGTTATTCGTTACCGGTGCCTCACACTCATTTGTGTCTGCGGAATTCAATAAAGACCTGGAAGGAGTGCAATCCTTCACTGGTATTGCTTGAAGAGTACGCCTTCCAGACGGCTCTGAGATGACCGCAATTGCCAAGTTCGAATTGGAGATACTCATTGGGGGAAAGATCTTCGATACCCCTGCCATAGTTTTTAGAATGCGGGAGTTCGACCTCATTCTAGGCATGGCGTGGCTGGATTGGCACTACGCAAGAATTGACTGTGCGGAGAAGCGAATCTACTTGAGGAATGAGAATATCGTTGTAATCTTCCAAGGTATAGAATTCGCACCATGTTTATTATTGTCTTCGATTCAAACACTGAAAGCTCACATGAGAGAGGATGAAGTTTATATGATATGTTTCGAACTAAAGGAGATGAAAATAGATATGATGGACATGTGGGCGGTGCGAGACATTCTTTAGGTATTTCCTGAGAAATTGTCAGGTTTACCCCCGTATAGAGAGGTTGATTTTCAAATTAAGCTAATATCAGGAGCCAAGCCCGTCTCCAGGACCCCTTACCAGATGACCCCTAAGGAACTCACAGAGTTTAGAGTTCAGTTGCAAGAGTTGGTAGAATTAGAGTTTGTTCGCCCCAGCGAATCACCTTGGGGAGCCTTTATTATGTTCGTTAAGAAGAAGGATTGAACATTGCGATTATGTATAGACTATCGGGAGCTCAACCGACTGACGGTATGGAACACCTATTCGCTACCTCGGATTGATGAGTTGTTCGACCAACTGGTAGGAGCGCATTGGTTTTCCAAGTTGGATTTGAATTCGGGGTATTATCAGTTGAGAATACAGGAGCAGGACATTCAGAAAACGGTTTTTAGCTCAAGGTACGGCTTGTACGGGTTCACTGTGATGTTGTTTGGGCTGACAAATGCCCCTTCAGCCTTCATGAGCTTGATGATCAAAGTGTTCGAACCTTATTTAGATGTCTTCGTAATCATTTTCATCAATGACATTTTGTTATACTCTAAGACGGAGGAAGATCATGTCGAACATCTGACCTTGGTGCTGAAGAAGCTAAAAGAGCACGCCTTGTTTGCCAAGTTCAGCAAGTGCAAATTTTGGCTCCAAGAGGTTTCCTTCTTAGGCATGTGATCAGTGGGGCTTGGTTAGCTGTGGATCCGAACAAAGTGCATGACGTGAAGGAGTGGTCATCCTTAAAGTCAGGGCCGATGTGCGGAGCTTCCTTGGACTTGTCGGGTATTATCGCAAGTTTGTAAAAGGTTTTCAAAGATTGTCCTTCATCTTACTACGCTGACAAAGAAGGGGGTGTCGCATGAGTGGACACCCCAGTGTGAAGCTGCGTTTCTGGAACTGAAGGACCGACTTACGTCTGCACCCATCCTAACCCTTACGTCCGGGAAGGAAGGATTTTAAGTTTACACTGACGCATCAAATCAAGGGATGGGAGCAGTATTGATGCAGCACGGGCATGTGATTGCATATGCTTCGAGACAGCTGAAGAAGCATGAAGTCCACTATCCGGTACATGATCTTGAATTAGGAGCGGTGGTGTTCGCCCTGAAGATTTGGAGACACTATCTATACAGCGTCCACTGCGAAATCTTTTCAGATCACAATAATATGAAGTACGTCCATACCCATAAGAAACTGAATTTGAGACAACAGTGGTGGTTAGAGTTTTTGTGCGATTATGAATTCACCCTGAACTACCACCACAAAAAGTAAATTCCATAGCCGATGGTTTGAGCAGGAAGGTACCAGAAACAAGCACCGAGTCCCGGTGGATGCGTATGGAGTTAGCTCGGATTCATGAGGAGATGGATATTACTCATGTGTATATGGATCAACCGGAAGTGTATTCAAATTACTTAGCCGCGATGACATAGTTTGTGACATTCGAGACTGAATCCGGGAGGAGCAAGGAAAGGATGCGGCTCTAGTCCCGGCAATCAAGTCGATTGAAGATGGGATTACTGACGAATATTCCCTGCAAGATGGCCTCGTCTACTTCCGTGGTCGGCTCTACATTCCCAAGGGAGATAATATTCGGGAAGATATCTTGAGAGAGGCACATTGCTCTCAATATTCTGTGCATCCTGGGAATTCTAAGATGTACGATGACTTGCGAAAGACCATGTGTTTGCTAGGAATGAAGAAAGATGTCAAACATTTTGTTACGCATTGCGAGGCCTGTCAAAGGGTGAAGGCAGAGTGCACGAGTCCCGATGGATTATTACAGCCATTGCCCATCCTTGAGTGGAAGTTCGAAGATGTCTCCATGGACTTCATCCACGGTTTACCCCGCTCACGCTAAGGGAATGATTCATTATGGGTGATCGTAGACTGCCTGACGAAGGTAGCCCGGTTCATTCCTATGAAGAAAGAAGCTCATATGGACGTTTTGGTACGCCTCTTTGTGGAGCATTTCATACGGTATCATGGTGTGCCAAAGACGATTGTTTATAACCGGGATGGTCGGTTTACCTCTAAAGATTGGAAGGTAGAACAGGCGTATTTGGGATCACGTCTCACTTTTAGCACGACGTTTCTTCCTCAGACAGACGGGCAGTCTGAAAGGACTATCAGGACATTGGAGGATCTACTGAGGTTGTGTGTGTTGGATAGAGGAGAGCCGTGGGAAAGGCTCTTACCCCTGGTAGAGTTCTCGTACAATAACAACCATCAAGCTAGCATCGGGATGGCACCCCATGAAGCCCTTTCGGAAGAAGGTGTAGAACACCCTTGTCTTGGGTGCAGGATGAGGACCCTAAGACTTTGGGAAATAAATACATTGATGATACTGATTCGGTTGTGAGACTAATTCGGGATCGCATGCTTGAGGCTCAAAGTTGGCAGGCAAAATAATATAATGCAAAGCACCAGATGGTGGAATTTCAAGTGGGCGACAAGGTGTTTCTAAAGATTAGGTCGACGCATGGAGTATCACGAGTGCGTGGTGTGAAGAAGATCAGCCCAAGGTACGTTGGGACCTTCACAATATTGGAAAGGATTGGCCCATTGGCTTATTGGTTGGAGTTACCGCCAGAGCTACATAATCTTTATGATGTATTCTATGTGTCGTCACTTCGAAAGGCATTGTTGCGGCCCGATCAATACGTTCCCACCACTGACGGAGCAGTTGTGACTGATAGGTCTGTGCGACTAGAGCCTTTGCGGATAGTAGACAGCGAGACAAGGATTTTGCACCGCAAAAGTGTTCCTCTGGTTAAGGTGCGGTGGTATAATCATGGGAAGTAGGAGTATACGTGGGAGTCGGTGGACTTGATGCAAAAGCGCTACCCGGAGCTGTTTCATCAAGAAAATCTTTAAAAGCATCTTTTATTTCATTTTATGCTTTACTTTCAACAATAGCCTTAGTCTGATTTTGGGGACAAAATCTTTATTTTGTTTAAAGGATTTGTAATGTATCAATTCGTGCTAGGCTCCTCGTTCGCACTTTTGAGTCAAGAGAGATGATTTTGGCTTAGGGAAGAGAAGTCAGTCCAGAAAAGGACACGAGTAGTGACACGGGTGTAACGACTCCATCCGTTAAATGACGTATAGTAGAAGGTCCGGCCGGGGCCCCACACTATATGCCACAAACAGACGGTGAGGTCACAGGATAATACCAAACCATACGAATCCTAACTCAGAGCATTCTAGCGGAAGCTTTAAGTTACAACTTTGAACTCTCAACCGGAATGTCCAATATATAAAACCACCTTTATATATAAAACCAGGGAATGTACAACAAAGGTTTGGCCTTAAGGCCTTACAGTTCCTCTTTACATACAACATGATTTACAAACCTTGGCGCGCAGGCCGGCCATACATGAGTAAAAGAGAACAACCAAAACATTCTCTTAGCCTTCAAGGGCTAGCCGCAGCAGCAGCAGCAACAGCAGTAGGGCTTCAGCCCATCACTTACCACTTGGCTCTCCAGTACCTGCACGGGAACAATCCACCCAACTGGTGGCAAACAATGCAACGGTCAGCATTCAGCTGACCCTATTATAACAATCCTACCCCTTTCTCGGGGCATGAGCATTCTTTCCCTGCAAGCATGACATCATCAAATAGCAACTATGTGCGCGCAAGCACATTCAAGCCATCACAACTATCGGCCACACGGCCTGACAGTTCGTGCACTCAGGGCACATTCTTGGTGTACCGGAATACCAGGGTCAACACCACCGTCTACACGGTATTTGAGCATTCTAGTCTTTCCGGCGCGCGGGCCTAAGACTCTCATTAGGTGCTCCAACAAAACCTATAACCAGGCTTCCAAGTCGGACGGACCTAACGCAGGTACGGATCAGCCACCCCCCCGTTGCTCAAGTCGCTGTGCCACCTCGAATACGGAAGTATCCATGGCTATTTATAGGCGCGGGTCGGTTTCACCTTTCCTGTTCGGCAATCTGCCTTTTCATCGAGTTGCAGCCCAACGGCTCAACCACTCACAAAGTGGCAACACACGGCCACAAGAGTTGCATCCAACCCTCTTCATTTCCTGGACATCATCCAGTACTTCCTGCCGCACCAAGCAACAGGTAGGCACAAGGCATCACAAGCCATAATCACGGAGCCTTCTCCGATATGCAAACAAGCATCACCAATCCAGACTACATCCAGATGGGCTTCACACAGCATGCCTAGAGCCGTACTCCAATTCCGGCCTCTAACAAGGGGGACTTCACATATCTACCCCAAGGGACACCACAACCCACCGCACACTCGCGGGGAAGGGTTTTCCCTATGCAATGCAGAAAAGAAGGACTTCACATGTACAAGGAGGGAGATCGTTACCCTTGTCAATCTCTTCGGAGCCATCGAAAACTAGCCGGTGAGAAAGAACCGCAACAGCCTTGCCTTCACAACGCCGGCTTCGGATCACGAATCGGACCACGGGAGCTCCGCCGGTGGCTTGCTCTCCTCCTCCTTCTTCTTCCTCCTTTCTCTCTTCCTTAAGCACAAATGAAGAATGACTTCTTCCTTGACGAATTTAATCCAGCCAGGAATCACCTGAGCCCTTGGATCTAAAGAGAGAATCTGAACGGCCACGATTTACCCAAAAAACCCAATTTTTGGCTGACACGGCCTGTGACACGCCCGTGTCACAGGCCGTGTACCCTTAAGCGGCACACGCAGTTTGAACCGACTGAACAACACGGGTATCGACACGCCCGTGTCGAACCTGACACGCCCGTGTCAAACCTGAGACACGCCCGTGTCAAACCTGCTTTATCGAGCTTCAACCAGTACACGGGTCGGAACACGGCATCGGACACGCCCGTGTCCCACCTGACACGCCCGTGTCCCACCTGACACGCCCGTGTTCACGGCCGTGTTCAAGGCCGTGTACTATTCTGACTCGAACAGGCCAATCTCGAAATTTAATTCGGACACGCCCTGGGACACGCCCGTGTCGGAGGCCGTGTCCCAGGCTCGACGATCGTCGACTCTCAATCGTCGACTAACCTGAACACGCCCTGGGACACGCCCGTGTCCCAGGCCGTGTACCCCCGACACGCCCTAGGACACGCCCGTGTCCCAGGCCGTGTAAAATTTCTTGTACCTCAAAAATCATTTTGAGTCCTTTGGGGTCTTTTTGGGGTGTTACAACCCTCCCCCCCTTAACAAAATTTCGTCCCGAAATTTGCACGGTAAGGAAACAAGAACCAGCAATGCTATAACTATGTTATAACAAAAAGTACACGGTCACAAATAACTCGGGAAACTCAGCTCGCATGGTCTGCTCTCGCTCCCATGTTAGCACTTCACGGCCACAATTGTCCCATCAGACCTTGACCATCCCGATCACTTTGTTCCGCAACTGTTTCTCGGCTCGATCCTCGATCTGAATGGGTCTAACCCTCGTCGTTAGCCCATACTCAACCGGTACCCGATCATTCTCCACTACTTGAGCTGGATCCTGCACCGCCTTACGAAGGACTGAGCTGTGAAATACATCATGTAATCCACCCAAGTCTGCTGAAAGTGCTAGTCGATAAGCAGCTTCCCCAACTCGCTCCACCACCTTAAATGGACCAATATACCTCGGACTTAGCTTTTTCAAACGCCGAATCCTAGACACACCTTTGAAGGGTTTGATCTTCAAATATACCCAATCACCCACCGCGAACTCCACGTTCCGGTGTTTGGCATTGTAGTACTTTGCTTGACGATCTTGGGCTATTAATAGCCTCTCCCGAATAGAGCGTATGAGCGAGGTCGCTTCTTCGACTTCCTTTTTCCCATTCAGCTTAGATTCGCCTGCTTCTGCCCAAGCTAACGGTGTACGACATTTCCGACCATATAAAGCTTCAAATGGTGCCATACCAATACTCGCTTTGTAGCTATTATTATAGGCAAATTCGACAAGAAATATATACTCTTCCCATCTCTTACCAAAGTCTAGGGCGCACATACGGAGCATGTCCTCCATCGTCCTGTTGGTCCGTTCAGTCTGGCCATCCGTTTGGGGATGAAAGGCCGTACTAAACGCTAATTTTGTACCCAACATTTGATGAACAAGCCGCCAATCATTCGATGTGAACCGCCCATCACGGTCACTAACGATGCTCCGAGGAACACCGTGCAGTCGAACAACCTGCTCCACATAAAGCTTGGCCAAGGTTTCCACTGAATCGTCTCTTCTGTTTGGAAGGAAGTGCGCCACTTTTGTCAACCGGTCCACAATCACCCAGATTGAATCATGACCGCGTTGAGATCTCGGCAACCCGTGCACGAAATCCATCGAAATATCATCGAACTTCCACTCCGGAATAGGTAACGACTTCAGGAAACCGCCAGGCTTCTGGCATTCTGCTTTCACTAACGCACAGGTATTGCATTCCGCCACATAACGTGCGACATCTTTCTTTAGTCCGGGCCACCAGAACAACTTTTTCATATCTCTGTACATCTTTGTGCTCCCTGGGTGAACTGAGTACTTTGCAAAGTGAGCTTCGTACATCAACTCTTCCCTCAATTTACCCACACTTGGGACGCACACTCGACCATTTCTTCGTAACAAACCGTTATCCCAAGAGAATTGGTCCTCCGGCCCATCTTTAGCATAGCGCTGGAGACTGTCATCAAGCTCCGTTGCTCGCCGAACTCTGTCCGTAAGGTCATATTGCACCTCCGTCCAGTTCAAGCATGCATCGGTTGACGCACCCTTGTCAACGCAAGATATCTCCAATGCTTCCAATTCCTGGATCAAACGCTGATCATGCCTCTGCAACCAGCTTGCCCGTACCGGAGTCTTCCGACTCAAAGCATCAGCGACCACATTTCCCTTCCCGGGAGTATAGTGAATCTCGAAGGTGTAGTCCCCGAGGAACTCCATCCATCTTCGTTGTCGCATATTCAGCTCCTTCTGATCCAACAAATACTTTAGGCTTTTGTGATCCGTATAGATATCCACTTTAACGCCATATAGATGGTGCCGCCACAACTTGAGCGCAAAGATTACCGCCGCCAACTCCAAATCATGGACGGGGTAATTCCGCTCATGCACTTTCAACTGACGCGAGCCATAAGCAATCACTTTACCAAACTGCAAAAGAACGCAGCCTAAGCCGCTCCCAGATGCATCACTATAGATCTCATACCCATCGGTACCACATGGCGATATCAACACAGGCGCCGTGGTCAAACGACTCTTCAAGTCTTCAAAAGCTCGCCCGCACTCCGGCGTCCAAATGAACTTTTGATCTTTTCTCGTCAGCGTGGTCAGAGGTAAAGCAATCCGTGAGAAGTTTTCCACAAACCGTCTATAGTAGCCCGCAAGTCCAAGGAAGCTCCTGACCTCGGCCACTGAAGACATCACTGGCCAATCTCGAATGGCACTTATCTTCAACGGATCCACCGCGATACCCTCTCCGCTTACCACATGGCCTAAAAAGGCTACTGAAGAGAGCCAGAACTCACACTTTGAGAACTTGGCATAAAGCTTATTCCTCCGCAGGGTATGCAAAACCAACCGCAAATGGTTTGCGTGATCCTCTTCCGACTGAGAGTATACTAAGATGTCATCGATAAACACAATAACAAACAAATCCAAGTACTCTCGGAACGTTCGATGCATTAGGTCCATAAATACCGAAGGCGCATTACATAGGCCAAACGGCATTACTGTGAACTCATAATGACCGTAGCGTGTTCCAAACGCCGTCTTGGGAATGTCACCTTCCCGAATCCTTAGCTGATAATATCCCGATTTCAAATCCAACTTGGAATAGACCGTTGATCCCGCCAGCTGATCAAAGAGGTCATCAATCCGTGGGATCGAATATTTGTTTTTCTCCGTCAGCTTATTCAACTCGCGGTAGTCAATACACAATCGTAAGCTACCGTCTTTCTTTTTCACAAAGAGAACAGGCGCGCTCCAAGGTGACATACTTGGGCGTATATATCCCTGCTCCAACAACTCTTGCAATTGGACTTTCAACTCAGCCATCTCTTTTAGCGCGACGCGATATGGAGAGCGGGCCACAGGTTTCGCACCTGGCACCAACTCAATAGAGAAGTCAATCTCCCGCTGGGGTGGTAACCCAGGAAGATCTTTAGGAAACACGTCGGCAAACTCTGACACAACTGGCACTTCACCGACACTGGCCTTTGGCTCAACAGCCTGAATTAGCGTGAAGAATAACTCCGCGCCCTTCCGAACAGCATTGACGACTTGGAGTGCAGACAACAGAGTCCCGCCAACTCCTCGCATACTAGCGAACTTCGTCACAAGCCCGGTACCACTACGTGTCACCTATAGGTGGACAAGACACACATTAGCGAACGTATGCAAGCAAAACAACACAAAAAGGAACGCGCAGATTCCTCAAACAAGATTTTGTACAATCCTTAATGGACATTCCAGAGTTCATTAGCGTTACAGCAGGTCGCACAAACACGTGCTCGCCACCCCACAAAAGAATTCGACCACGAATTCGAAAGAGGAAGACCGACAAAATCTGAGACCAAAATGTAACGACTCCATCCGTTAAATGACGTATAGTAGAAGGTCCGGCCGGGGCCCCACACTATATGCCACAAACAGACGGTGAGGTCACAGGATAATACCAAACCATACGAATCCTAACTCAGAGCATTCTAGCGGAAGCTTTAAGTTACAACTTTGAACTCTCAACCGGAATGTCCAATATATAAAACCACCTTTATATATAAAACCAGGGAATGTACAACAAAGGTTTGGCCTTAAGGCCTTACAGTTCCTCTTTACATACAACATGATTTACAAACCTCGGCGCGCAGGCCGGCCATACATGAGTAAAAGAGAACAACCAAAACATTCTCTTAGCCTTCAAGGGCTAGCCGCAGCAGCCGCAGCAACAGCAGTAGGGCTTCAGCCCATCACTTACCACTTGGCTCTCCAGTACCTGCACGGGAACAATCCACCCAACCGGTGGCAAACAATGCAACGGTCAGCATTCAGCTGACCCAATTATAACAATCCTACCCCTTTCTCGGGGCATGAGCATTCTTTCCCTGCAAGCATGGCATCATCAAATAGCAACTATGTGCGCGCAGGCACATTCAAGCCATCACAACTATCGGCCACACGGCCCGACAGTCCGTGCACTCAGGGCACATTCTTGGTGTACCGGAATACCAGGGTCAACACCACCGTCTACACGGTATTTGAGCATTCTAGTCTTTCCGGCGCGCGGGCCTAAGACTCTCATTAGGTGCTCCAACAAAACCTATAACCAGGCTTCCAAGTCGGACGGACCTAACACAGGTACGGATCAGCCACCCCCCGTTGCTCAAGTCGCCGTGCCACCTCGAATACGGAAGTATCCATGGCTATTTATAGGCGCGGGTCGGTTTCACCTTTCCTGTTCGGCAATCTACCTTTTCATCGAGTTGCAGCCCAACGGCTCAACCACTCACAAAGTGGCAACACACGGCCACAAGAGTTGCATCCAACCCTCTTCATTTCCTGGACATCGTCCAGTACTTCCTGCCGCACCAAGCAACAGGTAGGCACAAGGCATGACAAGCCATAATCACGGAGCCTTCTCCGATATGCAAACAAGCATCACCAATCCAGACTACATCCAGATGGGCTTCACACAGCATGCCTAGAGCCGTACTCCAATTCCGGCCTCTAACAAGGGGGACTTCACATATCTACCCCAAGGGACACCACAACCCACCACACACTCGCGGGGAAGGGTTTTCCCTATGCAATGCAGAAAAGAAGGACTTCACATGTCCAAGGAGGGAGATCGTTACCCTTGTCGATCTCTTCGGAGCCATCGAAAACTAGCCGGTGAGAAAGAACCGCAGCAGCCTTGCCTTCACAACGCCGGCTTCGGATCACGAATCGGACCACGGGAGCTCCGCCGGTGGCTTGCTCTCCTCCTCCTTCTTCTTCCTCCTTTCTCTCTTCCTTAAGCACAAATGAAGAATGACTTCTTCCTTGACGAATTTAATCCAGCCAGGAATCACCTGAGCCCTTGGATCTAAAGAGAGAATCTGAACGGCCACGATTTACCCAAAAAACCCAATTTTTGGCTGACACGGCCTGTGACACGCCCGTGTCACAGACCGTGTACCCTTAAGCGGCACACGCAGTTTGAACCGACTGAACAACACGGGTATCGACACGCCCGTGTCGAACCTGACACGCCCGTGTCAAACCTGAGACACGCCCGTGTCAAACCTGCTTCATCGAGCTGCAACCAGTACACGGGTCGAAACACGGCATCGGACACGCCCGTGTCCCACCTGACACGCCCGTGTTCACGGCCGTGTTCAAGGCCGTGTACTATTCTAACTCGAACAGGCCAATCTCGAAATTTAATTCGGACACGCCCTGGGACACGCCCGTGTCGGAGGCCGTGTCCCAGGCTCGACGATCGTCGACTCTCAATCGTCGACTAACCTGAACACGCCATGGGACACGCCCGTGTCCCAGGCAGTGTACCCCCGACACGCCCTGGGACACGCCCGTGTCCCAGGCCGTGTAAAATTTCCTGTACCTCAAAAATCATTTTGAGTCCTTTGGGTTCTTTTTGGGGTGTTACAACGGGCGTGTCCCTACCCGTGTGGAAAATCATGGATTTTCTAGAGAAGGACACGGGTAGTGACACGGGAGTGTCCCTACCTGTGTTAAGAGGACATAGGTAGGAGCACGGGTGTGTCCACTACCCGTGTGTGTAACTGGAATTATCGATCCTATTTTCCGAGCAGGATACGGGTAAGGACACAGGCGTGTCCCTACCCATGTGAATGTCTCAAGGAAACCTGGTCGTGTCTCCCGAGCAAGACATGGGTAGAAAACGGGCCTGAACACGGCCGTGTCTCGTGGACACGGGTAGTGGACACGAGCGTGTCCCTACCCGTGTTTGTGTCCATACGACGTTATAACCGTCGACGGCGCTTCATCGAGCGGTAAACGGGTAGGAACACGGGCGTGTTCCTACTCGTGTTGGTCCTATTTATATAGGATTTGGCCGTTTTTCATCCTCTTTCCAAGCCCTCTTTTTATGTGGAGAGACTGCTACTGGAGCCAAGTCTTTTTCCGATGAGAGCCAACGTTGTAGAGGAGAAGTGGATGCCGCCGCGAAGATTCATGCGATCTATGGCCGGAAATAATGGAAACACCGGAAATGATGTGAGTTTCCTCCCCTCTCCCTTAGTTCTAGATCTGTAGTTAATACTAGGCGAGATATCAACTCAAAAGAGTATTGATGTGTGAGATGGACACTCCTAGGAAGAGGCCATACTAGGACTTGTGTTCTAGGGTTTAGTAATCTTCAACCTCTCCCTCCTTCAATGTGATGGTGGGGATGGTCTCATGATGAGGAATGGCCTGATGAGGTTGAATAAGGGAGGAGGATTTCTTTGTGTGATTTGGGATTATCCGCTAGAGGAGGAATATGAACCGATGTCGTTCATTCCGCCTAAAAAATGCATGCAGAAATCTATATTCTGTACGCAGCGATCTTCATGGCCATTTTCATGTATGTCATGGCCAGATCCGGCTTTCGACTAAACACGAAAGTCGAGTGCCTTGGAGAGATCTTTCCAACGAGTGGTTACACATCTTCATGCGATGTCTGAAGTCACGGGAAAGCCTGATCGAAACTGAGGGCTGATAATGTAAACGTGCTGAAACTATAAATTGAATGTAATAGTCTTAGAAGCCGCTTTCGAGTATGATACGGCCAAATCTGGGTTTCTCATTAAACACGAAAGTCTTTGCTCTTGGAAATACCTTTCCAACGATGGGTTACACATTTTCGCTGGATTTCTGTAGCATCAGGAATCCCCGTTAGAATTTCTACTCTCTATACAATTCCTGCATGCTTGGTTCTTTGTTAATGTAAACCTTATTTAGTATTATTAGAGGAATTGTGAATAGTTATCGTAAAGTTCATGGTGAGCTATTAGTTGATCCTTTATAATCAAATAATGAAGTAAAACCTGAAAGTTATCTAGTGTCAACTAACTTCACCTAGGGGGGGGGGGAATATGTGATTTGCAGTCTTTTGCAGAATTTAAAATAACCTGCACAAGAAAACAACCACAACACAGAAAAGCACAAAAGCAATAATAGTGGTTCCCCGATTTGGGTACGTCCACTCTCCCCTTCGACCTATCTCCCAACAAGGGACGACTCGGTCACTTCACCAAACGGATTGAAATCTAATCCTCACACTATGGAAGAAAACCCTTCCACCCGAAGGAGTTACTACTCCTCCACCACGGGTTGCACCCAACCCTTGCAACTAGGAATCACTATTCCTTTACAACAACACGAAAATTAGAAAGGACAAAAAATACAAACTTCAAGTATGGAGAACCCGATGTCCCTCTTCGTTCGTTGAAGCGTTCTTGATGAAGACGAAGTGTCCACGACCGGAGCACTCTCTTGGAGAGGATCTTCCCAAGATTGGCGGAGGCAAATGATTGCGGCGGCGATGCTTTGTAGATCCAAACTTCTTGACGAAGCTAGCAAGGTCTACCAACGATCTCAATCGGATCGGTCATCTCAATCGATTGGGAAAGAAGATCTAACTTCGTTCAACAAATCAAGAGACAAGGGATCTCGAGAGAGAAGCGTGAGACGCGTTACTTAGCTTCGGTTCTGTCGTCGGGAGATCACTCAAGATCAGCGATCTGCAGTGGCGACTGCTTTGCGAGCGGCGACGGCTTGCGAGCAGTGATGGCGACGGGAGGAAGTCCGCGATCGGCTAGGTCACGCTCTGCAGCCGTAATCCTTTCTCGTTTTTTTCTTTCTTTTTGTTATTTCGTAACTTCAAAATAGGCGAATATATATACTGTAGATCATCCCTACAAGACCGTTGTGGGCCCCACAAGAAGAAACCCTAAGCCCGGTCTAACCAGCGCCCGTTAACTTGGTTCGGTCCAGCGAGCAGATAAAAATCACCTAAGGCAAATTTTGCGAGAATCATTGGTGATTCCCGTCGAAGTCGGCGGGAATCACTCATGATTCTCGTCGAATTATCCTTGGTAGAGTTTCAGTTTAAAAGCTTGCCATCCGGAGGGAATCGGCGAGAATCAAGACAATTCTCGACGAATCGGCGAGAATGCAAAGTCATTCTCGATGATTCGGTGAGAATCAGTTAAAGATTCTCGTCGATTCTGACTTAGCAGAATTCTTGAAGGCGAACTGTCAGCCAGATGAAGTTGGCGGGAATCGGCGAGCGATCCTCGACGATTCGGCGGGAATCACTAGTGATTCTCGTCGAATCGGCAAGAATCACTTAGTGATTCCCGTCGATTCTAACTTAGCTGATTTTTCTACTTTCTTCCCATGACTTGGTCTTTGACCCATCCTTGCTCCTCCTCTTCTCTTTAATTATCTAAACCCTGTACTTGAAAATAAGTACACTCTAATAGAGAGAGCACACATGAGTTAACACACTTATCTGCTCAACGAGGGATTACGTTGTGCAGACCCGTGTATATTAACCCACTGCACCCTGACATTGGTGTGTACTTAGCATAGAATAGCTTCAAGCACAATCTTGAAGAAATATTGATGTAGGCCCGCTCTTTCGAGCGTTTTGGTGGCTGACAAATTAACGCGATGCTCTCTGATAACTCTCATGTCACACTCAAGCATTTAACGTACCAGCGGATCGATTAAAGTAATTATTAGATTAACAATTACGTTGGGTTCGCAAAGCCCCTTAAGATAATACCAAGGCAATAGGCCAAGGTCCTCTCAAGGGAAAAGAACCCACACGGTTCGATCGAGCGTGTTGTACCAAAAGAGAGACCACTGAAAACAAATGATTCGGGCAAGGATGGTTCTCTTCCAACAAAATATATACGAGGGCCGCCACGCCTCACGAACTTAAACGAAAATACGGTAAACAAGACAATAACTAAAATAAATTAAACCACGAAAAATCAAGCGTTACACAAGCCACGCAATTTGCCAATGCCACAAGAATTATCTAGGGAAGAGAAACACATAAAGTAGAAATTTTCGTTACCCAACCGGATGGGATGAGTCCGGTTTCACTCGACTAGAATCGTTCCTTAACGGCACCACCAGAGATATGCCGGAGGGAGAGAAATTCGTTGCCTTCTTCATGTCACGCCAACCGGAAAGCTTTTACACAAGATAACTGTGGGAGAATCACTCTCTCCATGGATCCGCCGGCATCACACCGAGGGGTTTGAAACCTTCTTCCAAGGAGTCGCACCGAAGGAAGCCGTGCCGGAGTCACACCGATCGGATGGAGGGAGCAAGGGGGGGGGGGGGGGGGGGGCGGCGGCTTCACACCACAAGCCAAGGGGCGGCGGCAAGGAGTAGTTTTCTTTGGCCGAAATTTCTCTTAGAGAGGAATTAGGTTTTAAATTTTCATTCATTTACTAATTAATCCTTCATAACTTGGCTATATATAGCCTACACCACTCAATCTCCCTCCAATCAACATTCAAAATTCATAATTCAAAATGAAAATTATGATGGTTATAAGCACCCATCATAATACAAGAAATGAAATAATAAAACAACCTATGATGGTTATAAGCACCTCATCATTACATGACTTTTCTAAATGCAATAAACATAAAAATGTTTGAAATAAAATGGCTTAAAAAAATTTATTAAAAATATATAATTATAATTATTTAATTTATAATAATATATTTTTATAAAATGGCGGCGGACGTCGAGCAAAACATGTGGCGGAGGGTGCGGTGGCGTCGCGGAATAAAAGCCATCCTTGAGCTTGCGGCAGCGATCGTCCCAATCCATAAACTCTCTCCGAAGGGGTTCAATGGCGGCCGCATCAGCAACGTCTCCATTCAAATCTACCGGGTCACCATCATCATCAGAGGGAGGACGCTCCTTGTCCACGTATCGTGGGAAGTCGGCTCCATCAATCCTCCCCCTCTTAAAAATACTCATCACTGATGAGTATGCCTGTTTGTACTCGCCAGGAAGGTCGTCAGCGGGGAAGAAGAACCTGCATGGCAAAAGGTGGTCTTGGAGGGACCTCAAATACGCATTAGCCAAAGAAGGAAAAAGAATTTCAACAACATCCACCAACGTACCTCCGATGGAGACCGAGAAGGGGAACGATCCTAGAAAACTATCACCACCCAACCCAATAGAAAACATAGTGGAAAATATATACGGAGAGGTAGACATTTCAGGTGGCATTAAAGCATAAAGCGTAAAGTATGTAGCGATGAAAATAGGAGCTATGCCCCAATCGGTGGAAAATTTTATCAGGAATGTCATGTCACCAAACTCCCGTAAAATTCGTAAAAAATGGACTAGCCTATTCGTTAATATTTCTAAAGTGCCCGGGGGCATCCGTTTAGGGGTGAGACAAACCAAAACCAAACCATTCACATAACGGTGGAAGACTATTCGAAAATACCTCGCAAGTAATTTAAAGGACGCATTTAGAAGGGTAAAGGAATTAAAAATGCGCCTAATTAAATTAAAACCATGAGGGGAGAACCCATGTGCCACATGACTTGAATTAATAGTATAAAATAACGGAATTATGTCCGCTAGCACATGTGCTTTAAATTAAAAAATTAACGTAGTGGGTTCCAACGTTTTTGTTTTAAATTTAAAATTTTATTTTGATTTAAAAATATCATAATAAATAGTAAGCGGAAAAAGTTCTTCATCAACTACGTTCGCCCACGACCTTCTAAGTAAGTTTAACGGAATGGCGGGAATAATAAACTTCTCTAAATATGAAGGGCTAGAAATGACTAAATCATCTACTAGAGCTAAAGGAACCGGAGGGAGAGTCGACAGGGTTGACTTCGTAGGGGGAACCAAGTCACACTCAACGTCAAAGCATGGATTAAGAGTCCAAGAGAACGCCTCCGATTACAAGCCTTTAAAATCAAAAGTAAACTCGAATAGTGGATTCGTCCTCACTGAAAACTAATCCTCAGTTAAAATTTCGCCCTAGAATGAATCCACCAAATCATTAGAAATTTTACTTAAGTAAGAAACAGTGATCGTCTCAATAGTAGGCAAATTCGTATCCGATAAGATTTCAAAACTAACTTGGGCCTCAGGCGAAGGGGCTATCATCAAAGAAAAGTAAGTTGGGCCCTCAGTGCTATCGTCATCCAAACATAATTCTTCCCATGAGATGGGGACATCGTCTAAGTCAGAATAGGGGAATGGGCAAATCGAATCCATGGGAGTATAATAATTAGCTTGAGTTCCAAGCGGCGATAATAACGTCAAAGGACTAACTCCCGGATGTATCACACTAAGCTTATCCCAAACTGAACATCCATCCCAAGGTGACTCTACCAATACTATAGAAACCTCTAATAATCCTGGGTCAACCAATATAACGTCGGATCCTAGCAAGTCTTCACCTAAATCAGTAACATGTAAGCTCTCAGCATCGGATGACTCTACCGACTCAACCGGAATGTCTACTGGCTCAGGTTCAACAGAAGATTCCATGACTAAATTATCGTCGAAGGGGATTGGAGATGATTCCTCAGGGGAGAAATCCTCTTCCAGGTCACTAGGGTAACCAATCTCCTCAACATCACTAAAAGCTTCAGTGAAACTTGCCTCGTCCTCAGTGACGGGCTCAGTCCTAATCACATCCTCAGGTTCAACAGGATAGTCAGGCACTATCGTAAGTGAAGGAAGACTCTCACCTAGATGATTAACTTCATCTTCCAGAGATTCCATATCCACATAAGCATCCTCAGAGGTATCAGTGACTATATCAAGGGGCTTAGATGTCAAGGCTAAGGAAGCAAGCACCCTAATAGTAACCTCTTTCGAGTTCAAATTTTGGGGTCGGAATGGCTTATGTTTCCTATAGGTGGGACTAGGCACACTCTGGGTAATACGACCTCTCTGGGAATAGGATCTATCCTGAGGTGTAGGGTCACTCCTATAAGCGGATACGGGTCTACTACTGTAACTATTCTTACTAACGGGTGTGGTGCTATTAGTGCGCAGGTAGGCGGGATCAAATTGATCCGAGAGGAGGTTACGCATGTGCGGCCAAGCATAACGATAGTCACCAACATGACGCTCTTCGTTTAACCAAAATAATCGGGCCCGACCTACTAATCACTCTCGGGCAAAGCTAACCTTTTCGTAGTCATCCCATAAGTGATAATTAAAATATTGTTTTAATCCCTTAAGCCAGTCTCTAAAATTTTGGGGATACTCTAAACCGTCATACGTAGGATAAATGTGGTGTGCCCTAGGGGTGTGCTTAGCCATATCCTTAGCATAGGAATAGTCTAACCGAGAAGCATATACGTCATATGCCATTTAGTGAGAACCGGAGAGGAAACTCGATCTGATACTTGTGCACATGCAAAGAAAAGTAAACTGTCCCTAATTAAATCTCAAAGATTTAATTGTTCCCGCTAGTTTCAAAAAATAATATATGCATATTTTTTTATTTTCTGAACAGTAAAATTATAAGTATTATTAATTAATTTTTTTCAGATTTTTTTATTGCAGAAAAAAAAATTTAGCCGATTATTGGCACACCAAATACAAAATTTTCAAATTAATTAATAAAAATAATTACTGACTGAAAAATAAATGTTTTTTTTGTTTTCTTCCTAATAATTAGATAGAGAAATACCAGAAATTTTAAATTTTAGATTTTGAGAAAAAAATAATATTTTTAGGCCGCTATTTGCAGACAACTATTAATTATTTTTTTGTAATTTTGAGAAAAATTTGAAATTTTGGAATTTGAAATTTGAATTTTGAATTTTGAATTTTGAAATTTGAAATTTGAAATTTTGAAATTCGAAATTTAAAATTTGAATTTTGAATTTTGAATTTTGAAATTTGAAATTTTAAATTTTGAAATTTTAAATTTGAATTTTGAATTTTGAAATTTGAATTTTGAAATTTGAAATTTGAAATTTGAAATTTTGAAATCTGAAATTTGAAATTTGAAATTTATTTGTTTTTAATTTGAAATTTGAAATTTTGGAATTTCAATGCATTTCATGAAAACTAATCTTCTAAATATTGATCTTCAACGAAACGGGTGAGTGCGTACGTACGTGCCACATAAGAGGGGGAGGAGTGCCAATTAGGAAATTGACGAGAACCTCCCTCTGATACCAAATTGATGTAGGCCCGCTCTTTCGAGCGTTTTGGTGGCCGACAAATTAACGCGACGCTCTCTGATAACTCTCACGTCACACTCAAGCATTTAACGTAGCAGCGGATTGATTAAAGTTATTATTAGATTTACAATTACGTTGGGTTCGCAATGCCCCTTAAGATAATACCAAGGCGATAGGCCAAAGTCTTCTCAAGCGAAAAGAACCAACACGGTTCGATCGAGCGTGTTGTACCAAAAGAGAGACCACCGAAAACAAACGATTTGGGCAAGGATGGTTCTCTCCCAACAAAATACATACGAGGCCCGCCACGCCTCACGAAATTAAACGAAAATACGGTAAACAAGACAATAACTAAAATAAATAAAACCACGAAAAATCAAGTGTTACACAAGCCACACAATTTGCCAATGCCACAAGAATTATCTAGGGAAGAGAAACACATAAAGTAGAAATTGTTGTTACCCAACCAGATAGGATGAGTCTGGTTTCACTCGACTAGAATCGTTCCTTCACGGCACCACCGGAGATACGCCGGAGGGAGATAAATTCGTCGCCTTCATCGTGTCACGCCAACCGGAAAGATTTTACACAAGATAACTGTGGGAGAATCACTCTCTCCACGGATCCGCCAGCATCACACCGAGGGGTTTGCAACCTTATTCCAAGGAGTCGCACCGAAGGAAGCCGCGCTGGAGTCGCACTGAACGGATGGAGGGAGCAAGGGGGGGGGCGGCGGCTTCACACCACAAGCCAAGGGGCGGCGGCAAGGAGGAGTTCTCTTTGGCCGAAATTTCTCTTAGAGAGGAATTAGGTTTTAAATTTTCATTCATTCACTAATTAATCTTTCATAACATGGCTATATATAGCCTACACCACTCAATCTCCCTCCAATCAACATTCAAAATTCATAATTCAAAATGAAAATTATGATGGTTATAAGCACCCATCATAATACAAGAAATGAAATAATAAAACAACCTATGGTGGTTATAAGCACCCCATCATTACATGACTTATCTAAATGCAATAAACATAAAAATGCTTGAAATAAAATTGCTTAAAATAATAAATTATTAAAAATATATAATTATAATTATTTAATTTATAATTATATATTTTTATAAAATGGCGGCGGACGTCGAGCAAAACATGTGGCGGAGGTGGCGGTGGATCGCGGAAGAAAAGCCATCCTCGAGCTTGCGGTAGCGATCTTCCCAATCCACAAACTCTCTCCGATGGGGATCAATGGCGGCCGCATCAGTAACGTCTCCATTCAAATATACCGGCTCACCATCATCGTCAGAGGGAGGATGCTCCTTGGCCACGTGTCATGGGAAGTCGGCTCCATCAAATATCGTCAAATACATTGTCAATTCACCTTAGCTGGTTCAGGGGCTTCTTCAAATCAGGTACATTATGGATACAATACCCAACAATCTCACCCTATTTTAAGAAGCCTAAACCCTACAAGCTAAGGTAAATAAAACAGATGGGAATAAAACATAAACTGAACAATCAGTTGAGAATGAAATTCATTACCAGTTTCCTTAGAGCAAAATTCATTACCAGTTTCCTTATAGCAGACTTAGCACCTTAGCACATTAGCCGAGAGGGTATTCTCCCCCTTTTCGGCTTCTGCAAATCTGGGACTTTAGCACTTGAGACACAATGCTCCCCCTCAGATCTTGCATCTGTGCTCTCTCTTGAGTTCCTTGCGGATGCTCCCCCTTGATCTAAGAGCCTAGAGCCCCTGTAGTCTTCATTCTTCATAGTTTAGTATACCGAGTTCAGTTTTGAAGTGACTAAACTTGGCCTCGTCTAGGGGCTTCGTGAAGATATCTACAATCTGCTTATCCGTAGGGACATAGCAGAGAGAGATATCTTTGTTTTCCACATGCTCCCGAATGAAGTGGTAGCGCACTTCAATGTGCTTCGTTCTACTGTGTGACACCGGATTGTGCGCAATGGCTATAGCACTTGAGGAGTCACAATACATCGGAACTTCTCTGAACTGCAAGTCATAGTCTTTGAGCTGATTTCTGATCCATAGAAGTTGTGCGCAACAGTTGCCTGCTTAGATGTACTCAGATTCAACCGTAAGGGTTGCGACACAATTATGCTTTTTACAGTTCCATGAAATAAGCCTTCTTCCGAGGAATTGGCACTTATCGGAAGTGCTTTTCCTATAATCCCTGCTTCCTGCAAAGACAGCATTTGAAAATCCTATCAGCTCGACATCATTGTTTCTTGGGTACCACAAGCCAAGATTTGGTGTACCTTTAAGGTATCTAAGAATTCGCTTTGCAGCAACATAATGAGATTCCTTTGTGTTCACCTGATATCTGGCACAAATGCATGTGGAGAACATAATATCCGGTCTACTAGCAGTAAGGTAGAGCAGGGATCCAATTATGCTTCTGTATTTGGTTTCATCAAAAGGTTTCCCTTTCTCATCCTTGTCCAGAGACACAGTGGATCCCATTGGAGTCCTCATAGAGGTTGTATTCTCCATTCCGAATATCTTGAGGAGTTCATTTGTGAACTTCATCTGAGAGATGAAAATGACATCCTCGGACTGTTTCACTTGTAGTCCCAAGAAATACTTTAGCTCGCCCATACTGCTCATTTCAAACTTTCCTTGCATAAGTTTGGAAAACTTTTTGCAAAGATTGTTGTCCGTTGAGCCGAATATTATGTCATCGACATAGATTTTCACCAGCAAAATCGTGCCTTTGACTTCCCTAAGAAACAATATCTTATCTATTTTTCCTCTCGAGAATTTGTTCTCAAGAAGAAAACTAGACAGAGTCTCATACCAAGCTCGAGGAGCTAATTTTAAGCCATATAATGCTTTATTAAGAAAATAAACATGATTAGGGAATGTAGGATTAACAAAACCTGGGGGTTGCACGACATATACTTCCTCTTTCAATTTTTCATTGAGAAATGTAGATTTCACGTCCATCTGATAGACAGTGAATCCTTTGTGCGGAGCAGACGCTAGGAACAATCTGATCGCCTCTAGCCTTGCAACTAGTGCAAAGGTCTGGTCGAAGTCAATCACCTCCTCCTGTCTGTAACCTTGAGCCACCAGCCTGGCCTTGTTCTTTATGATGACACCTTGTTCATCCAGTTTGTTTCTTAAGATCCACTTGGTGCCGATCACATTCTGGTTCTTTGGTCTGGGAATAAGCGTCCAAACATTGCATCGTTCAAATTGATGCAGTTCATCTTGCATGGCCAATATCCATGCTGCATCTTTGTTCGCTTCGTCGAACTTCTTTGGCCCAACCTGTGACAGGAAACTAAGGTGCAAAATCTCGTTAATTGTACCTCTCCGAGTTCTGACACCGTCACGAGGATCTCCTATGATCTGATCTCTGGGATTATCCCTCACGTGTCGGAGCTATAGGAGTCGGGCATCTGGAGCTCTGACATCTTCTAGGACTTCTCCTTCCTCTAGGATATTTTCTCCATCCTGATTGTCAACTTCTCCTGTTGGCGTGGAGGTGGAAACCTTGACGTACTTGGGAGTTGCGTCTTTTGCAGTCTCATCGAGACTTAACTGTTCAAGCCTTGCCCCTGCATCTTCAAGAAAGCCACTGGAAGAGTTGCTATGAAGCAAGCTTCCTTCATCAAAAACAACATTAATGGACTCCTCTACCACTAGGGTTTTCTTATTGAAGACCCTATATGCTTAACTATGGCTACTATAGCCCATGAAGATGCCTTCGAAGCATTTTTCTCCGAATTTAGTACGTGGGTACTTCCCATTATTGAGTACATAGTGAGAGCGCTAAGTTGTCAACCTAAATCACCTAGAGGGGGGTGAATAGGTGAATTTCGTGTAAAATGTGGAATAAAAAAAATATAACACAGCACAGATCCGTAATCAAGCAATCACACAGACGACAAGAGATTTATAGTGGTTCCCCAATCTTGGGTACGTCCACTTATCTCACCGATCTAGCAAATCACTAGACTCGGCTACTCCACTATTTCGGATTGCAAAAACAATCCTACACCTCGGAACCATGTTCCTACAAAACTCGATCCCAAACGTATCTACACTCGGAAGATAAAACTTCCTACCACTCGGAGAAAGTTCTCCTACAATGAAATTTGTTTGAATAAAGTTTACAAACAAGAATATCACAGATCTGGATCTTTGACGTAATCTTCTTCTTGAGAGCTTTTCGGTTTGAACAGAAACAGTTGAAGAAGACTTGACTGAGATCCACGATTCTGAGATCTGGAATCACCACGATCAAGAAAGTAAATCAGAGACGATGAAGCACGGAGAGATCGGATGATTCTTCTTGAGTCAGGATCGCTAGAGAATCAGAAATCGATAGCTGCGGCTGAGAGAAGACGATCCAGAGCTTCTTCCGAAAACGGTAATGGCGGCGGATGAGAAAATTAGGGTTTTCGGGATTTTCTCTTTCTTAAAAGATAATATCTGTAAACGCGTATTTTTAGTCAAATCTGAAAAGACCTATTTATAGGCTATCTCCACTTGTCATAATCGTAATTAAGATTGACACGTGGACCAATCAAAAAAAGGTTAATTTCAAATCTCCGTCAATTCTAGACTTAACGATTTCTGGAATTCTGAGCCGACATACTCGGGTTAGATAAGATACTCGAGTATAAAGGTCTGCTACTCGAGTAGATAAGAGAAACATGTACCCGAGTAATAGAAATGACTACTCGAGTGCCTTGGAAGAACTACCCGAGTTACTCTAGACAGATTACTCGAGTAAGTAGAAACATCTACTCGAGTACTAATCCAAACTACTCGAGTATAAGAAAAATCTACTCGAGTGCTAAGCCAGTCTACTCGAGTATTAGAAGGATCTACTCGAGTGCTAAGCCACTTACTCGAGTATATGAGCGAAGTTACTCAAGTATGTGGACTTAAAAATATTTAGACTGAACAGTTATCCCTACTCGAGTATAACTAAGAGACTACTCGAGTATGACTAAGGCTCTTGTAACACCTCTACCCGTCAAGAAGAATATAATAGAGGGTCCGGCCGGGGCCCCACACCATATTCCACAAACAGGCGGAGACGCTACTAAATAATATCATAACCAACGCATCCTAACACAGAGCATTCTAGCGGAAGCTTCACGGTTGAATTATTGAACTCAAGATAAACAACATTGTCCACTAACATAGGAATGTAAATATATACATCAAAAGAGTCTGGCCTTAAGGCCTTACAACAGTTTCTCTTAACAAGAGTGTGGTTTACAGACATCGGCACGCAGGCCGGCCACACATGAACAAAAGAAACAAAACAATGCCTTCGAGGGCAGCAACGCAGCTTTGGGCTTCAGCCCTCTAAGTCCCGCTCGGACCAGCTCCTCCAGCACCTGTAAGAACCAATCCACCAAACGGTGGCAAAACAGGGCAACGGTCAACATTCAGCTGACCAATTATAACGACCCTACCTCTGGCACGGGGCAGCGGAATTCCATCCCTGCATAACATTCATCATCATGATATATAGCCATTCAAGCAAGACGTGCACGCCCGCACCATCAAACATATCACAAACGTCGGCTCGACGGCCCGACGCTCCGTGCACTCAGGGCACATTCACACCGTTCAGAGGTCCCAGACATAACGGCGCACTATGAGCATTCTAGTCTGATCGGCTCACCGGCCGTCGACTCTCGCTATGTGATCCTAACAGGGTTTTAAGCACCCAAGGTTAGACAACCATAACGCGGGTACAGATCCACCTTTCCCGTTGCTCACATCGTCAGACTCACGCCTGGACTGACGCGGGTACAGTTTCACCTTGCCCGTTCCACCATTTCCTAGTTGCAGCCTCACGGCACAACTTTCCACCAGTAGCACTCACGGCCACAAGAGAGTCCAACTCTCATAATTTCCTGGACTTCCTCCAGTACTTTTATCCATCATGCATACAAGCAATCATCACGGAACCTTCTCCGATATGCAACCAAGCATCACCAATCCAGACCATGTCCAGATGGGCTTCACACAACATGCCTAGATGCGTACTCCAATTCCGGACTCTAACAAGGGGGACTTCACATATCTACCCCAAGGGACGCCACAACCCACCGCACACTCGCGGGGAAGGGTTTTCCCTATGCAATGCAGGAATTAAGGACTTCACATGTCCAAGCAGGAAATCGTTACCCTAGGAGTTCGCTTCGGAGCCATGGAGAGAAATTTGAGACGGATGAAAGCCTTCGCAGCAGCGTTGCCTTCGCAAATCCGAACTCGGCTCGTGATTTGGACCACCGTAGCACCACCGGCAGCCGGACTCCACTTCTTCTTCCTCCTTGCTCTCACCTCTCTCTTAAACTTTAGAAAGAGAGTATGATTTTAGAAATGAGCCCTCTTTTCCTCCTTTCCCGGCCTTATCAGCCCAGGAATGAACTCCAGCCACAGGATTCTACTTAAAGAAAATGAAGGGCCAAGATCCACTGAAAATTCCCTTGAAATTTGGCCGACACGGCCTGTGACACGCCCGTGTCACAGGCCGTGTACCCTTAAGCGGCACACGCGGCAGTCGCACCGACTGAAATATTCGAGAACACGGGCATCGACACGCCCGTGTCGAACCTGACACGCCCGTGTCAGTCATGAGACACGCCCGTGTCTCCTGTTACACGGTACTCACCGATTTCCAAAACCAGTACACGGGTCGGAACACGGCAACTGACACGCTCGTGTCCAGCCTCACACGCCCGTGTTCCCGGCCGTGTTCAAGGCCGTGTCCTGCTCTGACTTGAATAGGCCAATTTCGAAAATTAATTCGAACACGCCCTGGGACACGCCCGTGTCGAAGGCCGTGTCCCAGGCTCGACGATCGTCGACTCTCAAACGTCGACTAGCCTGAACACGCCCTGGGACACGCCCGTGTCCCAGGCCGTGTACACCCGACACGCCCTGGGACACGCCCGTGTCCCAGGCCGTGTCTAACAGCCTCCAACCCAAAATTGTTTGCAAGCATATTTTGAGATTTTTGGGGTGTTACAATCCTCCCCCCCTTAATAAAATTTCGTCCCGAAATTTGAAGACAATAGGGAGAAAATAACAAAACATTTATATGTTTCTATTACATATACAACGAGTGAACAAGCTACGAAAATAACTCGGGAAACTCGGCTCGCATGGTCTGCTCGCGCACCCATGTTAGCTCTTCTCGGCCACAATTGTACCACCGGACTTTGACCATCCCGATCACCTTGTTCCGCAACTGTTTCTCGGCTCGATTCTCTATCCGTATAGGCTTCACCTTTGTCGTTAGCCCATACTCAACTGGTATTCGATCATTTTCAACTATATGAGCTGGATCCTTGACTGCTTTGCGTAACACCGAGATGTGAAACACGTCATGCAATCCACTCAATTCCGATGAAAGAGCTAACCGATAGGCAGCTTCCCCAACTCGCTCCACCACTTCAAACGGACCAAGGTAGCGCGGACTTAGCTTTTTCAACCGCCGAATCCGAGATACGCCTTTGAAGGGCTTAATCTTTAAATAGACCCAGTCACCCACCGCGAACTCCACGTTCCGGTGCTTAGCATTGTAATACTTGGCCTGCCGATCTTGGGCTATTAGGAGCCTCTCTCGAATAGAGCGTATTGTTGAGGTAGCATCCTCGACTTCCTTTTTGCCTAAAAGTTTAGTCTCGCCAGTTTCTGCCCAAGCTAGCGGTGTACGACACTTGCGACCATACAACGCTTCAAATGGGGCCATGCCTATACTCGCTTGATAGCTATTATTATAGGCAAACTCCACCATAACAAGATGTTCTTCCCACTTCTTACCGAAGTCCAGGGCGCACATACGGAGCATATCCTCCATCGTTCTGTTGGTTCGTTCAGTTTGGCCATCCGTTTGCGGGTGAAAGGCCGTACTGAATGCTAATTTCGTGCCCAACATTTGATGAACTAATCTCCAATCCTTTGAAGTAAAACCCCCATCTCGGTCACTTACGATGCTCCGGGGAACACCGTGCAATCGAACTATCTGCTCCACATAGAGCTTTGCCAACGTTTCCACTGAATCGTCCCGCTTGTTTGGTATAAAGTGAGCCACCTTTGTCAACCGGTCTACAATCACCCAGATTGAGTCATGGCCACGCTGAGATCTCGGCAATCCGTGCACGAAATCCATAGAAATATCCTCAAATTTCCATTGCGGAACCGGCAACGACTTCAGGAAACCACTCGGCCGTTGACATTCTGCCTTTACCAAAGCACAAGTACGACATTTAGCCACATACGCGGCTATGTCCTTCTTTAAACCAGGCCACCAGAACAGTTTCTTCATGTCTTTGTACATTTTTGTGCTCCCAGGGTGAATTGAATACTTTGTAAAGTGCGCTTCATATAGCAGCCCTTCTCGCAATTTACCCGCACTAGGGACGCACAATCGGCCATCTTTTCGTAACAAGCCATCATCCCAGGAGAACTGATCACCAGATCCCTCCTTTGCATAGCGTTGGAGACTTTCATCCAACTCCGTTGCCCGCCGAACCCTGTCAGCAAGGTCATATTGAACTTCCAACCAGTTCATGCTTGCTTCAGCTGAAGCATCTCTTTCCACACAAGATATCTCCAAGGCTTCCAACTCCTGGATTAACCGCTCATCATGTATCCGCAACCAATTTGCCCGTACTGGAGTCCGACGACTCAAGGCATCAGCGACCACATTTCCCTTTCCGGGAACATAATGAATGTCGAATGTAAAATCCCCAAGGAATTCCATCCACCTCCTTTGTCGCATATTCAACTCCTTTTGATCGAGCAGATACTTTAAACTTTTATGATCGGTATAAATATCTACTTTCATGCCATATAGATAATGCCGCCACAACTTTAGCGAAAAGATCACCGCCGCCAACTCCAAATCATGGACGGGGTAATTACGCTCATGCACTTTCAATTGACGTGAACCATAAGCGATCACCTTGCCAAACTGCAGGAGAACGCAGCCGAAGCCGCTTCCTGACGCATCGCTGTATATTTCAAATCCATCTGTACCACATGGTGACGTCAAAACAGGCGCCGTGGTCAAACGACTTTTCAGCTCTTCAAAAGCTCGTGCGCACTCCGGCGTCCAAACGAACTTCTGATCCTTTCTCGTCAACGTAGTAAGAGGCAAAGCAATCCGGGAGAAGTTCTCCACGAACCTCCTATAGTAGCCCGCCAGTCCAAGGAAACTCCTGACTTCGGCCACTGAAGACAACACTGGCCAATCCCGAATGGCACTTATCTTAGCCGGATCCACCGCTATGCCCTCTCCACTTACCACATGGCCTAGAAAAGCCACCGACGAGAGCCAGAACTCACACTTTGAGAACTTGGCATACAGCTTATTCCTTCGCAAGGTATGCAATACTAATCGCAAATGGTTTGCATGATCTTCCTCCGATTGTGAATATACCAGAATATCATCAATAAACACAATCACAAACAAATCCAGGTATTCGCGGAACGTACGATGCATGAGATCCATGAATACCGAAGGCGCATTACACAAGCCGAATGGCATCACTGTGAACTCATAATGACCATAGCATGTGCCAAACGCTGTCTTGGGAATGTCACCTTCCCTAATCCGCAACTGGTAATACCCGGACTTCAAATCCAACTTCGAATAGACGGTTGAGCCTGCTAGCTGATCGAACAAGTCATCGATCCGAGGAATTGGATACTTGTTTTTCTCCGTCAGTTTGTTCAGTTCGCGATAATCAATACATGGTCGCAAACCACCGTCTTTCTTTTTCACAAAAAGAACAGGCGCGCTCCAAGGTGACATACTTGGGCGTATATATCCCTACTCCAACAACTCTTGCAACTGAACTTTCAGTTCGGCCATTTCTTTTGGCGCTACCCGATACGGCGAACGGGCCACGGGTTTTGCACCCGACACCAGCTCGATAGCGAAGTCAATTTCCCTTTGGGGAGGTAACCCCGGAAGGTCCTTTGGAAACACATCCGCATATTCCGACACAATCGGCACTTCACTCACACTGGCCTTTGGCGCCACCGCCTCTATGAGTGTGAAGAACAACTCCGCACCCTTCTGAACTGCCTTAACAACTTGGAGAGCGGATAACAACATCCCACTCATCCCTTGCATACCAATGAACTTGGTCTCTCGTTCGGTATTTTGCCCAAGTGTGACCTCTTTTGAAGTGCAATCAATACAGGCACGCTGCTCTGAAAGCCAGTCCATACCAAAGATTATATCAAACTCTTTGATCGGCAATACTAGTGTTTCCACCTTGAACTCCCGACTTCCTATCTTGACCTCAAGACCGCAAGATCGATCCGCGCACATCAAACATCCGTTAGGCAACAACACCTTTACACTGTCTGTCTTGGTCCGGATAGGCACCCCGACACGCAAGACAAAGTCCTCAGACAGAAACGAATGTGAAGCACCTGTGTCAAACAGTGCTCGCGCCGGATACTCTCGTATAAGGACAAACCCTATAACATGACAATTAAAACAAGCACATCACACCAAAAGTAAAAACATTAAAACTTAGGCGCACCTGTGACGACATCAGCCTGCTTAATGGCCTCCTGTTGTCCAAGGTTGAAGACCCTGGGCTGCGCGTGCGAGGCAGAAGACTCCACCACAGCCTTCCCCTTCTCCGCATAAGACACTCCCGTCTTCTTATCACCCTTTGGAGGACCAAATCGGCATTCACGTGCGAAGTGTCCAACCTTCCCGCACGTAAAACAAGCACGAGCTCCATTCCCAGATGTGTCCGTCACAGTCGCAGAAGGAGTTTGTCCAGAAGACTTAGACTTCTTATTCCATTTCCTTCGGTAGCCAAACTTGTCCGGACGCAGCGGCTTAAACTCCGGCTTCACAACCGCCAAGTTTCCCTTTGCTTGCCCCCGTTTCATGTCCGTCTCCAAAGAACGAGCCGTACAGACTAAGGCTTGGAATCCCTTACTCACAGAACTCGAGAGCAAATACCTTAGCTCATCTCGCAGTCCCGCATAAAACCGACTAGTCTTACGCTCTTCTTCGGCGAAGATCGAGCCCGCATATCTTCCCAACCGGGTGAATTCATGCAGGTAGTCATCCACACTTCGATCTCCCTGTGCTAACCGTTGGAACTCCATTTCCATCGATATCCTTTGCTGCATCGGCAGATGTTGTGCTAAGAACAACCGAGAGAATTCTTCCATTGTAATCTCTGCCAATTGCCTGCCGGCCAAGTGATGCAGTTCAATCTCATCCCACCACAATCGCGCCTCTCCTTCCAGTAGGAAAGTGGCTAACATGACTTTCTGTTCCTCCTCAACCCTGATAGCTCTCATAATCCTCTTAATTCTTACAAGCCAATCCTCTGCTTGGGCCGGTGTACCCGCCCCATGAAACTGCGGAGGGTTAAAGCTCAAGAATTGCTTCCATTGTTGATCTGCTACCCGCGGATCAACTTCGGCTTCTACCGGTTCTTGCCGTACCCCAGCTTGCGTTGGCACCACTGCAGGACGTGCCTGCCCCGCTTGCTGAGCATTCATCACCGCAAGTACCGTTTCCGTGATAAGACGGACTGTTTCAGCGGATGGAGGAGTTGTGGGCACCTCGGCTGGTGCCGCACTCTCAACAGAACGTTGTGGTTCGGACTGAACCGCAACACTTCTGGTCACCTATATGTGTAAAACACACAGGTTAACGACCAATAAAAACGGCAATCATACAAAGAGAATACACAAGTTCAACAAACAAGTGTATTTGCATTCCTAAGTGGACAATCTTGAGTTCAAATTAAGTGTTATAACGACGGCACTGACACGTGCTCGCCCCCTCTCAAAAGAATTCGTCCGCGAATTCGGAAGAGATCGACCAACAAGCTGATACCAAATTGTAACACCTCTACCCGTCAAGAAGAATATAATAGAGGGTCCGGCCGGGGCCCCACACCATATTCCACAAACAGGCGGAGACGCTACTAAATAATATCATAACCAACGCATCCTAACACAGAGCATTCTAGCGGAAGCTTCACGGTTGAATTATTGAACTCAAGATAAACAACATTGTCCACTAACATAGGAATGTAAATATATACATCAAAAGAGTCTGGCCTTAAGGCCTTACAACAGTTTCTCTTAACAAGAGTGTGGTTTACAGACATCGGCACGCAGGCCGGCCACACATGAACAAAAGAAACAAAACAATGCCTTCGAGGGCAGCAACGCAGCTTTAGGCTTCAGCCCTCTAAGTCCCGCTCGGACCAGCTCCTCCAGCACCTGTAAGAACCAATCCACCAAACGGTGGCAAAACAGGGCAACGGTCAGCATTCAGCTGACCAATTATAACGACCCTACCCCTGGCACGGGGCAGCGGAATTCCATCCCTGCATAACATTCATCATCATGATATATAGCCATTCAAGCAAGACGTGCACGCCCGCACCGTCACACATATCACAAACGTCGGCTCGACGGCCCGACGCTCCGTGCACTCAGGGCACATTCACACCGTTCAGAGGTCCCAGACATAACGGCGCACTATGAGCATTCTAGTCTGATCGGCTCACCGGCCGTCGACTCTCGCTATGTGATCCTAACAGGGTTTTAAGCACCCAAGGTTAGACAACCATAACGCGGGTACAGATCCACCTTTCCCGTTGCTCACATCGTCAGACTCACGCCTAGACTGACGCGGGTACAGTTTCACCTTGCCCGTTCCACCATTTCCTAGTTGCAGCCTCACGGCTCAACTTTCCACCAGTAGCACTCACGGCCACAAGAGAGTCCAACTCTCATAATTTCCTGGACTTCCTCCAGTACTTTTATCCATCATGCATACAAGCAATCATCACGGAGCCTTCTCCGATATGCAACCAAGCATCACCAATCCAGACCATGTCCAGATGGGCTTCACACAGCATGCCTAGATCCGTACTCCAATTCCGGACTCTAACAAGGGGGACTTCACATATCTACCCCAAGGGACGCCACAACCCACCGCACACTCGCGGGGAAGGGTTTTCCCTATGCAATGCAGGAATTAAGGACTTCACATGTCCAAGCAGGAAATCGTTACCCTAGGAGTTCGCTTCGGAGCCATGGAGAGAAATTTTAGACAGATGAAAGCCTTCGCAGCAGCGTTGCCTTCGCAAATCCGAACTCGGCTCGCGATTTGGACCACCGTAGCACCACCGGCAGCCGGACTCCACTTCTTCTTCCTCCTTGCTCTCACCTCTCTCTTAAACTTTAGAAAGAGAGTATGATTTTAGAAATGAGCCCTCTTTTCCTCCTTTCCCGGCCTTATCAGCCCAGGAATGAACTCCAGCCACAGGATTCTACTTAAAGAAAATGAAGGGCCAAGATCCACTGAAAATTCCCTTGAAATTTGGCCGACACGGCCTGTGACACGCCCGTGTCACAGGCCGTGTACCCTTAAGCGGCACACGCGGCAGTCGCACCGACTGAAATATTCGAGAACACGGGCATCGACACGCCCGTGTCGAACCTGACACGCCCGTGTCAGTCATGAGACACGCCCGTGTCTCCTGTTACACGGTACTCACCGATTTCCAAAACCAGTACACGGGTCGGAACACGGCAACTGACACGCCCGTGTCCAGCCTCACACGCCCGTGTTCCCGGCCGTGTCCTGCTCTGACTTGAATAGGCCAATTTTAAAAATTAATTCGAACACGCCCTGGGACACGCCCGTGTCGAAGGCCGTGTCCCAGGCTCGACGATCGTCGACTCTCAAACGTCGACTATCCTGAACACGCCCTGGGACACGCCCGTGTCCCAGGCCGTGTACACCCGACACGCCCTGCGACACGCCCGTGTCCCAGGCCGTGTCTAACAGCCTCCAACCCAAAATTGTTTGCAAGCATATTTTGAGATTTTTGGGGTGTTACAGCTCTACTCGAGTAAACAAACACCTACTCGAGTAAGGAAAATAGGTACTCGAGTATATGAATGGATTTACTCGAGTATATGGACTTAGAAACTTTCTGAGATGAGAAGTCCAGATCAACTCGAGTACAATCAGAACACTTACTCGAGTAACTTGAGAACTACTCGAGTATGTAACCCAATCTACTTGAGTACTAAGTCACTTACTCGAGTATATAGAAGATACTACTCGAGTTTGTGGACTTAGAAAAAAATTTCTTCTGAGAAAGTCTTCAATACTCCAGAGTCCAGTAGTCCAAGTGCATGGAAACAAAGTGTACCCCAATAGAGAGGCTATACATGAGTCAACACCTTGGATCACACAATGAGGAATTATATTGTATGGTCCTGTGTTTGATGACCCACTATAGATTGACATTGGTTTACACTTGTCAATAGAGCCCTGCATGCACAACTTAAACACAACATCAAATACAACTTAATTCATCTTAGTTTCAGATCTGACTTCCCACAAATCTGGGGTATTGTGAAGACAATTCCCAACAATCTCCCCCTATTTATAGAAGTCAGCACCCTTTGCACTAAAATGAATTTCTAGAAATGAAATGATCATCTATAACAACAAGCAATAGAAAATGACTAAAATAGAGAATAATAACAAATAAGGGAACCATAATCAGAATTAGATATATTAAATAGAAAGATTTTTCAGTTCCAGAAAACACTTTCAGGTGTAATTCTCTCTATGATGTTTAGCTTTCTTCAGCTCTTGCCTTTCCAAATAACTGAAGGGTTTAGGAAAATAAGTCTTTGGCCTTGGAGGAGCTGCTGGATTATTGAATCCCCATTGTCTGTCATGTAATCTGATCTTGATTTAAGATACATCATAGGCTTTCCATTCTGAGTAGCTGTAGAATTTGTCTTTATTTTCCCCAAAATCAGTTTCCAGCTTTAGAGTGTCAAAGATTAAAGATTTGGAGGTTGGACTCCAAACTTCTGAATGTACTGACTCAGATCTGCCCTCTGAAGCTTGAGCTTGCTCTCTCTTAGGTGCAAAACGGCTAGCAGAAGCACCGTCACCATATTTTCTTTTCTTGCTGGGGCCACCTTGATCAACAGGTTCTAGAGGAGGAAGTACCTCGATCAAAGTGCCCCTGAGAGCTGGCAGGGACATCCTCTTTCCACACATCAGAATATGAAAGAGGAGGCTCAGACATCTCTCCAGCAGGTCTGGGAGAGAAGGCTGGCACTGCCTCTGGAATGGTAGCATGAACCTGGGCATTAGATGGAGGATGTTCCTCAAGAGGATCTAAGCTTTTAGGAATGATGGAAGGGTCGAGCTGGAATTCTGGAAAATTCTGATTATGTACCCAAACTGCAGTGTCATAAATGTAGAATTTGACAGACTGTAGCTGGGCTAGAATATCTGCTTTCATGGTGTTAACTAATCCATCCAGGGTCTCTTTAGACTTGGTAGAGATTTCAGTAGAAATTTTCTCAACTTGTTCTTTAACTATTTTCTCCCCCTTGCTGATTTTTACAGATAGCTTTTCAATAGCTTCATCTCTGAATGTGCCTACTTCGTCACAAACTTTCAACACATTGGCTTCAGCTCTTTGGTCTAGCAGAATCTAGTTATGTGCCACTGTTTCAGCTTGATTTCTGACTTCACCCATGCTGGTGATGGTGTGATCTATCGCTTTTCCACATATTTTGAAGAGTTGTTTAAGTTCATCAGTGTTGGCTTGAATTTCTGCAAAGCCACTGCTCATCTCAGTTTCAAGAGCAGAGACCTTGTTGTGAACTGATTTCAGAGACTCATCAAAGTAATTTCTCTGTTCTTGGAGCATCTTCTCAATCTTACTGATGATGTCTGAGGAGCTGAGGGAAGCAAAAGATGGAGCACTGGGAGAAGTAGAGACCTGAGGGAGCTGAGAGACTAAGGGAGCCCAAGGAGGGATTTCTTTCACAACCACTGAGCTAGCAGTTCTCTTTGTGGGAGTGATTTCTACTGAATCCAGGGGATCTGTGAAGGAGGGGAGAGTGAAGGCTAATGTCCTTAGAGGAGGCTCAACAAGTTCTGGGGATAACTCCTCTTCATCGGACAGGATGATACTATCATGTTGTTCTGCTTCTTCAATGGGAGACTGAGCTGAGGATGGAGAGGGTTCCTTGAGAGGGATCTGTTCATCTTGTACCTGAACCTCAGGAGTACCAACAACTGGGTCTGCTGGAGGTAGGGGAATGTCTGACCTTAGTTATTCAATAAGTTTATCAATCTTTGCAGTTGTGGACAGAAGGTCTTGTTGAACTTGAATCTCTGGGGAAACTTGATTATCTGCTGGAATTTGTACATCTATTGGAATATCTTCTGGAGGAGGAGGAGGAGAAGGATCTCTGACTGTCTGGGAGGGAAGTTCTGTAATCAGAATCTGGGAGCTAGATGAGGCAGGCTCCCCCTCAACTACTGCACCCAGGGTGTCAGTAGCTTGATGTAGAGGAGGAGATGGAGTCCTATCATCAGCAACATGCTGTGGGCTGGGGACATCTTCATCCATAATGACTTTGGAGGCTTGGGCAGTGTTCTTGAGTTGGATTTCATATCTTTGAATGGAGGAGATGGATACCTTCTTCATGTGATGGAGGGGAGTTCCTTTGGAGAAATCAAACACTGTAGGATTACTCTCATGGAGGAGGAGGGAGATAATCCTTTGATCTTGTCAAGTATCATCATTCCAAACAATTTCTTCCGGCATACTATGGCTTGCATAACATCAAAAAAGTTTTGGGAAATTTCTCTGAGGGAAAAAGTTTTGCATATAAGAACTTTGGCAATCACATCCACAAGGAATTTGCCCTCTAAATTGTAATCTGCATGGCAGAACGAATATGCTTCATACGGGTTTATTCCACAGAAGAAACTGGTTCTCTCGGAATCTTCAGGAGTCAGATCATCTTCTTCATCCACCACTGGCAATTTTAACAGAGTAGCTAAGGAAGTTTTGTCCAAATGGATTTTGATTCCACTGACCTTGGATTTTAGAACTGTACCATTGCGCTTGACCTTCAGATTCTTGTAGAACTCTTCCACTGCAGAAAATAGGATCTTACACGGCTTCTATAATAGGAATGACAGCCCCGCTATGTCATGGAGAATGAGAAGGTTTCGAAAGTCATCGGAGAGATCGGCGATTCCATCTATAACCAATTCGGACCCGATTCCGATCTTGGATGGAGGAGCCATCGAGTTATGGAGTAACGGATTTTGGAGAAGACAACGCTCTGCGGTTCTAGAAGGCGAAGCGCCGACGAGTACTCGAGAAAGGTTTCGTGGAAATGGATTACGAGATCATTCTATTTATATACATAACCCTAATTAGGTTTAAGATTGGGTTTTAAAATAAAACATACCTTATGGGGGGAGGCAAAAATCTAGGTGTGCGAAAAGAGAAAAATGAGATTTTCAAAGTTCTGGAATTTCCAGGTACTCGAGTATATATCGGCATACACGAGTAATCTGTTGTAACCTACACGAGTAAGTCGAAGACCAAGTACATCATGATGTACTCGAGTGAGTTACTAAGTACTCGAGTATGAAGAATATGTACTCGAGTGAATTTTTTACCTACACGAGTAGATACTTTGAGTTACTCGAGTATATTGTAATGTACTCAAGTGTAGTCGTGTAACTACTCGTGATTGTTTCCAAGTACTCGAGTATGTGAGTACACTTACTCGAGTAAGTCACTTTGACAAAATATTTTTCTCGAAGCACTGATCTTTACCTCCACCAACTTTTAACTCTGAGACTTTGATAGAGACAACTAATCTTCTTTGTTGAGCATCCCAAGTTCAGTTTTGAAGAATGAGAACTTGGTCTCATCTAGCGGCTTCGTGAATATATCTGCAACTTGCCTATCTGTGGAGACGTATTGTAGATCTATGTCTCCATTCTCCACATGCTCCCGGATGAAGTGATATCGAAGCTCTATGTGCTTTGTCCGGCTGTGGGAGACTGGGTTGTTGGCGATTCCTATTGCACTGGAAGAGTCGCAAAGCAGAGGGATGTTCTGGAACTTCATGTTATAGTCTTCAAATTGATTCTTGATCCATAGAAGCTGTGCACAACAGCTCCCTACAGAGATGTACTCTGACTCAGCCGTTGAAATTGCCACACAGTTCTGCTTCTTACTGCTCCAGGAAATAAGTCTCCTTCCCAGGAATTGGCAGGTCCCAGAAGTGCTTTTCCTATCGTCTTTACTTCCTAAAAAATCTGCATATGAAAATCAAATTAGTTCACTGTCATTACTTCTTGGGTACCATAAGCCAAGATTTGGTGTACCTTTGAGGTATCTAAAGATTCGCTTTGCAGCAATGTAGTGAGATTCCTTAGAGTTCACCTGAAATCTAGCACATACACATGTGGAAAACATTATGTCTGGTCTACTTGCGGTAAGGTAGAGCAAGGACCCAATTATACTTCTGTACTTGGTTTCATCAAAAGGTTTCCCTTTCTCATCCTTGTCTAGAGGCATAGCTGAGGCCATTGGAGTCCTCATAGAGGTTGCGTTCTCCATTCCGAATTTCTTAAGTAGCTCTTTGGTGAATTTAGTCTATGAGATGAAAATTCCATCCTCAGATTGTTTCACCTGAAGCCCTAAGAAATACTTCAGCTCTCCCATACTGCTCATTTCAAACTTCCCTTGCATAAGTTTAGAAAACTTCTTGCAGAGGTTGTCATCCGTAGAGCCAAAAATAATGTCGTCAACATATATTTGTACCAGCAAAATCTTGCCTTTTATTTCCCTAAGAAATAATGTCTTGTCTATCTTTCCTCTTGTGAACTTGCTCTCAAGAAGGAAGCTAGACAGCGTCTCATACCAAGCTCAGGGAGCTTGTTTAAGACCATATAATGCTTTTTGCAGTAAGTAAACATGATTGGGAAAGTTTGAATCAACAAAACCTGGCGGTTGCTCTACATTCACTTCTTCCTTAATATTACCATTTAAGAAGGCAGACTTTACATCCATTTGATAGACTGTAAAGCCCTTAAGTGCAGCATAAGCAAGGAATAGCCTGATCGCCTCCAGTCTTGCCACTGGAGCATATGTTTGATCAAAGTCGATTCCTTCTTCTTGACTATAACCCTTGGCGACAAGTCTTGCTTTATTCTTTATAATTGTTCCATCTTCATCCATCTTATTTCGGTAGACCCATTTTGTCCCGATGACATTCTTACTCTTGGGTCTAGGAACAAGTGTCCAAACTTTACAACGTTTGAACTGATTCAACTCTTCTTCCATGGCTAGTATCAAGGATGCATCCGAGTTTGCTTCCTCGAACTTCTTAGGTTAAACTTGTGATAGAAAGCTCAAGAATAAATTCTCGTTAGTTGAACCTCTCCGGGTTCTGACACCATCCTGAGGATCTCCTATGATTTGATCTAAGGGATGATCCATCAAGTGTCTGAACTCTAGAGTCCTTACATCTGGGATCTCTTCAGCCACTGGTGTTGCATCTTCAGCTGGGATGTGTTCTTCATCTTGATCATCTACCTCTCCAATAGGGGTTGTAGAGGTGATCTTGATGAACGTCTCATCTTTATCTTGAGTAGGCTTATCCAAGCTAAGTTCCTTCATCTTGGTACCTGCATCTTCAACGAGCACACTAGAAGAGTTGCTTTGCAGCAAACTCGTCTCATCAAATACAAGGTGTATCGACTCTTCTACCACCAGAGTTTTTCTATTAAATACTCTATAGGCCTTACTATGGCTACTATAACCTACAAAAATACCTTCAAAGCTTTTCTCGCTAAACTTGGTAGTGTGATACTTGTCATTGTTAAGTACGAAGCACTTACAGCCAAAGATTCTAAAATATGAAATGGTTGGTTTCCTGCCTTTTAGAAGTTCGTAAGGAGTCTTATCATGGTTCTTGTTGATGAGAGCTCGATTTTGCACGTGACAAGCGGTGTTGACGGCTTCAGCCCAGAAATACTCTGGAAGTGAGGCATCACTCAACATAGTCTGGCAAGCCTCTATGAGTGTTATGTTCCTTCTCTCAGCTACTCCATTTTGCTGTGGAGTGCGAGGAGAGGAAAACTCATGAAAGATACCTTGACTTTCGCAGAATTCTGTCATGGCTCCAGACTTGAATTCCGTTCTATTGTCACTTTTGATTTTGACTACGGAACAGTTGTATTCATTCTGGATTTGCCTAACAAAACTAGTGAAAGTACTGAAGGTGTCTAACTTGTGTTTCAGAAAGAACACCCACGCAAAGCGCGAGTAATCATCCATAATAATCAACGTATATTCCTTACCTGCCAAACTTCTAACTGGCAGTGGACCAAACAAGTCCATATGGAGAAGTTGTAAGCTTCTATTGGAATCCTTGCCTATTATGCTTTTAAATGAACTCCTTATTTGCTTGCCTTTGATACAGGCGTGACAAATACTGTCCGTAACGGACTTGACATTAAGGGCATCACGTACTAAGTTTTGGGAGAATAGTTTATTAATAGTTTTGAAATTAATATGTGCTAGTCTCTTGTGCCATTTGTCAGCAAGAGATGCACTACTTTTTGCTAAAAGACATACTGGTGTAGACTAGTCTATACAAATGATGTTTAAACAGAAAATATTTCTACTTCGAGTGCCTGATAAAACAGTTTCCAAATTGTCAACCGATTTTATCAAACACTTATCAGCATGAAATTCAACCACGTATCCTTTGTCGCATAGTTGGCTTATGCTGATGAGATTGTGTTCCAATCCTTCAACATAGGCTACATCTGAAAAGGATACGCTACCGTTAGTAATCATACTGTAGCCTTTAGTTATTCTTCGATCTGAACCTCCAAAGATGACCTTTGGTCCGTTGCAGACTGAGGTGAAATTCTGGAGTAGGCTTCTTGTCCCGGTCATATGCCGAGAGCATCCACTGTCCAAGTACCAGATTGGCATTTTGGTGGTCTTTGGAAATACCTGCAATTACAATCACTTAGCCTTAGGAACCCAAACAAGTTTGGGTCCTTGGTCTCGAGTTAGAATACTCCCCCTACGAGCATTAGCCTCATGAGTGGTCATTCTCACGTTGCTAACTTGAGGGGTTGCAACATTTTTAGGATTGAACCAACAATCGATGCCAAAATGACCAATTTTGCCGCAGCACCAACAGTCGAACCTGTTTTATCTTTGCCTAGTGTATTCCTGCTTGATTTTCTTAAGTGATGGTCTAGCAGGAACTTCACTCTTGGAGGAAGAAGCTTCATGATGATGGCAGCTACATGAAGTCTTCTCCTTCATAGGCTTTTCCACAATAGGTTTTACCTTTGGTGTCTTCTTGATGTTATGACCCTGAGCATAAGGTCCATAGCTTTGAAGTTGAATCTCTTCATAAGGGGCCTTAAAGACACTCTCTCCAAAGTTACGAGGACGAGTCCAACCTTGGTATCTTGACTTAGGCTTTTCGGGGATCGGCCTAGAGAAGTTTCCATAGGTGGACTCATAGTCGTATTCGTTCGTAGGAAAGATAACTTTCTTGAACAAAACTGGTTCCAAGGGAGCTTTCCCTTTTTCTTCAGCTAGAGCCTTCTAGGCAGCCTTATTCTTTCTCTTGGCCTTGTTTCTCCTAGAAGATTTACTAGAAGCACAAATGTGGCCTAAACCAGCACCCTTGGCCTTAGCTGAGAACTCAGCAACGAGTGGAAGAACTGTCTTAGGCTTGGAGAAACTCTCAGCAAGTTTCTTCTCAGCCTCGAGTTGTTGTTCCAATTCTTTGATGATTTCATCTTTAAGGTCGAGGTGCTTGAGAGCTTGATTGTATTCTTCCATAGCAACATTGAAGTTCTCTTGAAGAGAATTAGTCTTGGTGACTTCTTCCCTCAAGCTGCTCTCACTAGCCTGTAGAGATTTTATTTCTTTGGCTTGAGTTTTCACCACTCTGCGACATTTTTCGTAAGCCGTGAGTAACTCCTTATACTGTCCCATGAGTTCAAATTCATCTTCAGAGGAACAGCCCTCTTGCTCATTATCATCATCAGATTCAGAGAGAGGAGTGTGAGATTTTACCTCCCCAGTAAACTGGGGGACTTGTTTATCATCAGAGTGAGCCATGAGCCTGAAGTAAGCTTCCTCTTCTTCACTCGACTCAGATGAGTCGGAGTCGCTGAGAGTTTTGCTCTTCTTGGCTAATAAGCTCTTCTCTGTCCTCTTCTTGTGGTATGAAGATTTCTTTTCCTCTCTTCTGCCACCCTCTTTCTTCTTGTGAGGGCAGTCCGTGATGACGTGACCTGGCTTATTACAACAATAACAAACGATGTCAGTTGAAATTTGTTTGTTCTGTTTGGAGTTATACCTGTCATGGCTGCTCGAGCCATTCTTTCGCTGATCACCATTATGTTGTGATCTTCTGTATGAGGCATCTTTGCCTCTCCATTGCCTCTTCTTATTCAAGAATTTCTTGAACTGCCGTGAAAGCAAAGAGAACTCTCCTTCAGATAGTTCTGAGCCTGAGGTGCTTTGCTCGGAGCCTTCTTCTTCACTTACTTCTTGAGGAGGTGCTGGTGAGGCAGCTTTGCCCTTCCTTAAACTGTCAGCCTTTAAAGCAACCGACTTCTCTTTTGAGGAGAAGCGACTTATCTCTTCTTCAGCTTTTCAGGAGTTGATTTGAAGTTCATAGGACATCAGCTTGCAAAATAAATTCTGTGGATCTGTCTCTGCTAGTCTGCCAAACTCTCGGATGGCACAGACTTTATTGTCCCATTCTTTGGTGAGAGATCTCAGAAACTTATCATTCAGCTCCCCATTAGTAAAGACTCGGCCATACACTCTCAGTCCATTGACTATCTTAAAGAAGTTTTCAAATGTGTCAGCTATGGGATCCTTGTGACCTTGTCGAAAGGCTTCATATTTCTGATTCAGTAGGGACCTCCGATCATCCCTCACTTCTTCAGTACCTTCTATTAAAGTAACTAGGGACTGCCACATCTCTTTAGCTAATTGGCAGTGAATTAGATTCTGCAGAATTGAGTCATCGACTGCACTTGCGATAATATTTTTAGCTTTGTTGTCCAGGGAGACAAGTGTAATCTCGTCCTTATCCAAGTCCATCGACTTCTTTAGGACCTTTTTGGTTGGGTCTATTGTTGATGCAGTCATAGGAACATGCGGACCTTCTTCCACAATCATGAAGATCCGAGGGTCTACTGCTTCCATGAAGAACCTAACTCTTTCCTTCCACATAGGAAAATTGTTCTTGGTGCAGATAGGGAGCTTAGCAAAATCCTTGGTCTTACTCATGCTTGATACTTCTCTGGAGACAACTTGGTGAGGATTAGATCAAGGTGTTAACCTTTTAACGATCAACCTCCGCCTCTGATACCAATTGAGAGCGCTAAGTTGTCAACCTAAATCACCTAGAGGGGGGTGAATAGGTGAATTTCGTGTCAAATGCGGAATAAAAAAATATAACACAACATAGATCCGTAATCAAGCAATCACACAGACGACAAGAGATTTATAGTGGTTCCCCAATCTTGGGTACGTCCACTTTTCTCACCGATCTAGCAAATCACTAGACTCGGCTACTCCACTATCTCGGATTGCAAAAACAATCCTACACCTCGGAACCACGTTCCTACAAAACTCGATCCCAAACGGATCTACACTCGGAAGATAAAACTTCCTACCACTCGGAGAAAGATATCCTACAATGAAATATGTTTGAATAAAGTTTACAAACAAGAATATCATAGATCTGGATCTTTGACGTAATCTTCTTCTTGAGAGCTTTTCGGTTTGAATAGAAACAGTTGAAGAAGACTTGACTGAGATCCACGATTCTGAGATCTGGAATCACCACGATCAAGAAAGTAAATCAGAGACGATGAATCACGGAGAGATCAGATGATTCTTCTTGAGTCTGGATCGCTAGAGAATCAGAGATCGATAGCTGCGGCTGAGAGAAGACGATCCAGAGCTTCTTCCGAAAACGGTAATGGCGGCGGATGAGAAAATTAGGGTTTTCAGGATTTTCTCTTTCTTAAAAGATAATCTCTGTAAACGCGTATTTTTAGTCAAATCTGAAAAGACTTATTTATAGGCTATCTCCACTGATCATAATCGTAATTAAGATTGACACGTGGACCAATCAGAAAAAGGTTAATTTCAAATCTCCGTCAATTCTCGACTTAATGATTTCTGGAATTCTGAGCCGACATACTCGGGTTAGATAAGATACTCGAGTATAAAGGTCTGCTACTCGAGTAGATAAGAGAAACATGTACTCGAGTAATAGAAATGACTACTCGAGTGCCTTGGAAGAACTACCCGAGTTACTCTAGACAGATTACTCGAGTAAGTAGAAACATCTACTCGAGTACTAATCCAAACTACTCGAGTATAAGAAAAATCTACTCGAGTGCTAAGCCAGTCTACTCGAGTAAAAGAAGGATCTACTCGAGTGCTAAGCCACTTACTCGAGTATATGAGCGAAGTTACTCAAGTATGTGGACTTAGAAATATTTAGACTGAACAGTTAGCCCTACTCGAGTATAACTAAGAGACTACTCGAGTATGAATAAGGCTCTACTCGAGTACACAAACACCTACTTGAGTAAGGAAAAGAGGTACTCGAGTATATGAATGGATTTACTCGAGTATAAGGACTTAGAAACTTTCTGAGATGAGAAGTCCAGATCAACTCGAGTACGATCAGAACACTTACTCGAGTAACTTGAGTACTACTCGAGTATATAATCCAATCTACTCGAGTACTAAGTCACTTACTCGAGTATATAGAAGATACTACTCGAGTATGTGGACTTAGAAAAAAATTTCTTCTGAGAAAGTCTTCAATACTCCAGAGTCCAGTAGTCCAAGTGCATGGAAACAAAGTGTACCCCAATAGAGAGGCTATACATGAGTCAACACCTTGGATCACACAATGAGGAATTACATTGTATGGTCCTGTGTTTGATGACCCACTATAGACTGACATTGGTTTACACTTGGCAATAGAGCCCTGCATGCACAACTTAAACACAACAACAAATATAACTTAATTCATCTTAGTTTCAGGTTTTACTTCCCACAAATCTGGGGTATTGTGAAGACAATTCCCAACACATAGCATCTGCAGCCAAAAATCCTCAAATAGGACATGGTCGGTTTCCTGCCTTTCAATAGATCATAAGGCGTCTTACGATGATTCTTGTTGATCAATGCTCGGTTCTGCACATGACAAGCTGTGTTGACAGCCTCTGCCTAGAAGTACTCTGGAAGAGCGGCGTCATTAAACATTATCGTACATGCTTCGATGAGCGTTCTATTTCTCCTCTCCGCAACTCGGTTTTGCTGCGGAGTACGCGGGGAGGAAAACTCATGAAAGATACCAAGTTCTTCACAAAATTCTGTCATAGCACCAGACTCAAATTCTATTTCATGGTCACTTCTAATTTTGACCACCGAGCAGTTAAGTTCGTTCTGAATCTGCTTGACAAAACTCGTGAAGATATCAAACGTATCTGACTTTCGTTTCAAAAAGAACACCCACATAAACCGAGAGTGATCATCAACAATCACTAGCGTATACGATTTGCCTCCTATGCTATGAACTTGCACTGGACCGAACAAGTCCATATGCAGAAGATAGAGACATCTGGAGGAGTCTTTGTCTTCAATGCCCTTAAAAGTAGCCCGAGTCTGTTTACCCTTATGACATACATGATATGGGCTATCTTTGATGCACTTAATAGTAGGAGCATCCCTTACTAAGTTCTTAGAAAATAACATATTAATTGTCTTGAAATTAATATGTGCTAATCTCTTGTGCCATTGTTCACAAAGAGATGCACTGCCTTTTGCTACTAGGCACACAGGGGTAGAAGAATCTAAGCTTAGAAAATCTAAGCAAAAGATATTTCTGCTCCTAATGCCAGTTAATACCGTCTCCGAAGAGGCACATGATATTATCAAGCACTTATCCTTGCAGAACTTAACGTCATAAACTTTATCACAAAACTGATTTACACTGATCAGGTTATGATTTAACCCTTCAACATAGGCCACGTCGGTGATAGAGATTATACCGTGGGAAATCATACCGTAACATCTGGTGACTCCTCGATCTGATCCTCCAATGATGACTTTGGGTCCATTTTTGACTGGAGAGTAATCACGCAACAGGCTTCTTGTCCCAGTCATATGCCGGGAACATCCACTGTCCAAGTACCAGATAGGAATTTTGGTGGCCTTTGGACATACCTGCAAAACAGAATCTGTTTCCCTTAGGAACCCAATCGAACTTGGGTCATAAATTCCGTGTTAGCATACTTCCCCTCGGGTGGTTAACCCTACGAGTGGTCGGCCTCGCATTGCTAACATGAGGAGTCTCGTTGAATCTTGGATTAAACCAGCAATCCACGGAAAAGTGACCAACTTTGCCACAACACCAATAGTTAAATCTGTTGTACCTTTTCCTAGGCTCCTGGTTCACCCTTGGAACGGTGGGTCCAGCTGGGGCCTTGGATCTGGAGGTGGAGGCCTCATGATGACAGTAGTCATATGATTTCTTAACCTCCTGTTCCTTCAGTATAACAGGCTTGGCTTTTGGTGTGTGCTTTCTATTATGGCCGCTAGAGAAGTGGCCATAATCCTCCACTTGGATTTCCTCATAAGGTGCCTTGAAGACACTCTCACCGTAGTTGCGGGGGAAGGCCCAGCCATAATACCGGCTCTTGGGCTTTTCAACTGAGGGCCGGAAGAAGTGGCCATAGGTTGACTCAAAGTCCTGTTCATTGCAGGGAAAGCTAGGCTTTCTGAATACAACAGGGTCGAGTGGGGCCTTTCCCTTTTCTGCAGCAGAGGCCTTCTTAGCAGCCTTATTTTCCCTCTGTTTTCTGTTTCTCCTGGATGATTTACCAGGCACACCAACATGCTCTAAGCCAGCCCCCTTAGCCTGAGCAGAGAATTCATAAACCAAGGGAAGAACGGTCTTGGGCATGGAGAAGATTTTGACAATCTTCCTTTCTGCCGCAAGCTGTTCTTCTAACTTGTTGATTTCTTCCTGTTTTAGTTCAAGGAGCCTTAGAGACTCTGAGTGCTCAGAAGTCAGGCCCATGTGTTCTTGTCGGAGAGAGATCAAGTTAGTGATCTCTTCTCTTAGAGACACACCCTCAGCCTTAAGGAATTTGACTTTCTTTTTCTGAGCCCTCAAACTCTTACGACATTCCTCAAAGGTATTGAGCAGAAGCTCATACTTTTCGAGAAGCTCAGCTTCACGGGAAGATGGGCTGTCCTCGAGATCATCATCAGGAGACTCATAGTCAGAGTCAGAGAGGGGGTACGAGCTTTTAATTTCCCAGTAAATGGGGGGGCAGTCTCCTTCTGAGTCAGAGCGACCCACTAGCCCGAAGTAGGCTTCCTCATCATCACTTGAGTTTGAGGAATAAGACTAACTCAGTGTCTTTGGCTTTTTGGCTATATAGCTCCTCTCCTTCTTCTTATCTCTAGAGGACTTGTGCTCCTCTCCCTTCCCCTTATCTCTCTTTCCTTGGTGGCTGTCGGCGATGACGTGACCTTGCTTATTGCATCCAAAGAAAATAATGTCATTAGAGCGATGTTTGTTCTATTTGGATTCATACCTGTCAGAAGAATAATTCTTCTTCTGATGTCTGGATGTGGAGCCATCTCTCTTTCTTTGATTCCTCAACTTGAGGAACTTCTTGAACTCCTGAGTGATGAGGGAGAAGTCTTCTTCAGATAGCTCTGAGCCGAAAGAGCATGGCTCAGAGTCTTCTTCCTCATCCATTTTCCGAGAACGGGACGAGGCTGCAGCCTTGCCTTTCCTTGAGTGATTGGATTTTAGGGACACAGTCTTCTCTCGGGCAGCGGCTTTATCGGCTTCTTCTTCAGCTTTTCTGGTGTTCAGTTGAAGCTCATATGACAGAAGTTTCCCAAATAGAATCTGGGGATCTGTTTCTGCCAGCCTGCAAAATTCTCTGATGCCGCAGATCTTGGTGTCCCATTCCTTAGCAAGGGATCTAAGTAATTTGTTATTTAGTTCACCATCGGTGAACACTCTGCCATAGCCCTTCAGGGCATTGACGATTTTCAGGAAGTTCTCGAATGTCACTCCGATTTCTTCCTTGGGACCTTGCCTGAAGGCCTCGTACTTCTGGTTCAGAAGGGATCTTCGATCATCCCTTACTTCATCAGTGCCTTCCATCAGGATTATCAGGCAGTGCCAAATGTCCTTGGCAGTCCTGCAGTTGCAAAAAACCTGCATCATGGAATCATCGACGGTGCTTACCAGAATGTTCTGAGCTTTCTTGTCAAGTCCGACAAGCACCATCTCATCCTTATCCATTTAAGAAAGTTTCTTGGGAACTTTCTTGGTTGGATCAATGGTGGAGGCCTTAGTGGGGATATAAGGTCCCTCCTCCACTATCATGAAGAGTCGTGGGTCGACTGCTTTCATGTAGTACCTGATCCTTTCCTTCTAGATAGGAAAGTTCAGCTTGGTGCACACTGGGATCTTCCCTGAATACTTGAGTCCTTCCATTTTAGAGATCTTCTTTCTTCTTGACAGTAGAACCGGGATCTTACTCAAGGTATTAACCTTATTGACGAGCAACCTCACTCTGATACCACTTGAAAGTTATCTAGTGTCAACTAACTTCACCTATGGGGGGGGGGAATAGGTGATTTGCAGTCTTTTACGGAATTTAAAATAACCTGCACAAGAAAACAACCACAACACAGAAAAGCACAAAAGCAATTATAGTGGTTCCCCGATTTGGGTACGTCCACTCTTCCCCTTCGACCTATCTCCCAACAAGGGACAACTCGGTCACTTCACCAAACGGATTGAAATCCAATCCTCACACTATGGAAGAAAACCCTTCCACCCGAAAGAGTCACTACTCCTCCACCACGGGTTGCACCCAACTCTTGCAACTAGGAATCACTATTCCTTTACAACAACACGAAAATTAGAATGTACAAAAACTACAAACTTCAAGTATGGAGAACCTGATGTCCCTCTTTGTTCGTTGAAGCATTCTTGATGAAGACAAAGAGTCCACGACCGGAGCACTCTCTTGGAGTGGATCTTCCTGAGATCGGCAGCGGCAAATGATTGCGGCGGCGATGCTTTGTAGATCCAAACTTCTTGACAAAGCAAGCAAGGTATACCAACGATCTCAATCGGATCGGTCGTCTCAATTGATTCGGAAAGAAGATCTAACTTCGTTCAACAAATGAAGAGACAAGGGATCTCGAGAGAGAAGCGTGAGACGCATTACTTAGCTTCAGTTCTGTCATCGGGAGATCACTCAAGATCAGTGATCTGCAGCGGCAACTGCATTGCGAGCAGCAATGGCTTGCGAGCTGCGACGGCGACGGGAGGAAGTCCGCGATCAGCTAGGTGACGCTCGGCGGCCATAATCCTTTCTCGTTTTCTTTTCTTTTTTTTTGTTATTTCGTAACTTCAAAATAGGCTAATATATATACTGTAGATAATCCCTACAAGACCGTTGTAGGCCCCACAAGAAGAAACCCTAAGCCCGGTCTAACCAGCGCCCGTTATCTTTGTTCGGTCCAGCGAGCAGATAAAAATTGCCTAAGGCAAATTAAGCAAGAATCATTGGTGATTCCCGTAGAAGTCGGAGGGAATCACTCTTGATTCTCGATGAATTATCCTTGGTAGAGTTTTAGTTGAAAAGCTTACCATCCGGAGGGAATCGACGAGAATCAAGACCATTCTTGACGAATCAACGAGAATGCAAAGTCATTCTCGATGATTCGGTGAGAATCAGTTAATGATTCTCATCGATTCTGACTTAGTAGAATTCTTGAAGGCGAACTGTCAGCCGGATGAAGTTGGCGGGAATCGGCGAGTGATCCTCGACGATTCGGTTGGAATCACTAGTGATTCTAGTCGAATCGGCGAGAATCACTTAATGATTCCCGTCGATTCTTACTTAGCTGATTTTTCTACTTTCTTCCCATGACTTGGTCTTTGACCCATCCTTGCTCCTCCTCTGCTCTTGAATTATCTCAACCCTGTACTTGAAAAAAAGTACACTCCAATAGAGAGAGCACACAAGAGTCAACACACTGATCTGCTCAATGAGGGATTACGTTGCGCAGACCCGTGTATATTAACCCACTGCACCCTGACATTGGTGTGTACTTAGCATAGAATAGCTGAAAGCACAATCTTGAAGAAATATCGTCAAATACATTGTCAAATCACCTTAGCTGGTTCAGGGGCTTCTTCAAATCAGGTACATTATGGATACAATACCCAACAAAACTTACTTGAACAAAATGGTTGGATGGTAGATTCCTAGGTAAACTAGTGAGTAGACAAGTTGGATTATATAAATAACTAGATATGTGAATCGGTAATGTGAGCTGTGAGCTCGAAATGTTGGAAGAGGATTGAATATGGTTAGTGCATGGATATGTGGAAGGGTTGATATTGCGTGAATGCTTGCCGCACTTGATCGTTATTGTTGATAAGGGATTTTGTAATGGAACCCTGTGAGCTGTTGAGCTCGAGACATGAAGTAGCATGCGGTGTAAGTCAACACATGGTGTCGTAATCCTGAGTTAATGATAGTGTGGCAGGTCTACGGGCACGCCAGTCATCACACCGACGGGAGTTTACAGTTAGACTATGGGAGGTTGGGATTTGTCCTCGATGCTCATTCCTGGGGCTCCTTCCGTGCCAATTGAACGGTTGGGCTTGGTCATCGTGCTTATTCCGAGGCTCTTTCCGGGTCACAACTTAGGCCAGATCGGGGCTTGATTCTCGGTGCACATCCACACGAGACTCCCGCTGAGCCGTAGCACGCTTGTGAGCTCCGATAATGTGTTCATAGCGTTTAGGCGTATAGAGGCCTAGGATAGGTAGTGTGGATGCCGACCTAGTAGTGGAGAAGCGCGCTCTACTGTCACCGTATTGACACGAAGGTTGACACTTGAGAGGTTAGCTACCTGCTCGAATAGTGGGAACTTCAGAGTCCATGTGGACACAGTAATTTGCTTATGTGTGTGCATGTTGAGTCATAGCATTGCATTCATTGAATCACATTACATTACATAAATAAGATCCTCATCGTATAAGTTTGTATGGGCACTCTTATACGATAAGTTACCTTTCTATTGAGCCGATCCTTAACTTATATATTTGTATGGGCATTCATATAAGTTGAGTTTCTTTCAGTTATAGCTTACATTCTCAAACTTTGCTGTAGATTTAGAAATTCTATCTTAGAATGTTGATGATACTGTTGTAGTTTACTTTTCTGCTACTTATGTTATATATATTACTCCACCTGTTTGTACTACTGCTTAATTAAATATATTGTACCCTGGTCCTTTCTCCGCTCGATGCCGAGGAGTCACCGGGGGAGCGGATGTGAAACTACTTCGTCTCTATGACTAACGGTTGCTACGTCTTCCTTTTTAGGAGGAAACCCCGTAAGCGGAGTAGCAACAGGTAATGTAGCATGACAGTCAGGCCAGGACGACATGGCCTGAAGGGACGGTGTCGTCGCTACCGTCAGTGACAGATGTGAGTCATAAAGTGACTCTTGTTGTAGCCCTTTTGGGCAAGACTACTCGTACTCCGATAGTTTAGAAGCTAGATATAGCTTCTTTTTTTATATATTTGGACTTATATGCGTATGTGTGCATTTGACTTCTATTTTTATTACTCTGGTTGGGTTGGCATGATTGATATTGGTAAAGGCCGGCAGAATAGGCGTCTTGTAGTATAGGCTAGCCCGAGTGCTAGTTCTGCCGCAAGGCGGCTGTTACGGGCATAAGACTCCCCTCGTGTCGTGTTCTGTGTTCCGGGAGGGGGGGGGGGGTCTTACAGTAGGCGGGTCAATGGAGCGGGAGGGAGGGTCGGTTAAATCAAACCCGGGAGGGAATCAAAATCATCTTGAATTTCATGCAATGGAGACAATATCAAAGGACGATCATTCAGGTCTATATCAATAACGACATCCGAAAGCACAACTCCCTAAATTGGAAATTCTTCCAACATACTGGATACGTCATCCAAATCAGAATCAGTAAATGTCTCAGAAATGCACAAAATTTAACCCGAAAAAATTTCTAATTCATCTGGAGCTTTAGACAATGGTGATAACTTCAAAGAAATATCTTTCGGGTTCTCATCGCTAAAGTCATCTAAAAATTACCTTCCCTCATAAGGTAAATCATCCACAACAACAATCAGGATATCCTCACTCTCAGGCTCCACAGATGACTAAGATACACTCTCAGTTGGTGCAATCGTAGGCTCTATCATGATAGGGATCGTATCCTGGAGAGGACATTCAAGAATAGGGTGATCATACACAACACTAGTAGAGCATGTAATAGGTAATGAGATGCTCTCACAGATAAGAATACCATCATCCCATACATCATCTTCCAAATAACTAGGTATCCCATCAATGTCAGAATCTTTGGGCACTATCGTACATGACTGAATATTCTCATCTAGCTAGTCATCCTCAGAATCAAGAGATATCACATCTACATCAGAATCCTCATTGGTATCATACACAATCTTAGGAGGCGTAGACGTCGAAGTTAAAGGAGACAAAACCCTAGTAGTAACATCTTTTGAGTACAAAGCATAGGGTATAATCCGCTCATTTTTCATAAAGGTTGAAATTAACACACTTTGGGTAGTCCAACCTTTGTGGGGAAGGGAACTAGTCTGAGGCATATGGTCACTCCTATAAGAAAATAAGGTTCTAGTACCATAACTATACTCACTCACGGCTGGCTTACTATTAGTACGGAGGTAGGCGGGGTCAAATTGATTAGTGAGAAGACTACGCATTTGCGGCCAAGCATATTGTTAACTACCCACACGACGCTCTTCGTTTAGCCAAAACACCTGGGCTTGACCTACTAATCTTTCTCGAATGATGATATCCTTTTGGTGGTCGTCCCATTCATGAAAATAAAAATAAATTTTCATTCCCTTAAGCCAGTCCCTAAAAATTTGAGAATTCCCATACCCATCATAAGTGGGTGCCTCAATCTTAGTGTGACGAAAAGCGTGGGGATGATTGGGCTTCCTAAGGTAAGGGGCAAATGTTGTATTATGGTTAGCCATATCTCTAGAACACAAATAATCTAATAGGGAATCATAAACGTCATGGGCCATTTTAGTTAGGACGGGACAGAAAAAAAACTAATCGAATCTTGTGCACATGCAATGAAGAAATGATTTTGGCCAAATAAAATCTAAGAAAGACGGATTTGTTCCCGCTTAATAAGTAGGGCAGTAAAATATTTTTCTTGATTTTCTTGATGAAAATAATATGGAGATTATTAAAAAATTTTGTTTGATTTTTTTTGCATAAAAATAAAAGTTTTAGGCCGCTACTTGCAGACCAACAATAAAAATTTATTTTATTATTTTGGACAACGGATAGTGCAAGTGCGTGTCGGCGTTCTCAGAAAAGGGGGAGGGTGACAATTAGAAAATTAACACGAACCTCCCTCTAATACTAAAATTATGCAAGCTACATCTCCCGACGAACCGCAACGGACAATACAACACTGACTTGTTCTCACTCATTCCAATTCTACACTCGCACTGTTTAAACGCAGCACACCCGATTAGTAATAAAATAAATCTAATTCTAACGCACGGGTTCGCTACACCCTTAGAGATCAAATAGAGGCGATGAACCAATATTTTCTCAAGCGAAATGGATCGACCCGATCCATTCGAGCGTGTGTTGTACCAAAAGAGTTCCACCGAAAATAAATGATTCGAAAAGTAGTAGATCTCTCTCAACAAAAGAAAACGAGGTCAGTCAATTCTCACAAATATAAATAGATCAAAAGAAAATAACAAAATCATTCGGATCAAAACCACAAATGATTCAAAGTTCGTACGCAACGGCAAAGAAAACCACCACAAGAAATTAATCTATGAGGGAAATACTCAAAGGTAGATATTTCGTTACCCCAATCAGAATGGATGATTCCGATTAAAAATGGTTCGCTCTTCTATGGCTCCACCGGAGTTACGTCGAATGGAGAGAAAACTTATCCACCTTCCTTGCTTCACGCCGAGGAAGATTTGTCATCGTCGAGGTTGTTGTCTTTGGCCGAAAATCACCAAGGATGGAGGAATTTTTGGTGGCTGAACCCTAGGGGAGGATCAAGGACTTGGTTGAAATCTTCAAGGGTGAAACTCTATGTTTTTGTTTGCGCAAAGGGGAGAGGAAGAAGGATCTCGTGGAGGAGAAGAGAGGAGGAAGGAGGGGAGAAGTGGTCAAATTCCACAAAGAGGGAGAGAGAGGGGCCGACGGCTTGGAGGGAGAGAGGGGAGAGAGGGGCCGAAATTAGCAAGAGAGAAAGGAGGGGGAAAATCTCAATTGAGTTTAGGTTTTCAATTTCTTTTTCATCAATACATAATTCCTACATCACATGACCTTTTATAGACTACACCACTCAATCTCCACTGTTCATGAAATTGACATACAAAAGATTGTTATAAGCACCCATCATAACATGAAAAAAAATACATATAGAATATTGCATAAAAATAAAATGCATGAAAATAAAATGCTTAAAATAATAATACTTAAAAATATTTAATTATAAATATTTAATTTATAATCATATATTTTATATGAGGGTAACGACGACGGCGGATGGCGTGCAAAACATGTAGCGGCGTTGGCGTTGAATGTCGTGGTTGCATCCAATTTTCAAGCATGCGGCAACGATCGTCCCAATAAATAAACTCTCTATGTCGGGGATCAAAGGCCGCCTCAGCTGTAAGCCATCCCCTTTTTTATCTTTTTAGACCCACAGGGTCTTAGGCCTAGAACCTCCATTTTGCGGTGAAACCTTCACGCCCGGGAAGGTCGTCACTACAAAGCGCTGATCCTGTCGGCAAAAACGTTCACAAAAAAGTAGCAAAAGAGTAAAATACATGTCTACAGAAATCACATATATCGTAAATAATCTCCATGAAGTGAGTGTCCATAGAAATAATAATAAAGGTGCAGAAAATAGGGCTCATGCCCGGTACATCAATATCCTCACTAAATATCACTAAGCGCGGAAGCAAAAACTAAACATCTACTAACGATCAGGACTCACAGTCCCAGTTGTTTGAACTCCGGTGCTAGACTGTCCCATCTCCAAGCGTATCGACCTCCAGGGCTGCTCCTCCATGTTGGGCTCCACAGTCCCCTAAAATGATGTGGTTTGAAAACCATTAGTCTAAAAGACTAAGTCCTATCTGCCCCTACCCCTTCGCCCATGGCTCCTAGGCACCGAGCGGGGAGGAGGAAAGGAGAGGTAGTGAGGGTGGAGAATGAAAAAGAAGCAGGTGACGACAGAACTAATCTAGTAGTTCTATAAGTATATGTGGCAGTAACAAAGGTATGAAAACTGGACAAGAAATAAGTAACCTTAACTTATATGAAAACACAAAAGATAAGAGATCTTCTGCAAGGCTCCTATCGTATAAAAAGTCGCATACCAATTTATACGATAGGGTGTCGGTTTTCTAGCAAGCATGTATATATCTACAGAATAAAAACCTTAACTTATAAGCACGCTTACACGAGCTTATAAACCAAGGGGTCATTTTGCAGGGCCTATTATATAAAAAGTCTGATACCAATTTATACAATAGGTGTCGAGGGTTAAATGCAATGGTTATGCTATGACATGCAAGTATGTTATGATGTGAATCATGCAAGTGCAACACACCAACTTGACTCTGTGCACACAGACCTTTAGTTCCCCCTTTCTAGATCTGAACGTCTCAGGATACCTACGTAGTGGCAAACAAAAGCGGTGGGTTGGGCCTCGCCCACCTCTAAACCGATAATTGCATTACCAGTCAGACCTATCGTACGCCTCGACATTGGTGCACTATGTGGAGCTCCTGTGTACTCTTTGCCGTCTTTTCCACTGGACTTCATTTAGCGAAGTGCAAAACCATACTTGCTGAGTCAACGTATTGGCGTCGGTGCATCAACCCTCCAACACCGAAGACCCACCACCTTAAAATTTATGCACATGGAACCTTATGTATCAGCTACTTAGCCAAAGCTCCTCGGACCATCCCGTCCGTCACAAACAACAACCGAGCAAAAGCTTGCCGTGCCAACCTGCCCAACACCAAAACCACCGAGCACTAGGAGCTCCGATGGGCTGAAGCCCAAAGCTCCCTTTCAACGCCACTTATTGTTAATGGTTATTACATGATTCCCGATCCCTTTAGTATTATTCTGGATCTAACCCTAACATGTTTTGACCTTATTTCTCCCTCCACAGGAAAGGCGAGCTTTCGTCGATCCCGAGCACCACCTAATCTTAGACAGCCCTACAACCTACTCATCCCAACTTCCAATGGTATACTCCAACCCACTTCACTAAAATCAGTAAACTACAATCCCATCTCCCTACGACCATTCCACTTGTTAACACAATTTCCACAGTTTTACTAAATGCAGACCACCTTATGCTAGGAAGTGCATGATAGGAGATACTCTGAATACTCATCCAAACATACTAAGATAATTAATTGAGGCCTATCATGATATTAATAGCCTAAATCCTGAAACTTGGAATTTTCCTAATTTATCTGACATTTCATTTATTTATCCTCAAAATCCAAATGCCTCAGTTTGAATATGAAGTGACCCTCACACTCATGAAAAATGCTCCATAAAATTATGATAAATACTAGAAATCTAATTAACAGTAAATTCAAGTCTCCAAAATTTTTTGCGAGGATTAATCCTCTGATCAATAATTTTAAATAAAATCACATAGTTAATAGCTAAAGAAGCAAGTGTTGTAAATAAGCTTCCAAAAATTATAAGAAAATTTGTGCATAACTTAAATTCCCTAAAAACACTCCAGACAAAGTTTCCAAATTTTCCAGTAAATAATGAACTCTAACTTTAATTTAGAATGATAATCCTCTTCCATAATTCAATGAAACAACTACTGAAAATATTCATCTACAAATTATGATAAAATTTCATTATGAGCATACTGCCCTAATATCACTACTGCACAAGCTTCACAATTTTCTAACAAACATTATACTCTGAATCTAATATTTAACATATTTGCATATTTAAATGCTTGTGAAGTAAGTACTGAAAATATGTATCTAAAAATTATAATAAAAATCAAATATGAGAATAATGACCTAAAACTTCCTACGCCCAATTTTCACAATTTGCCAATGGTCAGTGAGATCATAATAAACAAAAGACTATCAAGGTCAATCCATATAATACAAAGGAGGTACTAAATATATTGTTCCATTATTCCCAATAAAATTACCAGAGGCTCCTAGTAACCCTATGACTACACTACCCAAGTTTCACAACTTTTCTTAAAGTTTTGACAACCCATCATACCATTATGAAATTTGTGAACTAAACTAGGGTTGGGGTTTTGAGGGGTTTAATTATCTCTAAATCCACTAATATTACCTCCAGAGTACTTTAACAACCATAGGGTCCTCTCCACCAAGTTTCAAGTCCATACAAGGGCATTTTGCCCCATGCCCTTCTCAAACCCCCAAGGTCAAAACTTAGGGTTTGAACTTGGGTCCTAGAGCAATTCTACCCTCAAACAACCTTATAACCCATATGAGGGTGTTAAATGTCATGTCAAACAAGTGTCCCAAATTTCATCCTCTGTTGAGGTGGTTTGGCCACCCAAACCCACAAGGTGCACTTTTGACCCAAATACCCCTTTTAGGGTAAAACTAGGGTTTCGTCATTTCCCAACTAAATAAACTCTAAATGAGGTGAAACTTTATACAGAACCTCATGATGACCCTAAGGACCACTCACCATAATTTGGGAGCATTTGGAGGTCATTAGGCTTACTAAATAATTTACCCTAGGATTATTAAATAATTTCTAAAACTAAAGAAATATTATTTCAAAAAATTCCCATTTTTGGACAAGACCTAGGTATAGGTTAGGGAGACTCCCTGTCCAAATTTTAGGTCCATTTGACAAGGGATAAAGTGGGGGCACTGATTTTAGTTTTTGTATAACCCTAGGTATAGACCCCACCAAAATGGGTGCCCTGGTCAAACCAGGCAACCAAATTGGTTCAAACCAACCTTAAAATAAAGTACACCCCTAGAGATAATATCTTAGTGTTTACCACTTTTTTTGTAGGTAACCCTAGGTATTTTTAATTAATTAAAACATTAAATACATATTCTGTGACTGAAATGAAATGAAATGAATATATAACCTATTGTCTAAATATTATTCAGCACAAATCTTTGCGCATGATGGACGGTATCTGGTCATCGTCTACCTCCAACTGACGTTCAGGATCATCCCGGCATGGAGCAACTTCTCGGCCTAATTCCCGGCCATCCGGCCTCCTCCCTGGCCGGTCACCGCCACCACCACCTCCGTCGAGGTGGTGGCTATCGCCAGGCATCGGCACAGTCATCGGAGGGGCCTTTCTGGCGATCCATACAAGAGGAAGTTTCCCGAGAAACCAGGAAATTGAAAGCTTGGATCGGTCTCAATTGAGCCTGATCTTCATTCTAACTGAAACCTAAGATCTACCCATATAGTAAAGAGAGGAGGAGGACCTTTGTGGTGGTCTGGAGTCGCGCCGATCGTCGGGTCATCATGGTGGGTGTTGTGCCGCTCGAGTTTATGCAACTACACAGTGTAAGGGCTCGAATTCTTCAGGTAAATGGTGGGGAAATCTCCTTTTAGGCCACTGATGGTGTTTAAAGCCTAAGTTAGGGAGAGGAGAGGCCAAGTCATCAATGGCCATTAATGCCCATTGAAAGCTTGGATCGGCCATGGTTGTTCTCCTCCCCTAGCCTATGTCATGGCTGGGAAAACCCTTGGCCTCCACTTTACTGACCAGGGGAGATGATTCCAGCAAGAGGAGAGAGCTCTTGGCCTTCCTAGCCATGAACGACCCCTTCCTTCATTTTCTCTCTCCCCCATTAAAGGGAGAAAATGAAGTTTCCTCGCTACTAGTCATCAAGGCTGACTTGGTCAACCCCTTTAGGCTATTTGTAGTCCACTAATTAATATCATCACATAATTAAGAGTTGGTTAGCCCAAATGAAAGAGGGATTGTACTTGGGTTAGTCCATTTGGGCTAAGTTGACCTAAACTAGATTTGAGTTGACCTTGGTAATTTTAACCTTTTGGGTTGACCCCAATGGGTCCTTGGTAACCCATTGGCGCCCCCTAGGGCCTAGGTAGGGCTGGTTAGGGTTATATTAACACTTGGGGGGTCACTTGACCCTTAGGAAGGGCACTTTGACCAAGTTAGGGCTAGAGTTGTCCTTGGTCAACATGACCATTTGAGTTGACCCCAAGGGGTCTTTGGTGACCCCTTGGATTCCCTTAAGGCCTAGGAAGGTTTATGTAGGATTAACTTGCACATTAAAGGTCACTTGCCCCTTAGTTAGGGCACTTTAACCACTTTAGATTTAGGATTGACTTGGATCAACTCAGGCTCTAGGTGTTGGAACCCTTAGGTGATTTGGGCTAGGTTCTCTTCTTAGGGTGTGACCCATATTGTATAGAAGGGTCAAGTTTTATGTCTTTCTAGTCTTAGGTCAGTCCTACAGATGGAAGATCAAGGACATGCCTGAAGATAGCTCCAAAATCAGTTTTAAAAGAAAATTCTCTCAATCTGTTCTCAGGTCGACAAACTCTAAGTGAAAGAGAAGACTTCTGAGGTCGATGATTTGGTCTTAGAAGAAAAATTTTGTGGTCTGCGAAGTGTGTGTTTCGTTAAAATGCTCTCAACACCAAAGATCACTCAGCGCCATAATTGTATCAACGCCGTAGTTCACTCAAAGCCAAAGTTTACTCAGAATCAAAGATCATTCAACGCTCTCAACGCTATCAATGACTCAATGCTCTCAATGAATGAACGCCAGATGTGCTATTATCTCAACACATTCAGTTTGACCAAGTTTTAAGGTCGACAAAAATAAGATTCATATGTCGACGAACTTAGAGCACAAAATCCGTCAGTTTATGCAGTGCAGTTGTTCGCAGAGCTCAGGTTGACGAACAGTTCTGAGGTCGACGATATCTGATTTCAGGTCGACGAAAGCTGTTCTCTGGTCGACGAAAACTGTAAGTCATATTGTTATTTATTCTTTCTTTTTCTGTCTCCTGATTCTATATCTATTATAGGGCATTAATTCCTTAGATAATCAATGCACTTATATCCTTGAAATCGAGCCGTTACTGGCAGCATTGATTGTAAATATTTTCCATAGAATAAATTTCTTATATCTCAGGACAGACATAGAATAGAATATATGACAGCATACTTACCGGTTTTCATTTCCCAGATTTCGGCTGAGCATTTATTGCAGGTTTTGAATTCAAACTTGAGGCACCTATAATCCTGATCATCTCTCGGCCAGATAAAAAGAAAAAAAAGGATCACACTTTTTTGAGGTTGATACAGAAGAATATACGAAAAATAAAGAGAAAAATAACTGCTCTCAAAAGAAGAAGAAGAAAGAACATCAATCACAATCAAGAGTCTTTCTTCCCCTCCTTCTTTGTTTCCAGGATCTCAAGTGACAAGCATATTCAATCAGTCAAAGGATCCCTGGAGAGTTGATCTTATTGCAAAAGACCTTCATCCTAGCAAAGTTTCCCTTCCTGAATAGCTGCTAATCTCAGCGGGAGATTTGACAATATCTGAAGAATTCTCAAGACTTCTCTCATTTTGTTTGAGAAAAGAGTAGTTCAAATCAACCTCTCTTCCCCACATCTGTACAGGGTTTTAATTCCCTTCAAAATTATACAGGTTGCAAGTCTCCTTCCAAAAGACTTGGGTTGGTTTTTGAGCACCTGATCAAAAGCTCATTGGTGGCAGTCACCTGATCAAAACCTGTAGTGGATTCCTACCTAGGGTGGTAGAGGAGTGGATGTACCCAAGTTCGGGGAACCACTATAAATTTCTTGTGTTGTCTGTGTGGCTGTTATTTTACTATGTGTTTGTGCTGTGATATATTTAGCTTAGTAGCTTAGTTATCCTCTCTCTAGTTCATTTGTTGCACTTTTACACTCATACACTTATATCATAGTAATATATTTTATTAAAGATTTTTTTAATTCCGAAAAAATCAAAAAGATTTAAACAACTCTATTCACCCCCCCCACCCCACCCCCTCTAGTGTTTATCAAAGTTTACCATATCTTTCATTTGGTATTAGAGGATATCTCTATCCATTTCTTTCAATTGGTATCAAAGGCAGGTTAATCAGATCATACAGGCTTACACCTGGATTAACCAAGATCCTCAGGATAAACTCTGAATAAGACTTATTATTTTCTTTGATTATATTTTATTTGCTAATATCATTGAACAAAACAAGGATTATGCCAACACCAAACCTCCAGTTTGCAACCTACAAAAGTTTGGGATCTTGAAGGCAAGAATCAAGCTTTATATGAACTCTATTGATTAGGACATCTTTAATTCCATCTTGATAGGACCACCAGCTCTAGTGGCATCTACTTTAACTCCAGTAAATCTCGGTGCAGTGCCTCCTCCAGATCAAATTGATGCACATAAGAAAGCTAAGATTGCTGATGCCAGAGCTATGAATATACTTGCCCAAACTATGTTAGATGATATATTTTAGAAAGTTGTTGAATGTACATCTGCCAAAGCCATTTGGGATTCCCTCAACCAAACGGTAGCAGGATCTGCTGATGAGATAAAGGATAGAAGATCCAACCTCATATCTCAATATGAGAATTTCAGGAAAGATGAAGCAGAATCTGTGGAAGGAATGTATAACAGGCTGAGCTCCATCATCAGTCAGCTCAGAACATTGGACAAGGAGATTCCTCTGACTGAGGTAAATGACAAGATCATTATGTGCTTCCCTAGTACATGGGACACTATAATTTGGTCCATCAGAGTAGCCAGAAGCATGGCTGAAATTTCAACAGAATCTCTGCTTGGAAAGCTCAAATCGTATGAGCAATTGATCAAGTCAAGAGAAGCTACAGTTGAACCAAATGCTTCAACACCTACCAGGAAGGAACAGAATTTAGCATTCAAAGCTGCAGAAGAATCTCCCGGCTTGCCAGCCAATGAAGATCTTATGAGTCTCTAAGCTAAGAGATTCTATAAAATGGCAAGGAAGGACTTCAGGAGGAAGCCATCAAGGAATGAAGATAAACCCAGGTATGACAAGACCCCTTTTAAAGAGGTTGTATGTTTTGGGTGCAGGAAAGAGAAGGATTCAATATGACATTAGCATAGCAAGGCCTCCTCCAGCAAGTACAAAAAGAAGGAGAAGGGCTTTGTAGCTAAAACCTGGAGTGATACTGAAGATGAAACATCCTCCTCCAGCTCCAGTGAAGATGATGAAGAAGAGAAGAAGGCAAGGGAAGTTTGCCTTATGGAAATAGATGCTGGAAGCAGCAGATCAGATTCAGAAGAGTCAGATGAAGAAGAAATCCTATCTGAAGAGGATTAGGTAATTGCTTCCTATGACTTTCAATCTAAAGAGTTTCAATCTGAATATATACTCTTGTGTTTAAACCTAATAGGATCTGAAAAGGAAATCAAACTTCTCAGGGAAAAACTTTTAGAACAAGACAAAATCATTGCTGAAAATAATAAGTTAACTGAAGAATTAAGCTTAGCCAATAAACAAATAGTTTTTCTGAAATCTGAATTAAGTAAGGCTAAGGAACTAGAAGAATCCTTGAATGGCAGAAGTTTACAACTGTTAGACATAACTAGCACAGTTAATACAAGATCTAACAATAACAAACTAGGATTAAGAGCCTCATCAAGTGAACCAATCCTAATTAAGAAAAATCAATTATCATAACCTATTAATTTCATCTCTAAAAATGGTAAGAAAAATACTGAACAGGTAGAGATGGTTAATGAAGTTCTTAAACATCTAGAACTTAAGAAAACAAATCAGAAAAAGAAAAATAAACAACATAACTATGTTCAGCACAGTTCGTCGAACTCAGAACGACGAATTGGGTATGGTTCGTCGACCTCAGAACGACGAACCCTGAATGCAAATAATAATATAAACTATTCTTCGAACTGGGAACGACAAAACAAGTAAGGTTCGTCAACCAGAGATCGACGTTTCTGGGGCCTTGAGAATAGATACCTTCATTCTTCAAGCAGAGATCGAAGAACTCAACCTATATCTTAGAACTCAGGTCGACGAATACACTCAAATTTGTCAAACTTAGTTCATAACTAGAGTAACCAAAAAACTGATAAATCCTTTAATCCCTTTAGTTAGTGTATCATACCTCCTAGAAGGTATCATCCTTTAGGTTATAAGTATCAACCTGAATGTTCATTTATTTCAAGTTTCAGTTATGTTAAACAACAAGGACCCAAGGTAACCTGGGTCAAAAACTGCTAATCTTCTTCTTATCAGGTAGAAGAGAACCCTGTCACTCAAAACAAATGGTACCTGGACAGTGGTTGCTCTAAACATATGACAGGTTACAAGAAATGCCTAATTAACTATAAAGCCAAGACTAGACCTAAAGTAATCTTTGGGGACTCAGGCTTTGGACTGATAGAAGGCTATGGAGATTTCAACTATGGAGCTGTCACATTCAAGAAGGTGACCTATGTAAAAGGTCTTAAGCATAATCTGATATCAGTAAGCCAACTATGTGATACAGGTTATTAAGTAAGCTTCACTAACTCTTTATGTCTTATTTCTTTAAACAACACAACTGTTTTAACAGGAATTAGACAAGGCAACATATACTTAGTTAATTTTGAATCAACTAAATCTGATATTTGCTTATTCAATTCTGTTAGCATTCAAACTAGCTTATGGCACAAAAGATTAGTACATGTAACCATAAGAAAATAGCTAGGTTATCTAAGGACAATCTTGTTAGAGGTATACCTTTGGGCCCCTACAAGAAGGAAGGCCTCTACAGGGCTTATCTATTAGGCAAGCAAACAAAATCTTGCTTCAAATCCATTAATAAGAGTGATTCACCTAGAATCTTGTACTTGCTCCATATGTACCTTTTTTCCCTATTGCAGTACAAAGTCTAGGAGGAAAGTCTTATACATTAGTTATTATAGATGACTTCTCTAGGTTCACATGGGTCTTCTTTTTGAGAATTAAGTCATATACTTTTAAGGTTCTCACTGATTTTCTCAAGAACATACAGATTGAGTACTCTAATAAAGTTGTATTGATCAGAAGTGATCATGACACTCAGTTTGAATCTCTTCTTATGCTAGAGTTCTGTGAGAAGGAAGGTACCAGACATTGTTTCTCAGCTCCTAGAACTCCTCAACAAAATGGGGGAGTTGAAACGAAGAATAGGACACTCATTGAAGCTGCATGTACATTGCTTGCAGATGCTTACATGTCTCTTTCCTATTGGGCAGAGACAGTAAGCACAGCAAATTATGTCCTGAATAGAAGCCTAATACATAAACTAAAGCTTAAGACTCCCTATGAACTACTCAAAGGGATGAAATCTATAATAACCTATTTTAAAGTATTTGGATGTATATGCTATATTCTCAATAATGACAAGAAACATCTTAGAAAGTTTTAAGCTAAGGCTACAATGAGAATTTTTTTAGGATATTCCCAAGTCAGAAGGCATATAGGGTGTTTAATAAATCAACATTAAAAATTGAGGAATCTATACATGTGACATTTGATGAATCTAATATGTTTTACAAGGAGAGAGACATCTCTACCAACAATAATCTACAGGTACCAAATTTATGTGAGAGCTTGGATGATCTAAACCTTACCTCAAAGGTTGAATCACATCCCTTTCCATAAGTTATATCAGAATCTGAAAGTGAAGAAGAGACTGTGGAAGCAGTTCAATTTCCTCCAACAGTTGATACAATTCCACAAGAGGAATTAAATCAAATAACTGATGCTGAACCAACTCCACCTAATGATCTTGTCATACTTAGGGATCACCCTAGATCTCAAGTGATTGGATACATATCAATAGGAGTGCAGACAAGGCATCAACTCAACCTTGATGTGATACTTGCCTGCTTTCTATCTCAAATTGAGCCTCAATCCATATCTGATGCAGAGCAAGATCCAAACTGGATCATTGCAATGCAAGAGGAACTCAACCAGTTTGAAAGGTGTAGAGTTTGGGACTTAGTTCAAAAGCCTAAGGGCTATCCAGTAATTAGGACTAAGTGGTTATTCAGAAACAAACTTGATGCCCAAGGTGTGATAGTGAGGAACAAGGCAAGGCTTGTTGCTCAAGGATACAAGCAAGAAGAAGAGATTGATTATGATCAAACCTTTGCTCCAGTTGCCAGACGAGAAGCTATAAGGATTTTCTTTGCTTATGCAACATTCAAAAGGTTTAAAGTCTACCAGATAGATGTGAAAAGTGCATTCCTAAATGGAGAACTCAAAGAAGAGGTGTATGTTAAACAACCTCCAGTTTTTATCTCTCCATCTCATCCCTCTTATGTTTTTAAATTGCATAAGGCTCTCTACGGTTTAAAGCAAGCTCCAAGAGCTTGGTATGAGACCTTAGCCTAGAGCATGGTTTTTTGATAGGCATGGTAGATAGAACTCTTTTTACAAAGTTGCATCATGATAAAATTCTCTTAGTGCAAATATATATAGATGACATAATTTTTGGTTTTACTGATCCCAAATTGTGCAAGAGATTTTCTGATTTAATGCACTAAAGGTTTGAGATGAGTAGCATGGGTGAGTTATCATATTTCCTTGGTCTCCAAGTGAAACAAGCCCATGAAGGGATTTTCATCTCACAATCTAAATATACTAAAGAGATCATTAAGAAGTTTGGGATGAATGATGCCTCTGCCATGAAAACTCCCATGGCTGCCAATACTATTATAGATGCTAATGTATCTAGAAAACCAGTTGATTAGACCAGGTATAGGGACATTGTTGGATCCCTACTATATTTAATAACAAGCAGACCAGATTTTATGTTTGCCACATGTCTTTGTGCTAGGTTCTAGGTGAACCCTAAAGAATCTCATCTTATTTTCTTAAAAAGGATTTTGAGATATATAAAAGGTTGTCCAGATCTAGGCCTCTGGTATCCAACATAATCAGCATTTGTGTTAACTAGATTTCTTGTTGCTAATTATGCTGGATGCAGAGTAGATAGGAAAAGCACCTCTTGAACTTGTCAGTTCCTTGGTGACAAACTTGTATCTTGGTTATGTAGAAAGTAAACATCTGTTTCAACATCCACTACTGAAGCTGTGTATATGGCTGCAGGCAGTTGTTGTTCACAGATTTTGTGGATACAAAACCAACTACTGGATTATGGTATCAACTTAAATAATTCAACTATTCTATGCGATAATACAAGTGCTATTTCAATTGCACAAAATCCAGTTTTGTATTCTAGAACAAAGCATATAGACATTAGACATCATTTCATTAGAGATTGTGTTGACAAACAAAAGATTAAACTTGAATTTATCTCTACTGATTTGCAAAGAGTAGATATATTCACTAAGCCATTGGACTCATCCAAGCATCTGTTCTTTATCAATCAGCTTGGTATGATAAATAGTCAGGATTTAATCTAATGCTATGTCTGTGGTCATAGATTTATCTCTATTTGTCGACCTGAGATCGACAAATTGATAACTATTCTTGAGATTTTCGTCGACCTTAGATCGACGAAATCTCTTGTTTAAGCAATTTCGTCGACCGAGAATGACGAAAACTGTTTCTGAATATTTTCTGAGAACGACGAAAATTCTCCCTTCTTTATTTCACTAGGCTGAGATTGTCGATTCATATTCTTAAAACCTTTTTATAGGCTTTCTTATTTGACCTCAATCCCGCGCTTACAGAATTCCCCTCCTACACTTGATCGCGTGTTTTCTGTTACAGATACCTCCACTCTCATTCAACCTATGCTTCAGTAATGGCCGAAAGTTGATCAGCCAGCATGAAGTTTGATACGGGTTTTGACATTGACTTTGATTCATTCCTGCAATCAGATCATATTTTCCTGGACATTCTCAAATTATTTGAGGAACAGAAGCTGAAGCAGTTCATGACAAGCAGAATAAAATTGCATGCAACTGAAATTAGGGAATGTGTATTTTCATCAACATCCTCAGAAAAAGAAATGTCTGGACTCATCAGTGGGACAAAGGTCACTCTCTCTTCCCCTATTATTTCTTAAGTTTTTGGTGTCGATAATGGAGAAGATGAAATAGATTTGGATGATGATGAGTTTGCAAACATGCTAATTGTTATGGGTCACTCCTGCAGAAACCCTAATAAATTGCTTAAAAAGAACTTGTCGCCCGCATACAAGTTTCTCGCAGATGTAGTAGGGAAAGTGCTATTTGTGAAGCACACGGACCATGACTACGGGCGTGTTTGGCTAAGTTGTGGCTGTGCAGGAAGCAGTGGTGGGAAACAGTGGTGAGGGAATCAGCTATTTTGTAGTGGTGGAAAAATTTATGAAACTATTTGGAAAACTTTATTTGCAGTGCTTTGTTAAACAGTGGTGCAGAACAAAATAGTAATGAAAATTAAACATGTATAAAATTTAAAAGTTCGCATAATTTATGATGTTCAACTTAGAATTAACAATTTGTTCGACAGAAATATTTGTGATACAGATTTGTGAACTCTCCCAGCTATTTGCCACATTTGTGAACCCTCCCAGCCAGGTGCCACATATTATAAACCCTAAATATATTAGGACGCATGTATGCGAGCTCTATCGACTTGCGCATGAGATAGGATGATTCTTTTTTGATCGATTCACGAGTACCTCGAAAGACCCGTAATAAAAATTATTAAACATTAAAATGTTAATACATTAATAATATGTTAATATCAATTTTAAAAATTAATATATTAACGGTTTAACTAATTATCGGGAGACACGCCTGGAGTGTGCGGAGAAAGAAAATGCACGTGGAACGTGCTATTGGGAGACAACTCCCGACTTGAAGGCCCGCGGTGGTACGGAGGAAAAATATTAATATTGGCGAGCTTTCAAAAATAGATTGTTATTCCGACCTTGTCCGGCTCGACGCTACAATTTCAAACGGATGTCAAGACGCACGTATGCGCACTCGATTCACTCACGAGTGTGGACGATTCATTTCTGACCGATTTACGAGCGTCTCAAGTAGGGGTGCAAACGAGTCGAGCTCGACAAGCTCATTTATCCTAGATCGAGCTCTTGAACTTTATTTTCCTATTTTTTTATTTTTTAAAAATGTATAAATAAAAATCTCGCGAGCTCATGAACACGACTACATGAGTCCGAGCTCGATTACGAATCGAGCTTGAGTGCGAGCTTTTTTCGAACCGACTTAACTCAACTTGCACCCCTAATCTCGAGTGACCCGCAATAATAATTATTAAACATTTAAATTTTAATTAATTTTTATACATTAATATTTTAATTAATTATCAAAATATTTTTATGATATATAATTTATTAAATACTTATTAATATAAATTTTATATAATATAAATAATTATTAATAAAAATGCATAAAATTATAAATTAATATATATATATATATTATTTATTCTTATATATTTAATATTTAATATTTTATTAATTATGAAATATTTTATAACTAATATTTTATATAATATTATATAATATTATATATTATAATTATATAATATTTTATATAAAAAACAGCGTTGTAGCCCTTAAAAAAGGGCTGCAGCGCTTTGCTGCCGCCGTGGGCGGTGGCTTTTAGCCACCGCCCACACACAAGTTATTGTTTGGCGGGGCGGCAGTAAAATCAGCGGCATGCCACTTTGCTTCCACTCCTCCAAACAAGCCCTACATCTCTAGGCAGCAGTTTCTTGTGATGGCTGCTCTGGTGAACAAAAAGAAAATCAATTGGGGATAGACATTGTTTGATCTCATTAGGAAGAGAAATAATAAGAAAGAGGTATGCTATGCATGGGTCTTAGGCCTGTTTCTGCAGGCAAAAGCTATTGAACTCCTAGTCTCCCAGACCATATCCATCAATGCTTCTAAGAGGCTCACATCTGCCCTCTATGGCAGATGGGAGAGGACCATCTCTAAGCCCTCCAAGGACAAGCCATCAGAAGATGCTTCAGAGAACACAAGGGTGGTGATAACCACTCCCTGCTTGGCTGAAGAAACTCGTCCCCTTATCTCTCTAGTTGTTTCCTCTCCACCTCCTCCAGCCTCTCCTACTCATAACCCCACACCTCCTAACTCGCCACTACCACAACATTTGGCCAACATTTCCTCATCCTCTCTATTATCCATCCCTATATTTGACCTCCTCAATGAGTCATCTCCTCACCATTCTCCAGATAACAGAGCCTCACCAGAAACTCCCCCATATTGCTCATCTTTGTCTCCTCCCAACAACATAGATAACCCTATGCCAGATCTTATCCAAAAACCAATAACACCATCTGTCATTTCCCCTCCAACCCTAAACAATGTGATCTTCCATACCCTCATATCTCATCTCACTCCTATCCTCAAGAAGCTCATTGTTGATGAGATTGCCCCTCTAGTCACCTCCATAACCACTCTCACTAACCTACTTGCCTCCTCTTCCCCCATCCCTTCTTCAACCCAAGGAATGGCCACAGAGCCTTCTGAAGCCATACAGGTGGAGATGTTCTATGAAGAAGCTCATACATCAACAACAGTTCCAATAGTAGCAGAAGAAGTCCCTGCAGCATCAGTAACTCCAACAGCAGCAACAAAAGCAGCAGTAGTAGCAACAGCAGAAGTAGTAGCAACAGCAGAAGTAGCAGTAACATCAGAAGTAACAGCAGCAACAGCAGTTGATTGTGAGATGGTTGAGGCTATGCCAGAAGTTCTGACTGGTAAATATTGTGTCATACATCCATCAGTAGATTTTTATAGCATTCTTTTGGTTTTTGCTCCAATTGCTGATTTATCAACAAAAGCCATTGTGTGCTATACTCCACCTGCTTCCTCAGAGGTGATATCCACAATAAGGACAAGCTTTGAAGAAAGCTCTAAAACTGAAGTTATGATTACTGAGAAAGCTTCAGTAGCTGATACCAAAGTGGCAGTTGAAGAGTCTGATGAATCTGAGTCTTAGTATATGACTGACCCCATCCCTCTAGTCTATGATCCTACTCCTATCCAAGCTCCAAGGCTCCTTCTCCTCCTCCCAAGGTAACTCCGGAGTATATAAAATATATTGATGCTTTGTACAACTTTGACAGTGAAAGTAGTGAAGAAATCTACAGTGATGATTCACCTAAAACCAAGAAGAGGAAACTAAGAAAGAAAGCTCATGTCTCTACTCCCAATGCACATAATGATACTACATATTATATCAGGCAAAACATTGAGCCTTATCCTAATATTCCCCAATGGATGAGAATGTTAAAGAATGAGATGAAATCCAAGAAGAAATCTAAGAAGAACCCTCCTCCTCCTCCTCCAAGGTTTCACAGGAGAGATCCTCCACCCCCTCCTCCTCCAGGTGCAGGATCTGCCAGCAATGGTCAACAAAAATTTTCCAGCATCACCAAAACCTATCAGAGACAACGAACATCTTCTCAATCTATTAGAGGCAGTCAGCACCAACACAGAAATCAACCCTCCTCTAGAAGTTCATATAGTGCTCAACAGTTTTCACCCAAGCCAACATTCTCTCCTCCTCCATCTCCTGGAAAAGCCAACAGCCCTGAAGGACCTCCAATTCCATCCTATTATCCTGAGACTAGTCCAACTACAAGAATGGCTAGATTTAAAGAATCTATTGCTCTATCTCAAATCAGAAAAGCAAGAGAACAGGTTCAGGACACCTCCTAGTATTCTACAATGTCATCCTATAGGAAGAAAGAGATAGAAAGATATCAAGTTGGAAATCTGTTCAATGCTGAAGAGTATATGCATCTACATCCTGAATCCATAGTTCCCAGAGCCACATCTCAAAATACATTGGGTGATGTAGATATGACTACGATACTGAAACAAACACAAGATCCTAACAGAGTAATTAAATTTGCTAAATCTTCTGATTCTCCCAAGGACATTTAGGTTATTTATTTTCTGTCACTATTTCTGTTTGTGAACAATTTGAGTGCATTGCCTTATAAAGGTGCTGATAACTTATTTACTCTATCAGTCATCTAAGTTTTTTTGTTATGCTTATTTCACTTTGTTCTGTGTTTTTCTTTTGATTTTGTTTGAAGTAACCTCACCCAAATAAGGGGACATTGTTGGAACCCCTAGATGATTTGGGCTAGGTTCTCTTCTTAGGGTGTGACCCATGTTGTATAGAAGGGTCAAGTTTTATGTCTTTCTAGTCATAGGTCAGTCCTACAGATGGAAGATCAAGGACATGCCTGAAGATTGCTCCAAAATCAGCCCTAGAAGAAAATTCTCTCAATCTGTTCTCAGGTTGACGAACTCTAAGTGAAAGAGAAGAGTTCTGAGGTCGACGATTTGGTCTTAAAAGAAAAATTTTGTGGTCTGCGAAGTGTGTGTTTCGTTAAAATGCTCTCAACACCAAAGATCACTCAGCGCCATAATTGTCTCAACGTCATAGTTCACTCAAAGCCAAAGTTTACTCAGAATCAAAGATCATTCAACGCTCTCAACGCTATCAATGACTCAACGCTCTCAATGACTCAACCCCAGATGTGCTATTATCTCAACACCTTCAGTTTGACCAAGTTCTGAGGTCGACAAAAATCAGATTCTCAGGTCGACGAACTTAGAGCATAGAATCCGTCAGTTTATGCAGTGCAGTTGTTCGCAGAGCTAAGGTTGATGAACAGTTTTGAGGTCGACGATCTCTGATTTCAGGTCGGCGAAAGTTGTTCTCTGGTCGACGAAAACTGTAATTCATATTGTTATTTAATCTTTCTTTTTCTGTCTCCTGATTCTATATATATTATAGGACGTTAATTTCCTTGATAATCAATGCACTTATATCCTTTAAATCGAGCTATTAGTGGCAGCATTGATTGTATATATTTTCCATAGAATTAATTGCTTATATCTCGGGACAGAAATAGAATAGAATATATGACAGCATACTTGCCAGTTTTCAATTCCCAGATTTCGGCTGAGCATTTATTGCAGGTTTTTGATTCGAACTTGAGGCAGCTATCATCCTGATCAGCTCTTGGCTAGATAAAAAGAAAAAAAAAGGATCACACTTTTTTGAGGTTGATACAGAAGAATATACGAAAAAGAAAGAGAAAAATAACTGCTCTCAAAAGAAGAAGAAGAAAGAACATCAATCAGAATCAAGAGTCTTTCTTCCCCTCCTTCTTTGTTTCAAGGATCTCAAGTGACAAGCATATTCAATCAGTAAAAGGATCCCTAGAGAGTTGATCTTATTGCAAAAGACCTTCATCCTAGCAAAGTTCCCCTTCCTGAACAGCTGTTTTAATCTCAAGGGGAGCTTTGACAATATCTGAAGAATTCTAAAGACTTCTCTCATTTTGTTTGAGAAAAGAGTAGTCCAAATCAACCTCTCTTCCCAACCTATGTACATGGTTTTAATTCCCTTCAAAATTATTCTGGTTGCAAGTCTCCTTCCAAAAGACTTGGGTTGGTTTTTGAGCACCTGATCAAAAGCTCATTGGTTTCAGTCACCTGATCAAAACCTGTAGTGGATTCCTACCTAGGGTGGTATAAGAGTGGATGTACCCAAGTTTGGGGAACCACTATAAATTTCTCGTGTTGTCTGTGTGGCTGTGATTTTCTTGTGTGCTTGTGCTGTGATATATTTTGCTGAGTAGCTTTGTTATCCTCTCTCTAGTTCATTTGTTGTACTTATACACTCATACACTTATATCATTGTAATATATTTTATTAAAGATTTTTTTTAATTCCACCAAAATCAAAAACATTTTAACAACTCTATTCACCCACACCCCTCTAGAGTTTATAAGAGTTTACCCTATCTTCCATTTGGTATTAGAGGTTATCTCTATCCATTTCTTTCACTAAGGTTGAGCCCAATGGATCTTTTGTGACCCATTGACCCCACTTTAGGTCTAGGAAGACATTGGTAGGGTTGGTTGGGCTCATTAGGGGCACATTGTCCTTAGTTAGGGCACCATGCTCAATTTAGGCCTAGGATGGTCCTAGGTCAACTTGACCACCCTGGGTTGACTCTAATGGACCCCTAGGGCCTTTCAATAGATTGGTGAGGTCATGGTGGGGTCTTGTAGTCATGGTGAAGCCTCATGATCATCCTAAACTAGGGTTTAGGAATCTACTATTTGTAGACCATAATGATCTCACCTATATTCCTAGGTCCACTTGGTCATCTTGGGCTTCCTGGGATTTTTTCATGACCTAGTCATGACAAAACCACACCTAGGGGGTCTAGTTGTCTGAGCGGTATTACAAATCCTAATACATAAACAAAAAATTTCAGCCTCAAAATTCTAGTTAGGCCTACGGGGTTTCAAGTATGAAAAGTAAATTGTAACATCCTGAGAGGTTGTGAGCGATATCTAACTGAAAAGCTCTGGGTACTTTTGTTGCATCAGATCCTACGGCTCCCAGGTGTGCTCCTGCTGACCATGATTCCTCCATAGGACCTTGACCAATGGAACCTTCTTAAGGCGCAAGACTCGTATCCCCTTATCGTCAATCCGGACCGTCTCCAGGTGAACTAACCGATCAGATACTACAGGCCCATCCGTGGTCATAATCTGCTGCTCCGGGCATAGTAGAGAACTCCTAAGAGAGGATTCATGGAACACGTCATGCAGAAACGCAACCTCTGGTGGCAACTCCAGACTGTATGCTAAGGAACCGATCCGCTCCAGGATCCTGTAAGGCCCCATATATCTCGAGCTGAGCTTCTTCTTCCGACCCCGCACCCATGAAACTCCATGTATCAGTTGGATCTTCAAGAATACCCAGTCTCCAACCTGGAACTCTACCTGACAATGCCTCACATCGTAATACTTGGCCTGCCTGCTCTGCGCCTCCAACATCCGGTCTCGAATTAGTCACACCTAGGTATCTGGGTTCTCCACAAATTTTGAGTTGTGTGCCTTTGGATCCACATCGTAGATCCACGAAAGTGGAAACCTACACCTCTGTACCAGGGTGGACAGTTATGTTGAAAGTCGGTCGAGAGTCACGATAAGCCTGGACCGATCTTCTCTCTTTGGACGTACACTATCCATCCTGATTCGACACAATCATCTTGAGCACACAGTGATAACGGACAAATACTCACAAGTCCTATGAAACACCCATGTGAGTTTTCTTCTGGGTCGGGGTGACCCTAGCTACCTCGGTCAGTCTATCCTCGATGTTCCCTTTATAATTGTGCCTAGAGTGGGGACGGGGAATCCTGTATATGAAAACCCCTAATTATACCCTCGAACTTCCACTCTAACTTGGGCTGTGGATGTAATAGTTCCCCAAAATTTTTGTACTTAGCCTTCAATAACTGACGGACCTCACCGTGCATCACAAAATCCATGATGTCTTTCTTATTCCGGGGAAAGACAAGTTCTGGTAAATGCAACTTTATTCTTGTAAATTGAGTTCTTGTTCTTATTCTTTCGAACATGACCGAGTAACATAGAATATGGTTTAATTCAATTTCAATATGTTCACGACACAATGTTTTCTAGATGAAGACTAAGGGAAACTCAAATCAGTAACTACTTTGCCCAATAAACAAAAGGCAAGCCCCCAATAAACAAAAGATAAGCACCTACCTACCTTGGGATAAGTATCTTTGATATTACCAGATTATATCCGTCCTAGCTGGGTGCACAATCCCTAGGGCATCAACCCTATATTTGGGGTTCCATCCTGAAACTTGTTGATATACTCCACACTTTAAACCCTCTGAGTCACATTTACGATATCCTTATCAGGGTCAAATTGTTCCCAGCCCCAAATGGGTCTCTTCCAAACTTAAATTCCTATCCGACCCTCGATGTTTGTCTTGGTGGTTGTCTCCAGGTAATTCTTTTACTGGTACAAGGATTGAGACTAAGTGTCTTATACCATTCTGCTAATAAATTATTGGCCCGAATTATCTTTAAGGCAGTACTACCGGTTCGTGTAATCATTGATAGGGAATGTAGAGACACCTGAGTTTATGTCTTAGGTATCCATTCTCGTATTTAACTCCTCCTTATTCTCTTTGGTTATCTCCTTACCTTAACCAAGTCCATACCCAAGGTGTATTTCGAACTAGGGCATACTATAAGTTGTCGTGGTTAGTCACGTGTCCTAGTGGTTGTGTCTAACTCGTCGACTAGAGAATTATAAGATGAGATCTTCGCAGCCAGATGTGCTCCATGCTGGGGGCAGGGTTTGTCGTAGGCTATAAAGAAGAATTCCAATTATTTTCTTATATACACGTGGAACCAAAGAAAGGTGGACTTTACATGTAATTCCCCTTATGGGTACACCACTGCTTCCGCTGCTTAGTTTGTCCCCAAACTAAACTCGTACGGGGGTGACCCAGGGTTTGTGGACTGCTACTTTTTCGATCGAGGTCTTCTCTGATACCACTTGTAAGACCTCGTTTTTTTCTTTTTAGGACCACGGGGTCTTAGGTCCAGAACCGCCGCTTTGCGGTGACACCTTCACGCCGGGGAAGGTCGTCACTACAAAACGTCGATCTTGTCGACCAAATTGATCACAAAAAAGTAGCAAAAAAGTAAAAGACATGTCCACAGAAATCACATATATAGTAAATAATCTCCACGAAGGGAGAGTCCAAAAAAATAATAATAAAGGTACTTAAAATAGGGCTCATGCCCGGTACATCAATATCATCACTACGTATCACTCAGCGCAGAAGCAAAAACTAAACATCTACTAACAATCGGGACTTACAGTCCCAGCTGTCTGAACTCCGGTGCTAGACTGTCTCATCTCCAAGTGTGGCGACCTCTAGGGCTGCTTCTCCATGCTGGGCTCCACAGTCAAATAAAATGATGTGGTTCGAAAATTGTTAGTCTAAAACACTAAGTCCTATCACCCCCACCACTACCCCCATGGCTCCTAGGCACTGAGCGGAAAGGAGGGAGGATAGGTAGTGAGGGTGGAGAATGAACAAGGAGCAGGTGATGGCGGAAATAATCTAGCAGTTCTATAAGTATATGTGGCAGTAACAAAGGTATGAAAACTAGACAAGAAATAAGTAACCTTAACTTATATGAAAACACATAAAATAAGGGATCTCTTGCAAGGCTCCTATCGTATAAAAAGTCGCATACCAATTTATACGATAGGGTGTCGATTTTCTAGCAAGCATGTATATATCTACAGAATAAAAACCTTAACTTATAAGCATGCTTACGCGAGCTTATAAACCAAGGGGTCGTTTTGCAGGGCCTATTGTATAAAAAGTCTCATATCAATTTATACAATAGGTATCGAGGGTTAAATGCAATGGTTATGCTATGACATGCAAGCATGCTATGATGTGAATCATGCAAGTGTAACACACCCACTCGACTCTGTGCACACAGACCTTTAGTTCCCCCTTTCTAGAGCCGAACCTCCCAGGATACCTCTGTTGGGTAAAATAGAAGCGGTGGGTTGGGCCTCGCCAACCTCTAAACTGGTAATATCACTACCAGTCAGACCTATCGTACGCCTCGATGCTGGTGCACTAAGCAGAGCGCATGCGTACTCTTTGTCGGCTGATCCACCTGACTTAATTTGGAAAAGTTCAAAACCACTCTTGCTGAGTCAACGTATTGGCGTCGGTGCATCGACCCTCCAACAATGAAGACACACCACCTTATACTTTATGCACATGCAACCTTATGTATCAGCTACCGAGCCAAAGCTCGCCGGACCATCCAGTCCGTCACAAACAATAACCGAGCCAAAGCTCGCCGGGCCAACCTGCCCATCACCAAAACCACCGAGCCTACTGCCCGAGTGACCCAACCTAATATCCCGAGACATCTAGGTGAGTGAAAGTGAAATCCTTGTTATACTATTTACTCTTGCAGTTTATTTTGCCAACAGTTTAGGTTAGCCGAGGACTGCCCAAGGCATACCCCGTGAAGGGTTCTCGAGGGCACTAGGAGCTACGATGGGATGAAGCCCAAAGCTCCCTTTCACAAGGCAATTATTAGTAATGGTAATTACCCGATTCCCGATCCATTTAGTATTACTCTGGATCTAACCCTAACATGTTTTGACCTTCTTTCTCCCTCCCTAGGAAAGGCGAGCTTTCGTCCATCCCGAACACCACCTAATCTTAGACAGCCCTATAACCTACTCATCCCAATTTCCAATCGTATAATCCAACCCACTTCACTAAAATAATTAAACTACAATCCCATCTCCCTACGACCATTCCACATGTTAACACAATTTCTACAGTTTTACTAAATGCAGATCACCTTATGCTACAGGAAGTGCATGATAGGAGGTACTCTAAATCCTAATCCAAACACCATAAGATAATTAATAAAGTCCTATCATGACATTAATAGCCTAAATCCAGAAACTTGGAATTTTCCTAATTTATTTGACATTTTATTTATTTCTCCCAGAAATTTAAATGCCCTAGTTTGAATATGAAGTGGCCCTCACACTCATGCAAAATGCTTCATAAAATTATGATAAATAATAAGCATCTATTTAACAGTAAATTCAAGTCTCCCAAAATTTTCGTAAGGTTTAAGACTCTTATCCATAATTTTAAATATAATCACATAGTTAATAGCTAAAGAAGCAAGTGCTATAAATAAGCTTCCAAAAATTATAAGAAAATTCATGCATAACTAAAATGCTATAAAAACACTCCTGACAATGTTTCCAAATTTTCCAGTGAATAATGAACACTAACTTTAATTTTTAATGATAATTCTCCTTCATAATTAAATGAAACAACTACTGAAAATATTCATCTAACAATTATGATAAAAGTTTCTTATGAGAATACTGCACTTATATGACAACTGAACAAGCTTCACAATTTTCTAACAAACATTGTGCTATTAAACTAATATTGAACATATTTGCATATTTAAATTCTTGTGAAGTAAGTACAGAACATATGCATCTAAAAATTATAATAAAAATCAAGTATGAGCATAATAACCTAAAACTTCCTCTGCCCAATTTTCACTATTTCACAATGTTCAGTGATCATAATAAACAAAAGACTATCAAGGGCAAATCCATGTAATAGAAAGGAGGTACTAAATATATTGTTCCAATATTCCCAATAAAATTACCAGAGGCTCAAATTAACCCTATGACTACACTACCCAAGTTTTACAACTTTTCTTAAAGTTTTAACAACCCATCATACCATTATGAAATTTGTGACATAAAATCGGATTTGGGTTTTGAGGGTTTTAACTATCTCTTAATCCACTAATATTCCCACCAGAGGATTTTAACCACCATAGAGTCCTTTCCACCATGTTTCAAGTCCATACAAGGGCATTTGACCTCATGCCCTTCTAAAACCCCCAAAGTCCAAACTTAGGGTTTGAACTTGGGTCCTAGGGCAATTCTACCCCAAAACACCCCATAACCCATATGAGGGTGTTAAATGTCATGTCAAACCAGTGACCTAAATTTCAGCCTCTGTTGAGGTGTTTTGGCCACCCAAACCCACAAGGTGCACTTTTAACCTAATTACCCCATTTAGGGAAAAACTAGTGTTTAGTCATTTCCCACCTAAATCAGCTCTAAATGAGGTGAAAATTTATACAGAACCTTATTATGACTCTTAGGACCGCTCACCAAAATTTGGGAGGGTTTGGAGGTCATTAGGTCTCCTAATTAATTTACCCTAGGATTATTAAATAATTTATAAAACTATAGAAATATTATCTCCAAAAATTGCCATTTGTAAACAGGACCTAGTATTGTTTAGGGTGACTCCTTGTCCAAATTTGAATTCAATTGGACAAGGGGTGAAGTGGGGGCACTCATTTTAGTTTCTGTCTAACCCTTGGTATAGACCCCACCAACATGAGTGCCCTAGTCAAACAAGTCACCCAAATTTGTTCAAACAAATTTTAAAATAAAGTAAACCCCTAGGGCTACAACTTTGTTATTTACCACTTTTTTTGTAGGTGAGCCTAAGTATTTTTAAAAAATTAAAAGATTAAATACATATTCTGTGACAAAAATGAAACGAAATGAATATATAACCTATAGTTTAAATATTATTCAGCACGAATCTTGGCGCATGATGGACGGCATCTGGTCATCATCTACCTCCAGCTGACGGACAGGATCATCCAGACCTGGAGCCACTTTCCGACCTAATTCCCGGCCATCCGGCCACCTCCCTGGCCGGCCACCGGCACCACCACCTCCGTTGAGGTGGTGGCTATCGCCAAGCGCCGGCACAGCCGCCAGAGGGGCCTTTTCCGGCATTCCTGACAAGAGGAAATTTCTCGAAAAAACACGAAATTGAAAGCTTGGACCTAAGATCTACCCACATAGTATGGAGAGGAGGAGGACCTTTGTGGTAGTCTGGAGTCGCGTCGATCGTCGGGTCATCATGGTAGTGGTGGCGTGGCTCGGGTTTCTATAACTACACAGTGGAAGGGCTCGAATTCTTCAGGTAAATGGCGGGGAAAACTCCTCTCAGGCCACTGATGGTGTTTAAAGCCTCGGTTAGGGAGGGGAGAGGCCAAGTCATCAATGACCATTAATGGCCATTGAAAACTTGGCTCGACAATGGTGGTTCTCCTCCCCTAGCCTTTGCCATGGCCAAGAAAACCCTTTGCCTCCTCTTAACTAACAAGGATAGATGATTCCAGCAAGAGGAGAGGGCACTTGGCCTTCCTAGCCATGAATGGCCCCTCCCTTCATTTTCTCTCTCCTTAATTAAAGGGAGAAAATGAAGTTTCCTCTCTCCTAGTCATCAAGGCTGACTTGGTCAACCCCTTTAGGCTATTGAAATCCACTAATTCGAATATTCACATAATTAAGAGTTGGTTAGCCCAAATGAAAGTGGACTTGAGCTTCGGTTAGCCCATTTGGGCTAAGTTGACCTAAACTATACTTGAGTTGACCTTGGTCATTTTGACCATTTGGGCTGACCCCAATGGGTCCTTGGTGACCCATTGGCGTCCCCTAGGGCCTAGGAAGGGCTGGGTAGGGTTAGAATGGCATTTGGGGGGTCACTTGACCCTTAGGAAGGGCACTTTGACCAAGTTATGGCTAGAGTTGACTTTGGTCAACATGACCATTTGAGTTGACCCCAAGAGGTCCTTGGTGACCCCTTGGCTTCCCTTAAGGCCTAGGAAGGGTAAGGTAGGATTAACTTGCACACTGAAGGTCACTTGCCCCTTAGTTAGGGCACTTTGACCACTTTAGAGCTAGGGTTGACTTGGGTCAACTCAGGCTCTAGGGTTGACCCCAATGGATCTTTGGTGACCCATTGACCCAACTCTAGGTCTAGGAAGACCTTGGTAAGGTTGTTTGGGCTCATTAGGGGCACATTGCCCTTACTTAGGGCACCTTGCTGAATTTAGGCCTAGGATGGTCCTAGGTCAACTTGACTACCATGGGTTGACTCCAATGAACCCTTAGGGTCTTTCAATAGATTGGTGATGTCATTGTGGGGTCTTGGAGTCATGGTGAAGCCTCATGATCATCCTAAACTTGGGTTTAGGAATCTACTATTTGCAGACTCTTCGTCATCACCCTTAAGGAAAAGACGAGGGAGTAATTCCACCAGCTACCAGCCAACTCAATATACTACTTCGAGGACCTAGGCCGGGGGTTCATGATGAGGTTCACCACTTCCAAGAAGAGTAAGAAAGAGTCAAAGTCCCTATTCCACATCAAGTAGGGGGTGAACGAGACTTGGAGAGTAACTTGGACCTATTCTAGGAGGAGGTCCCCCAGGTCCAGGAGATTCCAAGGAACACCCTTATGATGGCCTTCACCTTGGGGCTGTAGGAAGGTTTCTTCAAAACGGAGCTGAAGAGGGTGCCGCCTCTCTCCTATGAGGAGTTGATGGAGATGGTAACAACGGAAGTCGATGGGGAGGCGTCAAATAGTAGACTCCCTAAAGGGGCTGCCTCCCCCTGTTGGGCAATCCGGAGGTTATCACACCCCCTTCTTGTTGAATCGGCCTCCAATTGCCAACCCCGGGAAGATCACTTGCCCAGGGAGATCGCGACCACTCCCCTCCTCTGCAACCTCCTTCCCAGCTCGATGAGCTGGGGAATCCTTGCTTAGAGTCGGGGCGGAGGCGATTAAGACAGCTGGTTTCGAGAACTCGACACGTGCGCCGAGCGCGAACTTGAAGAGGCCAAGCACATCATGTCAGACCTTCTTGAACATAACCACCGTGAGAGGGGGAGGGGGTAGTGTGTAGGTCCTGTCTGAACCTTGCCCTTCTCCTCTAGTCATCGAGCCTGCTAAATATTTTCTGTGCTGGCCACTTTCCATGCTCACCACACCAAAAATGTTGAAACCGAAAACTCGGTCTCTATGGAGTTCACCTTTGGGGAAGGGGCAATCACATACTTATCTCTTGCGGGCCAAACGACTAAGGAAGAAGAACAGGGGACAGACCCAAGGGCTCGGCGTGGAGGTCCCAACACACACCCGGAAGATCTTAGAGCGATTGCCCTCCCTAGCCAAATGTCGAGCTAAGGATACCTCAGAAAGCCCAAGAAGACCGGGTCTCAAGTAAGTATGTCTTCTGAGGTACCCCCTTGGGTCTACTTATAGTTTTTTGAAGTTGGTCTGCTAACAGTGCACCTTCGCTGTTTGGAACAGCTATATGCAGCCAAAAGTGGTCAGTCAACAACGTAACTATGCTGTTATGGAAGGCTATTTGCACCCCTGCAAGGACATCCAGGTAATTTTGCCTCAAGAACCCATGGGGCAAGAGTCGAGGAATATGGGTTCAACTCGCCATTCTACAGGGCGGATGCGACTTGGCTTGTGCAACTCGCATTCTATCTCTAGGCGAGCGTGAGTTGGGCTGCCATGGCTCGCCTGCCCTACACCGAGGCGGACCGACGATAAGGTCGCCTAGGCAGGCGCATACTGGATAGGCTGGCTCGCACGGTTTGCTTGCCTAGCCTTGGCGAGAGCGAGTCGGCCATCTGGTTTTGCCCGCCTACTATACTGATGTGGGCCGGTCGCCCTGCCTCGCTAGCCTAGTCTTATGGACCCACTCAACAAACACGTGATTGTACATTCTTCTCTCTAGGAATATGAACAATCTGGTTTTGCGGGATCTTGGCCAAAAGAGACTTCATAAGTGAAAGGTACTGAGCCAGATGATCAATTTTTGCCTCATAATCACCCTCGATCTACGAGACTACAAGCTGAGAATCTGAATAAATTGTCAAGTTTTTTTTATTGGCAATCGATGGCAAGTCTGAGTCCTGTAGTTAGAGCTTCATATTCGGCAACATTATTAGAGGTTGAAAATTTTAATCTGAGTTTGCACTCCAGGGTAATCATCTCGGGGCTTATTAAAAGCAGTTCTGCCCCTGCTCCCTCGATCCCCAAGGCTCCATCAATGTAGAGAGTCTATCGAGGGTCAAGAGCAATTTGTATAGTGGCTGCCTCTTGGGGGATCGTATTTTCCATGATGAAATCTCCCAATACCGGTGATATGATATATGGGCGGGCCATAAAATGAATATCGAACTCACCCCACTTGACTGCCCATTTTACCAATCATCGGTTATTTCTGGCATCTGGAGAATTGTGCGGAGTGGGAGTTCGATCAACACCTTTTGTAAGACCCCCATTTTTTTTTTCTTTTTCGACACCGGGGTCTTAGGCCCAGAACCGCCGCCTTGCGGTGATACCTTCGCACTCGGGAAGGTTGTCACTACATGACGCCGACTTTGCCGGCAAATTTCGATCGTAACTATAGCATAAGAAAAGATGCAAGTCCACAGAAATCACATATATAGAAATAAACTCCATGAATGGAGTGTCCACAGATAGTACATATAATGAAAATCTTGGGCTTATGCCCGGTACATCAAGTCCTCACTACAATTCACTCATGGCAGAAGCAAACTAGTACGACTACTATAGTTCGGGACTCACTGTCCCTGCTGTCTGGACTCCAGTACTAGACTGTCCGATCTCCAAGCGTGCCGACCTCCGGGGCTGCTCCTCCATGCTGGGCTCCGTGGTCCACTAAATGATGTGGTTTGAAAACCGTTAGTCTAAAAGACTAAGTCCTATCGTCCCCCACCCCTTCCCCCATGGCTCCTAAGCACCGAGCGGGGAGAAGGAAAGGGAAGGACATGAAGGTGGAGAATAGTCAAATTCCAGATGGCAGCGGAACTAAACTAACAGTGTACGCATGATAATAATTATACAAAATTAAATGAGTAACCTTAACTTATGTGGGTACACATAAGGGATCTTTTGCAGGGCTCCTATCGTATAAAAAGTCCCATACCGATTTATACGATAGGGTGTCGGTTCTATTAGCAGGCTTATAATATTGAAAGAGAACCTTGACTTATAAGCACGCTCACACGAACTTATAGGCCAAGGGGTCGTTTTGCAAGGCCTAATGTATAGAGCGTCCCATACCGCTTATACATTAGGTGTCAGGTTTTATGCAATGGTTATGCTATGAAATACAATTATACTATGATGTGAACATGCAAGTGCAACTCACCCATTCGACTCTGTGTACACAGACCTTTAGTTCCCCCTTTCGGAGCCGTTACCTCCCAGGATACCTCCGTAGTGGCAGACGGAAGCGGTGGGTTGGGCCTCGCCCACCTCTAAACCAGTAAAGCACTACCGGTCAGACTTATCGTACGCCTCAACGCTTGGTGCACTAAGCGGATGCCTGCGTACTCTTACCGGCTGGCGCACCGTACTTCTATTGGCGAAGTGCTCACCACACTTGCCGAGCCAATGATATTGGTGTCGGTGCATCGAACTCCCCAATATCGAAGACCCACCACCTTAAACCTTTTATGCACATGCAATAGCTATGAGTCAAACAACCAACCGAGCCGAAGCTCACTGGACAATCCCGTCCATCATGATCTATTACCGAGGCAAAGCTCCCCGGACTATCTCGTCCGTCACAATCTACCACCGAGCCAAAGCTCCCCCGGACTAACCCGTCCGTCATAACCTACAACCGAGCCGAAGCTCCCCGGACTAACCCATCCGTCATAACCTACAACCGAGTCGAAGCTCCTCGGACTATCCCGTCCGTCATAACCAACAACCGAGCCAAAGCTCACCGGACTAACCCGTCCGTCATAATCTACAACCGAGCCGAAGCTCCCCGGGCTACCATGCCCATTACCTTAACCACAGGGCTTATTGCCCGAGTAACCCAAACTATCTCTTGGGACACAGGGGTGTGAGAGTGTGAAATCCTATGTTTACTACCTACTCCTCAATTTACTTTATGCCTACAACTTAGGTGTTACCCATTTCATTTTCATATTATAGTAAACTATACCTAAGGTGATTTTGACCTTCTACTCTATGGGGAAGACGATCTTTCGTCGACCCCAAACACCACCTAACCTTTTATTCAAACCAATCCCTAGCTCATCCAACCCTGAGTGATGAACTCATTCCTATAACCACTAATTTTTGACTTATGTGCCTAACTTGTACTCCAGATTATTTCAGTAGATTTACTATATGCAGACCACCAAGGTTTAATGTTATGTAAAATGGGAAGTATATCAAGTAATCATCCAATACTCCTATGATAATTAGTGGAGGTCCATTATGACCTTTATTGCCCAAATCCAAAGTTTTACAATTTTCCTATTTATCTAGGAATTTTTTTAAACATTTATAGTGGCCCAAGTCTCCAAGATTGAGCTGAAGGTACCAAATTTTGACAATATAAAATCTCCCCAGATTTATGTTATACTTAATATAATCATTTAACCTAAGATACAAAATCTTTTAATTTTTCAGCAAGGTTCAGGCCACTTATTTTATTTAAATGGTATATTGCAATAATTCATAAAAATAATAAACAAGGCAATATTATTTCTGAAAATTCAAGGATAATTCTAACATGATTGCAAGGGCCCATAAATGCTCTGGGTCAAATATCATCAGTGATTAAGGAGTGATAAGCTTCAAACAAATTAATATATAGTTTTCCAAAATTGCTAATTGCAGACCACCATGTCAAACTTCATGTAAAGTAGGAGGTACATCAAATAACTATCCAATACTCTTATAATAATTAATGGAGGTCTATTATGACCTTTAAGCCCTAAATCCAAAGATCCAAAATTTTCCTTATTTATTTAATAATTTATTTAATTATTCTATTGACTAATATTTCCAATAATGAACATGAAGTACAATTTTCAGTCAAGATATCATTCTACAACTTTTATATGTTATTCAAAATAAGGATATAACTCATCTTCCAAAATATCTAAATTTTTTATTAAGGTTTTATCCCCAAATCATTATTTCATTTTAATCCTTGAAAATTCATTTAAAGAAATATAAAATACTATGTTGCATCCAAAAATTCAGAGAAAATTCAAGTATGAATCTAATGGCATGTAAATGGTTTGGGCCAAATTTCATAATTTATTTATCAGTAAATGGACAAAATTAAATTATTGAATAATTCCATCAATTAGCAAGCTTGTGAAGTAAGTACCTCAAATAAGTATCCAACAATTTTCATATAATTTATATAAGCTTATAATGATTCAAAACATCCTCTGCCAAAATTTCATGACCTCTCAAGGGTTAGAGGGAGCATAATAATTAATTTACTAAATTGAGGCATTCCTTGTGTTACAAATGAAGTGCTATAAATATTACTCCAAAATTTCTAAATAAATTACCAAAGCTTCTTAATATCTTTATGACCATCCTACCAAAATTTCATAACATTTTAAGGGGTTTAGCTAACCTATTCCTATCCCACCACATTTGTGCCCTAAACCAGGGTTAGGTTTTGAGGGTCCTAAACCTTCCAAAATACCCTAATATTTTTACCAGAGGGTTATAGTTACCAAAATACCACCCCTACAAAATTTCATAGCCATACAAGGTGTTTTGGCCATATGTCCTTCACAAGGTACAAAAGCCCTTCCTTAGGGTTTGACCTAGGATCTTGGGCCAAATCAACTCCAATGCCACCAAGTTTTCATTGGGAGGTGTATATTGTCATGCCAAACCAGTGTACCAAATTTGAACCTCTGTTGAGGTGAATTGGACACTAAAAGCCAAAATTACATTTTGGACCAAAATACCCTTCTTAGGGCAAGGCTAGGGTTTGCTTGAATCCCATTCAAATCAACTCCAAACTTAATGAAATTTTAACCAGAGGTCTATATTGACCTCATATCCATCCCACCAAAATTTGGATAAATTTTGGACTTCATTTGACCCATAATTTAATTTACCCTAGCATAATTAAATGTTTTACAAAACTATAGGAAAATTATTCCCAAAAATTCCCATTTTTGGGCATGCTCTAGGTATAGTGTAGGGTGACTCCCTGCCAAAATTTCAGCTCATTTGGACCAAGGATGAAGTGTGGGCAACTAGTTTAATGACTGCTTATTCATTTGTATAGACCCCACCAAAATGAGTGCCCTGGTCAAACCAGTCACTCAAATTGGTTCAAACCAATTTTGTCAGATAGTAGATCCATAGGGCTACATTTTTGGTGTTGACCATTTTCTCTGAAAATTGCTCCAGCTATTTTTAATAATTAAAATCAAATAATACAAAATCTGTGACAGGTAATGAAATGATTCAAACATTTAACCCATAGTTTAATAATCATATTGCACGAATCTTGGCGCAAGATCGACGGCATCCCGTCGTCTTCTTCCTCCAGCAGACGGCCAGGATTAATCCCGCCTGGGCCGATTTCCAGCGGCTGCCGCCGGCGATCCGGCCACCTCCCCGGCCTGCCACCGCCGCCGACACCTTCATGGTGGTCGGGGCTATCTCCAGGCGGCGGCACGGCCGCCGGGGAGCACTGTTCCGGCGGTTCTACCAATCAGAAGTTTCGGCCGAAAACCATGAAAATCAAAATCGGATTGGGCTCGATTGAGCCCCAACCTTGGCCCTAATGATGTCTACGATCTACCCATGCAAGAAGGGATGGAGGAGGACCTGTGGTGGCGGCTGTAGCCTGGCTGATCGCCGGATTGGCATGTTGGTGGCCGGTGGTGGTCGGCTTGTTAACAAATGCAAATTAGGGCTTGGCCACTTCAGGAAACTGGTGGGAATTCATCCCTGGATCTCACTGAAGCTTTTAAACAGGGAGAGGAGGGAGTTAGGTGGCTGAAATGGCATGTGCCATTTTTGGCCATGGTCAAGATTGGCGGCTAGGTTGGTAGGGGGTGGAGCTTGCTTTAATCAGTCCACAATGGCTGATGCACTCTCCCTTGTCCTTCTGAAATGAATGGGGAGGTTGGGGAGGGGGGAGGAGGAGCACAAAGTCCTCCTTCCTTCTTCTTCCTTCTCTTTCTCTCTCCTCCATGGGTGACTTTCTCTCTCCTAGTCACCATGCCTGAATTTTTTGGCTCCTACATGTCCCATGTCAGCCCACAAATCCATTTGGCCACTTAAGTCAAGGTTAGCCCCAATGTAATGGGCTTGAGCTTGAGTTAGCCCATTTGGGCTAACTTGACCCAAAGTTGGACTAGGGCCCATCTAGGTTAATTTGATCCTTGAGATTTCCTTAATAGGTCCTTGGTGACCTATTGGCCTCTCACTAGGCTTATGAGGGTAGGGGTGGGGTCCATTTGGCTAAGGGACTGCAATTGACCCTTGTGTAGGCCAATTTGACCCAATTAGGGCTATAGTTGACTTTGGTCAACTTAGGTCCTTTGATTGCTCTTCATGGGCCCTTAGTGACTCATTGATCTCTTTCTAGGGTTATAAGGGTATGGGTGGGGTCTTGGAGTCTTGGTGAAGCCCCATGATCACTTTTAACCAAGGTTTAGAGATCTGCTAAGTGCAGACCATAGTGGCCCTATCCACACCACCAGGTCCACTTGACTCTTTCTTGGGCTTCCTAGGGTTTTGTTATGATAAAACCACTCTTAGGGGTCTAGTTGGAATTGAGATGTTACACCTTTATTGCGTGAGCCTGAAAATAAGGTCAAAATTTTCTTGCTGAGAAAATGACTGTTATAACTATTTTGTCTGTTGTAGGGTATCAAGTTTCTATGTGTGAGAGAACTTTATCGAGAGTAAATGTGGCGTTGACATCCCCCTTTGTCTTTGACCAACACTGAGCTTAATGTCACGAGTATTATGGCCAAATATAGGTAGAGTGTTTCTATAAAACTCCCCTCCTAGAACACAAGATAAGACCGTAGGAAGTTTTATGCCCAGAACAGCCGCCTTGCGATAACATCAAGACATGGGATAATTTGTACCACAAGTTGCCTATTCAATCGGTTGATCTCTGATTTCACAAATGCCAACACAACCAAAAGAAAGCCACATAAGTCATAAATCACAATATGTGTCTGTCCAAAATAGTACATCAATAATAAGGAACTACATAAGTTCCATAATATCGGAGTATATCAAAATTTTGCCCGAAGTCTACATCATAACGCTCACAACTCATATCAGTCACCAAAGGAAGAGAGGGTGTCGTAGCCTCAGGCCCTATCCCCCTGGCCTGGCTGCCCTACTGCATAAGGCGTTGTTGTTGCTCCAACTGTGGGGTATCCTCCTAAAATGGTAGACGTAACAACCATTAGTCATAAAGGCTAAGTGTCTATCATATCCACTCACCCCAACAACTCTTAGACACCGTGCGGAGGAAAAGAAGGAGGAGCTCAATATAACAGTATTGTATAATCTAACAAGTGACCAAAAGCGTTATTAATTAGCAGTATATATTTATATATATCAGCACATATATACTAAGGAAGTATCGACAGTATTAATCAACATGTAAAGAAGTAATCTTACTATCAGCATATTATAATGATTACAGAAATTAACTTAACTTATAAAAATGTCCATACAAATCAATAAGTTAAGGGTCAGGTATATCAAAGTAACTCATCAAATAAAAGTGCTCATTCAAATTTACCTGATGAGGATCTCATGCGGTGTAATGCAATGATATGAAATAAATGTAGTATGATGACTCACTTATGTACACACACACACGCACTTGCTATATTGATAGAGACCTTTAGTTCCCACTTTTCGAGCAGGTAGCTAACCTTTCCGGTATCAGTGTGTTGGAACACCCTATTACTAATTTGGGTAAGGATCACTATGGTTGTCTTAGGAAACTAGGTTGACCTAGTTGTATAGTTGTGAAGGTCAACACTAGAGTGAGTCTAGGACTTAGAACTTAGGTTTGAAGCTGCCCCCAGGACCATTCCAAGTTCAAGGTTGAAGAGCTAAGTCTAAGGCAATTTTCGTCGAGCTCAGGTCGACGAATCGTCGAACTCGGTTCTACGCTTTCTGAGCTCAACTTGATAAATCGTCAAACTCCGGTCGACGATCTTCGAGCTCAGATCGACGATCTCTCTTCAGACATTCTTCAGGTCGCTGAGCTCGGTTCGACGATCTTCGAGCTCAGTTCGACGTTTTCTGTCTGCTTTATCTCATTTTATCTCTGAGCTCAGTTCGACGATCGTAGAGCTCAGATCGACGATTCTTCTGAGAGATCGACACTTTTTTGTATTCGAATGCTGTTATTCTTTGGAATGTTTTTGAATATTATCAGCATTTATGATAAGAAGATCTGCCAGCCGTTTGTCTTTATTCTGGAGCAAGTTTAAAGGTGTTATTCAGAGAATGTTTGCTGGACTTTCCTCTAGAAGACAAGACTCTTTATGGAAGACATTTATGACTGCCAACGGCTATTTTGGACATAATTTTTCAGAGAATAAAAACTTCTTTTTTCAATTACAAGGATATACACAGAATACAGAACACTTGTAGAAGAAGAATAACAGAAAAAGTGTTCACAACTTCATCTCGAGAACTCCAGACACCTCATCTCTCAGTCTTCTTGCTGAAATAATCTTTTGCTGGAGATCAAAGTTCTGAAGACCTATCACCCTAGAGCAAAGCTTCCCTTCCTGAACCAGTCTAGATCTCAGGGGGAGCTTTGACAATAAAGATCCACTAGTCTTCTCTCATTTGATTTGAGAACAGAGAAGACAACTTCATTTCCTTTTCCTTTTTATTTTCCTTCTGTAAAAGGGTTTTCAAAACTCCCTTCAAAAGCTTTGAGTCTGGTTCTGAGAGCCTTGTCAAAACTCTGTGGTGGCAAGACACCTTATCAAAAAATCCAGTTTTGGTTTTTGAGCACCTTAACAAAAGCTCATTGGTGTTAGTACACCTGATCAACTCATCCTGAGTGGATTCCTACCAAGGGTGGTAGAAGAGTGGATGTACCCAGGTTTTGGGGAACCACTATATTTCCTTGTGTCTTCTGGATTGTTTGTTTGATTGTTGCTGTGTGCTGTGCTCTTAGTTTCTTGCTTCTTTCATTATTTTCTAGCACTATACACTATAGCATAAATTAAATTTTAAATATGCTGATATTTTAAAAACCTGTGAAACTTATTTGAACAAACTCTATTCACCCCCCTCTAGAGTTAGATAGATTTACCCTCACTTTCAATTGGTATCAGAGGGAGGTTGGTTGCTCATACAGGCTAACACCTGAACCAAGTGATCCTTGGTAAAATCTATCTTTTAAGAGGGTTATTTCTTCTCATATATATATTACTCTAAGACATGGCACAGAACAAGGATTATGCAAGCACCAGACCTCCAGTGTGCAATCTATCTAAGTTTGCACTTTGGAAGGCAAGGATTAAATTATACATGAACTCTATTGATGAAGATATTTTCAATTCTGTCTTGATAGTTTGTCCAAGTCCACCAGCAAGCTCAAGCACAAATGCTGTTCCACCTCCCTCAGGAACAGATGCAGACATAAAGAAATGGAAAACTGCAGATGCAAAGGCCATGAACATCTTAGCTTAGACAATGTCTGATGAGATATTTCAGAAAGTAGCTGACTGCAACTCAGCCAAAGGAATTTGGGACAAGCTCTCTGAAATTGTCTCAGGGTCTGCTGATGAAAGGAAAGACAGGAGATCTCACCTCATAACCCAATATGAGAATTTCAAGAAAGGAGAGACTGAGTCAGTGGCAGATATGTACAACAGATTGAGTCTGATTGTCAATGAGCTAAGGACCTTGGATAAAGAAATCTCATTGACTGAGCTTAATGACAAGATCCTAATGTGCTTCCCCAGTACTTGGGATTCAAGAATCTGGCCAATCAAAGATGCCAGAAGTCTAAATGAAATCACTACTGAAACTCTCCTAGGCAAGCTCAAATCTTATGAGCTGCTTATCAAGAACAGAGAGGAAGAACAGAAGGCTGCTTCACCAGCCTCAAGGAAAGAGAAGTCAATAGCTTTCAAAGCTATTGAAGATCTGCCTGAAGAAAAACTCACAGGCAATGAGGAATTGGTCAGCCTACTGGCCAAAAGATTTTACAAGCTAGCCAGAAAGGACTTCAGAAAATGGCCATACAAAGGTCATGACAAACCAAGGTATGATAAGTCAAATAATAATAACAAAGAAATCATATGCTTTGGTTGCAGGAAACCAGGCCACATTATGCCTGACTGTCCAGAGAACAAGAACAAGTACAGAAAGGATAGAAGAGAAAGAAGAAAAGAAAAGGATTTCAAAAAGAACAACTCAGACAAAGCCTCCTCCAGCAGGAACAAAAATACAAGGAAGGGTTTTGTTGCTGAGACATGGAGTGAGACAGAAGAAGATTCTAAACTTCATCTAGCTCCAGTGATGATGAAGATGTTGCTGATGAGAAAGAATTCTGCATGATGGCTATCAATGCCTCACAGCAAAACTCTGATGAAGAATCAGATTCAAATTCAGAAAATCAACCAGAGGAAGATCAGGTAATTAGCTCTTTTGATTTTAATTCTGAGGACTTCAAAAATGAATTTAAGACATTGTGCTTGGATTTACTAAGATCTGAAAAAGAGATAATCTCTCTCAGAAATAAATTATCTGAATACAATGTCCTAAACTCAAATAACCTCAAACTCTCTGAGGAGTTAGAATGCTGTAGGGAGGAGATAACTTCACTGAAAAGTGAACTGTCAAGAGCTAAAAAGTTTGAAGAATCCCTAAATGGGAGAAGTATCAGACTGATGGACATTACAAGCACAGTGAACTCTAGATTCAACAGTACACTGGGCTTGGGTGCCTCATCCAGCCAACCTATAATATTAACAACTCCAATCAAATTTGTCTCTGACAAAGGAAAGGGAGTAATAGAGGTAGCTAGGAAGAATGCAGATCTGTCAGAGAAAAATTCAGTTCAATAGATTGCGTCGAGCAGAGCTCGACGATCGTCGAACAGAGCTCGACGATCTAACCACAGATCGTCGACCTCAGCTCGACGATATCCAAACTCTGACCTTCAGTATAATCGATCTTCGAACAGAGATCGACGATCTGACCCAAGATCGTCGACCTCAGCTCGACGATCGTCGAACAGAAATCAGGACTGTGAACATTCCTTCAATGGCACATCTAGATTCAATCCTAGAAGTCCCACATCGCAAGGCTTTAACTCCTATTCTGAATGGATAGTACCTCCTAGGAGATACCATCCTGAAGGATATAAGACTCAACCTGGGATGTCTTTTATTTCTGAATTCAAAGGATATCAACCTAGGCCCAAGGTTAACTGGGTCAAAAACAATTAGGCTGCTCATGTGCAGGTGAAGACCTATCCAGTATCTAACCAACAATGGTATCTGGATAGTGGGTGCTCAAAGCACATGACAGGGAACAGGGAGAACCTATCATCCTTCATAACCAAACTTGGACCCAAAGTGATTTTTGGTGATTCAAATTTTGGCCAAACCAAAGGATATGATGCTGCTCAGATAGGCTCAGTAACTTTTAAAAAGGTGGCATATGTAGAAGGACTAAAGCACAATCTGATAAGTATCAGTCAACTATGTGGTGAAGGATACAAGGTGACATTCAATAAATCCCTGTGCAAGATCAAATCAGAGGACAACACAACAGTGTTAACAGGTAAAAGGTCAGGTAACATCTACTTAGTAGATTTTCTTTCCTCTAAAGTAGATATCTGTTTATTCAATTCCATATCTAAGCCTAATATTTTGTGGCATAAGAGACTAGGACATCTAAACCTTAGAACCATTGCTAGGCTATCCAAGGACAACCTTGTTAGAGGACTACCTTCTGGCCCCTACAAGAAGGAAGGACTTTGCAAGGCTTGTTAATTAGGCAAGCAAACTAAAAGTAGCTTTAAGTCACTTAATAAGAGTGATTCACCTAGGATTTTGTATTTGTTGTACATGGATCTTTTTGGACCCATATCAGTACAAAGCCTAGGAGGGAAGTCCTATACTCTAGTGGTTGTAGATGACTTCTCAAGATTCACTTGGGTATTCTTTCTGAGGAAGAAGTCTGATAACTTCAAGTGTTTGACAGATTTTCTCAAATGCATTCAGATTGAGTTCAACACTCACATTGCCCTGATCAGAAGTGATCATGGGACAGAGTTTGATTCTCTTCTCATGCAAGAGTTCTGTCAAAGTGAAGGGATCAGGCATACATTCTCAGCTCCTAGAACTCCTCAACAAAATGGGGTAGCTGAAAGGAAAAATAGAACCCTAATTGAATCTGCTACTACATTGTTGACAGATGCTCACTTACCTCTATCCTTTTGGGCTGAGGCAGTGAACACCTCCAACTATGTATTAAATAGAAGCCTGATATATAAACTAAAGGGCAAGACTCCCTATGAATTGCTCAAAGGGAAGAAACCTAAAGTAAATTATTTTAAAATCTTTGGCTGTATTTGTTATATTCATAATAATGACAAGAAACATCTAGCAAAATTCCAAGCTAAAGCTGATGAAGGAGTGTTTCTGGGATACTCCATGATCAGCAAGGCCTATAGGGTATATAATAAATCATCTTGTAAAATTGAAGAATCTGTTCATATTACCTTTGATGAGACTAACATGTGTTATAAGGAGAAGTCTACTTCTACCAAAGAACCCTTGCAGGTACAATCTATATCAGAAAGTATGGATAGATTACAGGTTAAAGAAGAGGACACAACCTCTCAACCTATTCAGCAAAAGAATGAAAGCAGTGATGATGAAGAAGTGCAACATCTTGAAGAAAATCATCCTGAAGAGCCAGTTGTTGTTCCACTAGAGGAGACAACAATACAGGCTGGTGAACAATCAACACCCCCTGTTGATTTAGTAACAACAAGAGATCATCCAATCACCCAAGTAATTGGAGAGATCTCAGCTGGTGTGCAAACCAGAAATCAGGTCAACCAGAACCTGATGCACACTTACTTACTATCTCAAGTTGAACCTCAATCCATTCAAGATGCAGAGCAAGATCCATACTGGATCATTGCAATGCAAGAGGAGCTACATCAATTTGAAGGGAACAAAGTTTGGGAAGTAGTGCCTAAGCCAAAGGGTCATTCCATTGTTGGAACAAAGTGGGTTTTCAGAAACAAGCTCGATGACCAAGGAATTATTGTCAGAAACAAGGCCAGGCTAGTTGCTCAAGGCTACTCTCAATAAGAAGGAATAGACTATGACCAGACCTTTGCACCAGTTGCAAGGTTAGAGGCCATCAGAATATTTCTAGCTTATGCTGCTCACAAAGCCTTCAAGGTCTATCAGATGGATGTGAAGAGTGCATTTCTCAATGGGGACATCAAAGAGGAAGTCTATGTTAAACAACCTCCAGGTTTTATCTCTCTAACTCACCCTGATTATGTTTTCAAATTGCATAAAGCATTATATGGTCTCAAGCAAGCTCCTAGAGCATGGTATGAGACCCTAGCATGCTTTCTTCTGGAAAATGATTTTGTTAGGGGGAGAGTAGACCAAACTCTTTTTATTAGAACCCATAAGTCCCATACCCTACTAGTACAAATTTATGTAGATGATATCATATTTGGATCTACTGATTCAAACTTGTGCAGAAAGTTTTCCAAACTAATGCATTCCAAATTTGAAATGAGTAGCATGGGTGAGCTCTCCTTCTTCTTAGGATTGCAAGTAAAACAACATGTTGAGGGCATATTTATTTCCCAAACAGAGTATGCTAAAGAATTGGGTAAGAGATTTGGTATGTCTGAGGCATCTTGTATGAAAACACCCATGCCTACCAATGCTGTATTGGATGCTGATGAACATGGGAAACCAGTTGATCAGACAACATATAGAGCAATGATTGGCTCTCTATTGTACCTTACAGCCAGTAGGCCAGATATAATGTTTGCTACATGTATATGTGCTAGGTTCCAAGTTAGCCCTAGAGAGTCACACCTAACTCTAGTTAAAAGGATTCTTAGGTATGTAAAAAGTTGTCCAAATCTAGGACTCTGGTATCCAAAAGATTCAGGATTTGAATTAACTGGATTCTCAGATGCTGATTATGCTGGATGCAGAATAGACAGGAAAAGCACCAGTGGAACATGTCAGTGTCTTGGTGACAGACTTGTCTCCTGGTTTTGTAAGAAGCAAACATCTGTGTCAACTTCAACTGCTGAAGCTGAGTATATGGCTGCAGGCAGTTGTTGCTCACAAATATTGTGGATACAAAATCAGCTTCTAGACTATGGTTACAACTTAGAGAAGTCAAAAATTTTCTGTGATAATACTAGTGCTATCTCTATAGCACAAAATCCAGTCCTCCATAGTAGGACAAAACACATAGAAATTAGGCATCACTTTCTGAGAGATAATGTAGAGAAAAATAAAATTGAACTTCAATATATACCCACTGATTTGCAAAGGGGAGATATTTTCACCAAACCTTTGGATGAAAAGAAACACAGCTTCTTCCTAAATCAGTTAGGCATGTTAGATGGAGGAAGCCTAAATTAAAGTACAAGTTTTTGAAAAGCTAAAACAGACCAAGACTAGGCTAAAAATCAATTCTTTTTGTGTCTGTAGAATAAGTTTTGTCTCTGAACTGCGCTCGACGTTTTCCCAGAAATCGTCGAACGAAGATCGACGATTTTCCAAAAATCGTCGACCAGAGATCGACGTTCCCGAAGTCGTCGATCTGAGTTCAGAGCCTTCGCTAGATCTAGGCTTTTTCTCCTTCTGTTCAGAGGCCGTCGAGCGGAGCTCGATGCTCTTCAACATCGTCGAATGGAGATCGATGATATTGACGTCTCTTCAGATTCCTTCTGCAGCCCAAATCGTCGAGCTGAGTTCGACGCTTCTTCGAACTGAGCTCCACGATTTTCCGTTTCGCCGTCGAACCCTAATATAAAATCATTTCTTCAGTGGTCGTTCTCCTTTTGCGCTTTCATACTCTGCAACTTTCTTTGTTTTCCCTCCAAATCCTCTACACTTGGTCGTGTTTGGTTTTCTGTTGCAGGTGCAAATGGCGGAATCCAGTGCTGCTATCTCTAAGATGAAATTTGATACAGGATTCGATATAGACATGAACTCATTTGATGGAAGCGACCAGCGCTTCAAGGACATTCTGAATCTGTTCATAGAACAACAGTTGACTCAAATAATGTCTACACGGATGAAAATTGCTTCAGAAGAGATCAAAGAATGGTGGTTTACAGCGACAGACGAGACTGAGAACTCTGTCGTCGACATCATTAAAGGGACTCAGGTATATCTATCACCGGCTCTCTTAACAGATGTCTTTCAACTTAGTACTGGAGAAGATTCTATTGAATTATTTGGAGAAGATTATGATTCAATGCTTAATCGAATGGGTCACAATGCTGTCAACCCTAACAAACTTTTAAAGAAAAATCTGTCTCTGGAATATCAATTCCTGGCTGATGTAGTTGGGAAAGTGCTGTTGGCCAAGCACTCAGCTCATGACACCATCTCTAGATATCAACTTTGCTTGATGGGAGCTTTAGTCAATAAGAAACACCTTGATTGGGGATCCATCTTCTTCAACATAATTAAGAAAAAGATCAATAAGACTGCCGTGAGTTTTGGGAGAATCTTAGGGGTCTATCTGCACTACAGATGCCCTGAACTGTTAACCTCCTCTGGGATGTTCATCAATGCATCCAAGAGGCTCTCTTGTGCCCTATTCAGCAAATGGGACAGGCAAATCATCAACCCTACAAGAGCTACTGCACCACTTCCTTCAGGCACAAGGACTGCTTCAGTCACTCCACCAGCAGAAGTGTTGCCTGCCTCTCTTCCTCCTCCAGCTGTATCTACCCCAGCCATTTCCTCCTCACCACCAGTCACAACCATAACCACATCATCCCCAATTACCATTTCCTCACCAGTTTCATCCCCTCCTGTATCCACCTCAGAGGAATTCCATCCTCTCTTCTCCTATTCAACCTTCACCCTACCATCCTTTTCCCTTGCAGATGATTCCTTCATGGATGATTCACCCTCCACTCCTCCTGAGCCACCCTCTACCTCATATTTTCAACAAATGCTTCATGACATTCTCTCCCAACCATCCTTCACACCCTCTCTCTCTTCACCTATCTCCACCTCAACCTTTTCTATCTCCACAATTCTATCCTCAGAGCCATCCATTCCTACCTCCACACCTTCAACTCCAGCCAACATCCCTCCATATACCTTTACTCCTACCTCTGCTCAAGCCCCACTTGAGCATGTAGATCTTCCAAGATTGGCAGACAGACTTTATGAGTTGTTAGCTCCCAGGCTGACATCTCTGTTGGAGACTTCCCTGGCTCCACTCCTGAAACAAGTTCAGGAGCTGTCTACCAAGCTTTCTTTCTTTTCCTCCTCCCAGGCAATCCCTTCTACTGGGTGCCTTGGTTCAGCTCTCCTTGAACCAAGGCAGGGGCAGATGCTTTATGAAGAAGTGGATGTGCCAGTGGATGCTCCTGTTTTTGCTCCAGCTCCAGCTCCTGCCAGTGGATGTGCTTTTGCACTAAATCTTCAGAGCGTGCTATCTCAATTTGATACAGTTCATTTTAGATTTCTGCCAGTACCTCTCCCTGAAGATCTGTCTAAGGCCATTGTTCCTGTATCTGTTTGTGATCCCAGCCTCATTGAATCCTATATCAATTCCTGGAAGGCTGTGGATATTCCTGATGCTGCTACTAAGGCCATTGTGCCTCCTGTTGTTGAAACTGCTGCTGCTGCTGAAGATATAGAGATGATTCCAGCAACTGCTGATGAAGAACTTGCTTCCTACCTAGAAGATCCCACACCCTCTGCTATGCCTGCTCCTGCCCAAGTGTCTGCTGCTGCTGTTGCTCCTGATCTGACCTCTAATCAGTTAAAGCTATAAGAAAAGTACTTGAAAAGCATTGATGATCTGTATGATAGACCACAAAGCTCAGATAGTGACCAATTCCAGACTGAATCAGATGACTCTGCCCACACCATTGCCAAGAAGAGGAAAGATAGAAGCAAAGCCATGATGTCAGTTCCTCCAGCTACAGCAAAAGACTCCAATGATATTCCCTATTACATTCTGCATGATTGCCCCATTTCTGAGCCATGGATGCAATACTCTATGAATCAACAGAAAGCTATGAAGAAGAGAAGGAAGCTTGATAAATATGAAAAAGGATCTTCACAATATCAGCCTCCTCCTCCTCCTCCTCCAGATTCTGGATCAGGCTCAGCCCCTCAAGCTCCAGCTTCAAGGCAAAGCTCCTCCCAATCTTATCCAAGATACTATCAAAGGGGACAACATCAAAGAGGATATCAATCCAGAAGGGGTCATTATAGAGGAAATCAGAGAGGACAAAGATCTTATCAAAGGGAAGGACAAGGCCACTCTAACTCTTCTTCAGGTCCTTTCCCTTACAGGCTGAAAGACACAATTGTTTCCAGGACTCCTCCTGCTTCTGAATCTCTCAACAGATATGAACCTCTTGTTCCTTTTGTGGATCCTGAGAACAATCCTCTATCCTGGACAGCAAGAATGAAAGAGCTAGCTGCTCTTGATCAATTAAAGAAAGCCAGAGAGCAAGGCATGGACATCTACAATATAACAACTTTATCAGATCAAAGGAAGAAAGAATTGGAAAGATATGCTTCTAGAAAGTTTTTCACCCCAGAAGACTACATGAAGCTGCACCTAGAGGCTGTAGTTCCAAGGCCAAGATCTCAAACTTTTCTAGGTGCAGAGGATGACAGAAGATCAAAGAAAGAAAGCCAGAATCCTAACAGAGAAATTTTGTTTAAAAAGGGAACTGAGAAGAAGTAAATTGTGTAAGCTGAACTTTCATCCTCATCTGGATAATTGCTGTTATTTTATCTGTGATCTGCTTGCTGCTATATCTTTGCTTGGTTAGCTTTTTTTTTCGTATGAATGCTTATTCATTTCCTAATGTTATTTGTAAATAGTAATCCTAACCCAAATAGGGGGAGATTGTTGGAACACCCTATTACTAATTTGGGTAAGGATCACTATGGTTGTCTTAGGAAACCAGGTTGACCTAGTTGTATAGTTGTGAAGGTCAACACTAGAGTGAGTCTAGGGCTTAGAACTTAGGTTTGAAGCTGCCCCCAGGACCATTCCAAGTTCAAGGTTGAAGAGCTAAGTCTAAGGCAATTTTCGTCGAGCTCAGGTCGACGAATCGTCGAACTCGGTTCGACGCTCTCTGAGCTCAACTTGATAAATCGTCGAACTCCGGTCGACGATCTTCGAGCTCAGATCGACGATCTCTCTTCAGTCATTCTTCAGGTCGCTGAGCTCGGTTCGACGATCTTCGAGCTCAGTTCGACGTTTTCTGTCTGCTTTATCTCATTTTATCTCTGAGCTCAGTTCGACGATCGTAGAGCTCAGATCGACAATTCTTCTGAGAGATCGACGCTTTTAAGTATTCGAATGTTATTATTCTTTGGAATGTTTTTGAATATTATCAGCATTTATGATAAGAAGATCTGCCAGCCGTTTGTCTTTATTCTGGAGCAAGTTTCAAGGTATTATTCAGAGAATGTTTGCTGGACTTTCCTCTAGAAGACAAGACTCTTTATGGAAGACATTTATGACTGCCAACGGCTATTTTGGACAAAGAATTTTTCTGAGAATAAAAACTTCCTTTTTCAATTACAAGGATATACACAGAATACAGAACACTTGTAGAAGAAGAATAACAGAAAAAGTGTTCACAACTTCATCTCGAGAACTCAAGACACCTCATCTCTCAGTCTTCTTGCTGAAATAATCTTTTGCTGGAGATCAAAGTTCTGAAGACCTATCACCCTAGAGCAAAGCTTCCCTTCCTGAACCAGTCTAGATCTCAGGGGGAGCTTTGACAACAAAGATCCACTAGTCTTCTCTCATTTGATTTGAGAACAGAGAAGACAACTTCATTTCCTTTTCCTTTTTATTTTCTTTCTGTAAAAGGGTTTTCAAAACTCCCTTCAAAAGCTTTGAGTCTGGTTCTGAGAGCCTTTTCAAAACTCAGTGGTGGTAAGACACCTTATCAAAAAATCCAGTTTTGGTTTTTGAGCACCTTAACAAAAGCTCATTGGTGTCAGGACACCTGATCAACTCATCCTGAGTGGATTCCTACCAAGGGTGGTAGAAGAGTGGATGTACCCAGGTTTTGGGGAACCACTATATTTCCTTGTGTCTTCTGGATTGTTTGTTTGATTGTTACTGTGTGCTGTGCTCTTAGTTTCTTGCTTCTTTCATTATTTTCTAGCACTCTACACTATAACATAAATTAAATTTTATATATGCTGATATTTTAAAAACCTGTGAAACTTATTTGAACAAACTCTATTCACCCCCTCTAGAGTTAGATAGATTTACCCTCACTTTCACAGTGTTGTGGCCAAATTGTGACAGTAGAGCGGACGCCTCCACTACTAGGCGGGCATCCATAGTACCAGGCCTAGTCCTCCATACACTTAAACGCTAAGAACACAACAACGGAGATCCTGCGTATTACGGCTCAAAAGGGGTCTTGGGTAGATGTACACCAAGATCCCATCCCAACTAGCCTATAACTGGCATGGAAGGAGTCTTCTTGGGCGTATCACCGAAGAACAAAGCCCAACCTCCAAATGGAACGGAAGAAGCCTTTGGGAGTGAGCACCAAAGGACCAAGCCTAACTACTTGAGGTCTATCTGCCAGCTCATTTCGGTGTGTCGACTGGCGAGCTCATAGACCTGCCACCAAATCCTCATTGCAGGATAGTATACTGTCTGTCAACACACATCCAACCCATGCAATTCACATTTACCATGCCATCATGCATTCAAGGGATACAACTGAGTCCCTTCTCACAACCAACACCGTGCTCCAAGGCACACAAGTATCCACATTTAGCACAGATTACAGTTCACCTCAATTACTACACACGTCCTTCAATGCTACCCATAGGGAGTTAACATAACTCTAAGCAGTGGACTACACCAGTCATCCCTTTAATACTTGAGATTAAGTTTCAACTCATCATATGAACATAGTGGTAGACCTCATCCAACCCTTTTCTAGAATTAAACATGTACATATATATTATATTGTTTCAATCATCTCCGTCGAACCTCGTTTCATAAACATTCAAGCCATCACAACAAGTTCTTCTTCCAAGCTTATTAATTATGCAAGGGGTGATCACATTATCATCAATTATTTACCAACTTATATCCCGAGTAATTAATTCGTAGAATGAGGTAATCATTAATTATTAGTTCCTTACGGCTACGCGCTACAGTTTACTAAAACTAGATTTCTAGAAAATAAAATCCACCAATAATTACGAGAAACCCCAAATCAGAAAGGTATTCTTAAGGGCTATATCTTCCATATCGAGCCTTGGGTCTAAATCAAAATCCATCATACCTGAAATCGGGCTTCAAACCAGTTGTGTACACTTAGAATGCAACCTGCACTTATATTCTTACAGCATAGTAACTTCGGTTGAACATTCCAAGAGCTACAAAAATCCCCCGAAAACTTGTAACCATCAGTTGGAAAGGTCATTCCGAGGGCTACAACTTTTATGTTTAGTATAGACCTAAATAAGACCGGATCATACCTAAAATTGTCCTTGAAGTCTGTTGTGCATAGAGAAGAGATTCTTGTACAGTACTTTGCACGCATCATAAAGATGGTGGAACGACATCGATTTATCCTCCTCCTCCCGCCGTCAAACAAAGCACAACCAACATATCCCTACCCTTTCTCCCTCATTGGACCATGATTCTTCACGAAATCAAGTCTGTCATCTTCGTAATGAAGAGAGGAGATGATTGAAGGTAATCATGCAGTGATCGGCGCCCTAGAACGAAGTTCTAGCATGCTCCCTTCCTAGGAAATCTCCATTAAACTTACAAATCAAGATCTATTGATCCAATATCACTCCTATAATTTAAATCTAAAGATCTAAGACAAAGGGAGAGGGTAGGAAGCTCACCTGGTTTCTGTCCATAGATCGAGTTCTCCTCCTTGGCGGCTTAGTGTTCGGTTTCCGGCAGTATCGTACTCGTTCGTCCTTCTTCAGGAAGAGGGAAAAGTTCGGTTGGCTTAAAATAAAAGTCTTTTGCAGCTAGTGAAAGTCTTTAATTCGAATGTAGCTAAACACCTAGAGGGGCGGTGAATAGGTTTTCAAGTCTTTTAAGATTTTGTTTAACTTAGTGTGTTGTGAGGTAGCGAGGTTAGCTTACTTTCAAGATAATCCATAAAAGAACACAGAATATTTATAGTTGTTCCCTAGATTATGGGTACGTCCACTTTTCCTCACCTTTCTAACAGCTTGTTAGATAAGACCCCTTCTCGAAAAGTTGGCTCCTAAGAGCTTACAACACGATCTTGCAGGACCATTCAGTCTCCTCAAAGACCTCAAGCTCGGGCACAAAGCCCTACAACTCAGTGATCAAAATATCACCTACCTCAGGCCAAAAGGCCCTACCAATCAGGCTATATGGATATCCCTACCTCAGATCCAAAGAATCTTATAAATCAGATTCACACTTGAATCCTACCACTCAGGCTAAGGCCCTACACTCGGATTCTTAACAGAATCCTACCACTCAGATCTATACAAGATCCTACACTCGACCTTTATAAATAGGCTTACAACTCAGATCTAGAAATATCCTATAAATAGAGATAAGTTTGTTGATGTTGAATAGATAACAGAGAAATGATATCTGTGTCTTCCTCCTTCTATCCTGAGAAAACTCAGTCAAAATTCCTTCTTCACAACTGAAGAAAATATTCTTCAGGATAAGTTCAGCTTGGGCTGTGAAGTAACTGCAGTGGGGGTAGGCCTTGACTTGTTTTCTCTTAGAGGAATATCTCAAACCTTGCTGTTGACGGTGTTGAACTCAACAACTATCTTGTTGGACTTTTAGATCAGTCTATTTGCACTTCTACTTCGAGCTCTGCAATAATGACGAGGAAGAAGAAGAAGTTGCGCCGCTTTGTGAAAAGACAAACCCTAAATATTGTTAACTTCTCTGCCGATCTCATTCCTTTTATTATACGTCAACCAACGGCTCTCTTGACCTGTGGGCCAAACTTTAATTATTGATTTACAACCTTCATTTTACAGAATAAATCATACAGCTGGCCGCCGGCGCAATTATTGGTCGTCTCCAGCTTTTTCGTAATGAATTTGAATTATGTTGACTTTTGTTGACTTTTGCTGACGTCAGCATGTGTGGACTTAGCCAAATTATCAGATTCAATCAAGGCGTTGAGTGCGTTGAGTGAACTGGCTTCACTCAATGCCTCTACACTTAGCCAATTCTTCTACCTTGCTTAGGCGTTGAGTGCGTTGAGTGAACTGGCTTCACTCAATGCCTCTGGACTTAGCCAATTCTTCTGGCTTTCTTAGGCATTGTTTGTTTTGAGTGAACTATCCTCACTCAATGCATCTAGACATAGACAGATTTTTTGGTCTATCTTCATTAAGCTTTGAATGACCATAGCTTTGTCGACACTTTCCTCTTTGGGCATTGAGTGAGCTAACCTCATTCAACGCTTCTGGACTTAGTTAATTTTTCTGTCTCCTTCTTCTTTGGTTTTGACAGAATTAACATGGCGTTGAGTGAACTGGCTTCACTCAATGCTTTTGGACTTAGTTAATTACTTTGATAGATTCTTTGTGGCTTTGACTGAAGTAGCTTGATTCAACGCTTATAGTTGTATGGCATTTAGTGAGTTAACATCACTCAACGCCTATGGACTTGGCCACTTTTCTATCTTCCTTCTTCTTAAGCATTGACTGCACAGTCTTTTCCTCAGCGCTTTTTGTTGTATGATATTGAGTAAACTGGTTTCACTCAATGCCTTTGGACTTAGTAACTTTTCTTCACTGTCAAAGCAAAGGCTTTGACTAAATGGTCTTTACTCAATACTTATGCTCATCTAGCGTTGAGTGAGCTGTCCTTACTCAATTCTTCTGGACTTAGTCTATTTTCTGCTTGTCACTACTGAAACGTTGAAAGACTCAGCTATACTCGATGCCTCTTGTTATATGGCATTCAGTGATCTGCCTTCACTCAATGCTTGTGTACTTAGCCGCATTTCTATCTTGCAAATCGTTGGGCTTTGACTGTCCACACCTTACTCAGCGCTTTTTGGCACCTTGCGTTGAGTGAACTGGATTCACTCAATGCTTGTGTACTTAGACAGATTTCTATCCCTCCACTTCTCTACCTTGTGACCACCTGTCACAACCACTTGGAATACCTATCAAATCAATGTGACAAGGACCAACCTACATGCATGAACCTTAACATACATCAAATACAACTCGGTGTGTACCATTAACTTGTTTACTTCTTAAAGATTACCTTGCCACGTGTCACTATCTCATTGGACCGCACTTTTATAATATAAAATAAGTCTTCTTTCTGTACAAGTCCAGAAGTACTGGTTCAACCCGTAACTTTCTCCTAGGCCATAACCAGATAGGATGTACAAAAAACACTAAGTCTATTCGTTGAGTACACTAGACTAATCGTCAGAATCACTCAACGAATCGTCGATTGCCTTATACGAGTCATCTCGATGAATTCACAAGTCCATTCGACGAATCTCTCGTCAAATTTCATGAGTCCACTCGATTTCAATTTACAAATTTGTCGAGCCCTATCTATGAATTCTCGAGTCCTTTCTACGAGTTATTTTGATAGATTTAATAAGTACACTCGACGAATTCGTCGAGTCCACTCAACATATTCACATGATTTCACGAATTCTTTCGATGAATCAACCTGATAAATCTCGCGAGGCCACTTGACTCCACTCGACGAATTCATTGGGTCTTCTCAAGTTAACTTGACGAATTCTCGTGTCTTCTGAACAATTTCATGGGTCAATTTGATGAATAGCTTCTAGGCCTCATGACGAATTCACGAGTCTTCTGTACTATTTCTCAATTCAAGTCGACAAATTCACTACAATCTTATTCCAACTACTGTCTCAAGTCACCTTATGACACCGCAACACACACAAGGGGTCTAGCTCAAAATGGGACATTATAGTTTCTCCAGTGACTGGATTTGAGAGGAGTGGAGGCAAGGCCAGATATAATTTCATGGATTTGAAGGCGGCTTGACACTCGTCTGTCCATTGAAATCCTGTGATCTTTGCTCCTTTAAGGATCTTTAAAAATGGCAGATACTTCTCTCCGGTTTTTTCTAAAAACTGTGAGAGTGTGGTGATCCTTTCATTCAAGCGTTACACTTCTTTTAGGGAATGGGGAAGGGGGGTTACATATCCTTAATTGCTCTTATTTTTTCTGGGTTCTCCTCTATTCCTTGATGGGTTACCATAAATCCTAGTAATTTACCTGACGTAACACCAAACACACATTTTCTTGGATTATGTCTCATGTAATATCGACGAAGGAGCTCAAACCACTTTTCCAGGACTTTCGAATGATTCTCTCGAAGGATGCTTTTGAATAGCATATCGTCTACGTATACCACCATAGTCTTCCCAATAAGATTTTTGAATACCTTGTTCATTAATCGCTAGTAGGTAGCTTCGGCGTTCTTTAGACCTAAAGGCATTATTTTGTAACAATAAATTTCCTTATTAGTCCTGAATGTTGTATGTTCTTCATCTGTAGGGTTCATCTTGATTTGATTGTAGACAGAATATGCATCCATGAAGCTGAGGAGTTGATGTCTGGCATTTGAATCAACGAGTTGGTCAATTCTGGGGAGGGGAAAGCTATCTTTTGTGCAGACTTGGTTGAGTTTGGAATAATATAAGCACATCCTAAACTTCCCGGAGGACTTCTTGACCACGACCACATTGGCCAATAGAGTAGGGTACTCCACTTCCCGAATGAACAGTGCATCAAGAAGCTTTCCAACTTCTTCTTCAATTGCTTACAATCGCTCAGGTGATGTAGGCTACCGGGGCGAATTATCCGGCACGTTCTAGCGACTAAATCTACCCGCACACGTTCTAATTTTAGTAACACTACGCGCAAGCGCAGCCACGTTTTAGATGAACGTTTATCGTCACACAACGACTTGAGGGTCGCTAACCCCCTTAGGATCAAGTAGTGACTAGAGGCCACTATCCTTTCTGGTGAAATGAACCCACATGGTTCGGTCGAGTGAAGTCATACCAAGGAGATCAACCAAAGAAATGATTCAGAAAGAGGTTAATCTCCCCGGACTAAGAAAAACCAAAGGTCACCACCTTTCTTCGAATGCGAGAAACTTAGAGAATCAGATACGAAACCAAATGGAAATACTTCGATGATTAAAATTTCAGATTTTACACCAAAACTTTCGCACAAGAAATATGCGATGGATGTAGAAGAAAACACACAAGATAGAGAAGAGGAATCATTACCCCAACTCGTAGAGAGTTGCACGTGGAGAATCGCTCAACCACGGTTCCGCCAGAGTCACACCGGAAGAAGCTTTGCATGTCCACCTTCAACAGAGTCACATCGCGAAGTTCCAACGCCGGAAGAGGAGGGCCTTCACTTGGCCGAAATCCTCAAGAAGGAGGAGGAATGGGAGGGGCGGCAGCAAGGAGAGAGTTCTCCAAAAAAGCTGAAATTAAAGTTTTAGGTTTTCCTTTTTTCTATTTAAAACCAAGGGAGTGGATGCCTTATATATGGCCCACTCTAAATTAAGTTCATACATTAAATATTCAGATTTTAAGAGCTATTGGAGGCTAAATGCCGGCCACCAATTAAACAAAAATAAGCATAAAAATTGTTATCCGCAGCCCGACAGTTTTTATGACAACAACATCACTTGATGGCGTTATCTCAAGAACAAAGATTGTAGTGGTGCGAGGTGCGGTGCCGCACTCCCACGTCTTTATTTCGTCGTAGATCTTTGCTTTGTAGTGGTGGTGTGTCATCCGTTAGCGCTTCAACATCAACGGCCGCGGGTTTGAGAGGGTCGGCTCCGTCAATCCTCCCCCTCTCAAAAGGACTCATCACCGAGGAGTTGGCATCTTTGTAGTGGCGAAGGAGAGCATCAACCAAGCGAGTCACTTCATCTTCGGGAACCCATGAATCATCGGAGGATGGGCGATCACGCTAGTGGACCAAATAGCGGCGAGAGGTACCATGCGGGGACGGGAGAACATCATCAGCAAGTATCCTGTCTGGTAAGAAAGAAGTCTTGAGAAAACTAGGAAAAGCATTAGTCGAAAAAGGTAAGACCGAAGAAAAATCATCAATCAACGTACCTCCAACGGAATCCGTAGTAAGAGGCGATTCATGAGACCTTTCCCGCCAAGCCCAAGAGAAGATCGAGAGGAAGAAGAAAAAGGAGAGTCACATATTTCAAGCGGCGGAGAAGTATAAGGTGTTAAATCGGAAACATTAAAAATAGGGGATATACCCCAATCGGACGGTAAATCCAAAAGATACACATTGTTTCCTAATTTCTTAGCAACTCGAAATGGGCCGGCTCTCCGATTGGCCAACTTTTTGACGGTACCAGTAGGCATCTGCTCGGGAATGAGACGAACCAAGACCAAATCACCAACATTAAAATGGACGGCTCGACGGTACAAATTCGCGTGTGACTGATCGGACACATATTGCGTGGCTAACACTTCTTGTATGTGTTTATGTAAATTTTGAATGTGTTGGGCAAATTCCTGTTTGAAGTGACTTGATTTATAAGTGGGCGGTAGGGGAATCAAGTCAAGTGGTACGGGCGCCTTATAACCGTGCACAATCTCATTTGGCGACAACCCGGTAGACCTATTCTTGGAATTATTATAAGCGAGTTGTGCGTGAGGGAGAATGAGATCCCAAGTGCCTTTGTGCTCTCCAACAAGACATCGTAAAAGATTGCCCACGCTCCTATTTACGACCTCCGTTTGGCCATCCGTTTGCGGATGATAGGCGGACGAAAATAAAAGTTTAGTTCTCATAAGTTTCCAAAGCGTCTTCCAAAAATAACTAGTGAATTTGACGTCTCAATCACTAACGATAGTTTTCGAAATGCCGCGGTGCCTGACAACTTCCTTAAAATAAATTTTTGTCATGTGCGAGGCGTCACTAGTTTTTCTACACGGAGTAAAGTACGCTATCTTCGAGAACCGATCTACAACTACCAAAATAGAGTCATTTCGTCCGAAGGTGGTCGGGAGGCCTAAAATGAAGTCCATACTCACATCCTCCCAAGGGATAGAAGGTATGGGTAGAGGGGTGTAGAGACCGGCATTTATTTTACTACCTTTCGCTAGTTGACAAGTACGACAACTACTAACGATTTTACCAACGAGAGATTTCAAACCCGGCCAATAAAATTTCTCCTCTACTAAAGCTAGTGTCTTATCCCGACCAAAATGGCCACCAAGGCCCCCACCATTAAGCTCCCAAATGATGTGATGGCGGAGGGAAGTTTGTTGGATACACAACTTCGTGTGCTTAAATAAGTAACCATCTCGGCTGTAGAATGCCGAAATAGTGGAGGGAGACTCCTCTTGGGTGACAAAGTAGATGTCCTTAAAGTCCGGACATGATGCGTAATCATCCTTAACATGCTCAAAACCAAACACCTTAACTTGCATGGTGGACAATAATAACGAGAGTCGGCTAAGGGCGTCGGCCACACGATTGTTGGTCCCCTTAAGATGCTTAAGAGTGAACGTGTACTCTTGGAGGAACGACACCCAATTAGCGTGCCGGGGGCTGATTTTATGTTGGGAATTAATAAAACGTAAGGCTTCATGATCCGAAAGAAGCACAAATTCCTTGGAAAGGAGATAGTGTCTCCAATAGTGCAAACTTCGGACCACCGCATAAAATTCCCTATCTTAATTGGAGTAGTTTACTTTAACCCCGGACAACTTCTCACTAAAATAACAAATGGAGTGACCCTCTTGACTTAATACTCCTCCAATCCCAACCCCGGACGCATCACATTCTAATTCAAACACCTTAGAGAAATCCGGTAAGCGTAGGAGGGGTGCTTCCGTCATAAGAGTTTTGATCGTTTGGAAGGCATGAGTGGCGGATTTAGTCCATTTGAAATCACCCTTCTTCATGCACTATGTTAAGGGAGCCATGATGCTACTAAAATTCCTAATAAAATGCCGATAAAAAGTAGCGAGTCCATGGAAACTTCTAACTTCACGGATGGAATTGGGCTCCGGCCACTCTCTAATAACTTGCACCCTTTTCGGGTCGACTCTAATGTCGTCCGCTCCTACAATATATCCTAAGAACTCAACCTCACGGACAAGGAACGTACATTTCTTCAAATTTAAAAATAGTTTTTTCGTTCCTTAAAGTAGTTAAGACGGTCCTCAAGTGATTTGTATGTTCGGCGGACGTCAAGCTAAACACCAAGATGTCGTCAAAAAAAACTACCACGAATTTTCCCATGAAGGGTTGGAATATTTGAGTCATCATCTGAGATAATGTGCTTGGTGCATTAGAAATCCCGAATGGCATGACAAGCCACTCATATAAACCATCCTTAGTTTTAAACGACGTCTTCCATTCGTCATCTTCCCGAATTCTAATTTGATGGTAGCCACTCCTAAGATCTAACTTGGAAAAGATCGTGGCTCCAGCAAGCATATCCAAAAGATCATCCAATCGGGGAATAGGGAACCTATATTTAATAGTGATTTTATTAATCTCCCTACTATCGACACACATTATCCAAGTGCCGTCTTGTTTTGGGGCTAATAGGGCCGGCACGGCACATGGGCTCAAACTATGGCGGATGAACCCTTTAGTTAAGAGTTCTGATATTTGAGTTTGAAGCTCTTTGTGTGGCGCCGGGTGGAGCCTATAATGGGGCTGATTTGGGAGTGAGGAACCCGGGACGAGATCTATGGCGTGTTGTATGTCACGTAATGGCGGTAAGATGGGGGGTAACTCAGCCGGATACACATCTTTATACTCATCCAACAATTGTTTTAATTCTTCTGGAATATCATCTAATTTATCACCATCCCCCTTACTACTCATGAGCACTAACGCAAAGATCACTCCATCTAGAAATGGGTCGCGGGTGAACTCTTTTCTTCTTATTAAGCTCAAGGTTTTCTTCTCCACAGGTACAATGGTATCCTTGGACGGAATAGTCGGATCCTTAGGTGGAGTTGGTTTAAGGGTAATAATTTTCCCTTTAAACTTAAACTCATAATTATTAGCCCTACCGAAGTGAGTCGCGTCGTGGTCATATAGCCAAGGCCATCTAAGAAGGACGTAATATGCATCCATGGGGATGACATCACACCACACTTACTCGGAATAAGATTTGTTGTTAAGGGGAACTAGACAATGCTTCGTGATAGGAAGAGAAGTCTTATTTACCCAAGCTACATGATAAGGTTGGGAGTGGGGTTCGGCAACTAATGACATCCTCACAACCGCACTGTCCAAAACGATGTTCATACAACTCCCACTATCGATGATAAGCTTACATAACTTCTCTCCGCTCTTAAAGATCATCGAAAAGAGGGTCGTCCTATTCCAATCGTTTGGCGTTCGGGGAGCCGTCAATATACAACGCATAACCATGAGGTTATGTTCATCCTCCAAATCACTCGGGACTCCCTCAACATCGGACTCCTCATCGGCTTCATAAATTATTTCGGTCGGGTCGTTAGGAGTCTCCAATAAAGCTAAGGCCTTAGGCTTGGTGGGGCATTCGCTCGAATAATGCCCTTGAACTCCACAAGCGTAGCATGTGGCATTCGTCTTGTTAACTCTCCCGATTGGCACTCGCTCTCCGGTTGGATTCTTATAATTCCTGGCAATGATGACTATCAAATTTGTGTCGGTAGCCTTAAACTTTCCTTTGTTCTTATACGTGGACTTCCCTTTTGGAAATATTTTGCTTTAGACTTGAGAGCGATATTTTTCTCAATGCCCAAGGCCGCGTTGTACGTGGTGTTGATATCTGTATGTCCATAACGCAAAAGCTTGCGCTGAATTTCCGGATCCAACCCCTTTTGAAACCTCGAGAGAGTCACTTCGGGCATCTCCTTAACGTCGCAGCGTACTAGCATATCCTTAAGTTTATCCATGTAATCAGACACCGACTGACTCCCTTGCTTAAGAGAGTCTAAGTCGTCAAACAGTTGTGTACGGTAATACGTGGGGACGTATTGATCCGACAATATCGCTTTCATAACCTTCCAACCAATTGGTGGCAAACCCTCAAGTGCTCCCATGCGTCTCTCCTCGTTGAGCCAATATACCTTGGCCCGGTCTAGCAACTTTAGCCTAGCGACTTGGTCCTTTTGCCTATCGGTTAAATTGTACAACTCGAAGTAGCACTCGATATCCATTATCCAATTAAGAAAGATTTGGGGCTGCCCCGTTCCGTCGTAAGTAGGGGCTTCTATACGGATGGCTTTCGTGATGTTGAACTCTTGTGGAGCTCGATTATAATATTGTGGACCACGTGGTGCAAGGTCATCGTAGTCCTCCTCAAATCGATGAGGTCAACGGGGCTGGTGGTGGTTCGGGGGGTGAGGATTAATTGGTAGAGGTGGATTAGGAGGGACTGGTGGAGCCGCTCTAGCAGGCGTAAGTTTAGCGATCATGTACCTTAACTCATTCATGCGACGCTCTTGATTCACAATGTGCTCATTAAACTCTTGTCGAATAGCCTCGATGGGAGTCGGGTCTTGACCTCCATGCCGCTCGTCCCCCATATTGGAAGAAGAGGGTGTGTACTCGGTGCCGTGCCTTGTGCGCATGCAGTTTTTTTTTATTTTTCTGGCTGGCTAAAATTTTATAAGAAATATTTTTTTTCCCGCCCGATCGATGGACTAAACTGAATTTTTTAAAAAATTTAATTCTTACTAAGGTGAAGAGAGTGTACTAGAAAATTTTTTTTTTAGTTCGAAGAAAAAATTCATATTTTAGCCCGCTATTGGCACACCAAAATAGTGATTTTTGCTGAAATACAGATTTTCCTTAAATTTGTTTTGCGAAAATGAAGCCTACTCAAGCGGAGAAGGATTCTGCCGATTTAGGAACCGGAACGAACCTCCCTCTGATACCAAATTGATGTAGGCTACCGGGGCGAATTGTCCGGCACATTTTAGCGACTAAATCTACCCGCACACGTTCTAATTTTAGTAACACTACACGCAAGCACAGCCACGTTTTAGATGAACGTTTATCGTCACACAACGACTTGAGGGTCTCTAACACCCTTAGGATCAAATAGTAACTAAAGGCCACTATCCTTTCTGGCGAAATGAACCCACACGATTCGGTCGAGTGAAGTCGTACCAAGGAGATCCACCAAAGAAATGATTCGGAAAGAGGTTGATCTCCCCCTACTAAGAAAAACCAAAGGTCACCACCCTTCTTCCAATGAGAGAAACTTAGAGAATCAAATATGAAACCAAATGGAAATACTTCAATGATTAAAATTTCAGATTTCACACAAACTTTCGCACAAGAAATATGCGATGGATGTAGAAGAAAACACACAAGATAGAGAAGTGGAATCGTTACCCCAACTCGTAGATAGTTGCACGTGGAGAATCGCTCAACCACGGTTCCGCCGGAGTCACACCGGAAGAAGCTTTGCACGCCCACCTTCAACGGAGTCACACCGCGAAGTTCCAACGCCGGAAGAGGAGGGCCTTCACTTGGCCGAAATCGTCAAGAAGGAGGAGGAATGGGAGGGGCAGCGGCAAGGAGAGAGTTCTCCAAAAAAAGCTGAAATTAAAGTTTTAGGTTTTCTTTTTTTCTACTTAAAACCAAGGGAGTGGATGCCTTATATATGGCCCACTCTAAATAAAGTTCATACATAAAATATTCAGATTTTAAGAGATATTGGAGGCTAAATGCAGGCCACCAATTAAACAAAAATAAGCATAAAAATTGTTATCCGCATCCCGGTAGTTTTTATGACAACAACGTCACTTGATGGCATTATCTCGCGAACGAAGATTGTAGCAGTGCGAGGTGCGGTGTCGCGCTCCCACATCTTTATTTCACCGTAGATCTTTGCTTTGTAGTGGTGGCGTGTCATCCGTTAGCGCTTCAACATCAACGGTCGCGGGTTGGAGAGGGTCGGCTCCGTCATCAGGAGCAAAATTTCTCTTCTTATGAATGATTGTTCTACAAGTATAGTTGATGTTAAAAGAATACTGAATTACTTGCGGATCCACACATGGTATATCATTGGAGATCCAAGCAAAAATATCTCTATTTGCTCGAAGATATGCTGTTAATTCTTCCTTCTCTCGTTGTGGGAGGAGAGATCCTAATTGAACGGTACGGGACGAATTTGACTCGGAAAGAGGAACTTCGACCAATCCTTCTATGGGCGCTCCTCGTTACATAATTATCTCATCTCCTAGATCAAAATCATCAATGTTAAAAGCAGTAGCTTTTACCGGATGGGCTTGTTTGGAATAGCAAGTTCGGGTTTCTTCATGATTTCCTCGAACGACTCTTATCCCTCCGGTTGTCGGGAACTTCATTGCAAGGTGTGGAATTGATGGGATGACATTGAAAATAGATTGGACGAGTCTTCTAGAGATAGCATTGTAAGTTGAACTCGTGTCTACGACGACGAACTGGATATCATGTGTGGCTTGTCTTGAAAATTCGCCCATAGTAACCGGCAGAGTTATCATCCCATGCACCTGGACTTGGTGATTGTCGAAGCTGTAAATAGGTCTGGTAGCAAGAGTGAGACTAGTATTCTCTTGACATGTAGCAGGGATCACCGATTCCCGCATTAATCATGAGCGGGTCTTAGTGAGGTGACTAGAGTCCTTGGAGGCCTTCTCCGAATATTATAGTAGAATCTTGCCTAACTCTGTTATCTTCATGAATACCCTCTTGGACATTTATCGAAAGTATTTTGGTGGAGAAAATTGGGGTTTCGGCAATAGTTTCAATATTGCCTATCATCTATCTGTGATGAAGGCCCAAGGTTTGTACGGGTTAAACTCTACGTATTCTTGGATTCGTCAATTAAATTAAATACGCAGCGAGCAATATTTCTCTAAATTTATACTAACGTTGAATCCTATAATATAGCAATGCAAAACGCAAAGTGTCACTACCCCTTATAAAGATTGAACAAATGACTACATGCCACTATTCGCTCAAGCGAATAGGACCTACCCAATCCGGACAATTAGCAATTCCAAATGGAATTATTCGCTAGCAAATTACAAACCAATATGAGAGGATCCGGACTAAAATAATGACTCAAAATAAAGTCCAAATTAATTCGAAAAATAATTAATATGAGGGTATACCAAATCTCTTGAACTCAAGGGGAAATCAAGGGTGACGAGCCCGATTTCTTCTGGTGTTCACGAGATCTACCCGCTCCAAATTATTCGAAAATATTCGGGTAATTAACTCTTTAAATTTAAGATTTAAATTAAGCACTATTTCAATATAAATCAAAACAAAATACTAGTCTTCTAATTCCACCAATACCTCACAAATAATATTGAAGAAATCAAACAAAAGAGGTTTTAGTAAATCGTTACCCAATCCCAAGAAGCCCGTCCACAAGATGAGTGAAGGAATCGCACACGACGGTGGTTGATTTTTTATTTCCATGCAAACACCACAGATCCTCACTGAATGATATAGATGCAAGTCGTTCTTCCTTTGCAATAACCTTTTGGAGTGAGAGAAATTTTGATGGATTATATATATGGAAAGTGGAGAGAGAAATGGTGGTGGAAAAAAAAAGGTTGAGGGTGGTCGGGTTTGGGGTTTGGTGATGATGAAGGTGGTAGTGTTTGGTATTTTGATGGGAAGAGAGGGCGCGGGTTGGGGGGTGGAGGTGGTGGCCGAGTGGTGGAAGGGGAGGAAAGAGGGTGGCGGCTAGGGAGGTGGCAGGCTAGGGTTTTGGGAGGGAAGTGAGGCTCGATTTTGGGAAGAGATAAGAAGAGGGGATATTAGTAGAGAACAAGAGGAGGAGGAGGAGGGGGCGGTCGAGAGATAGGGGAGAAAAGAATGGCCGGTGGCCAAGAGGAAAGGGAGAAGGAGGAGGGCCGAAAATTGCCTAAGTGGGGAAAGAGGGAAAGAGGGGGAAATTCAATCTTTGAATAAAGGTTTCAATTTTTCATTCATTCTCTACTAAATTCTTCATAAGCATGGCTATTTATAGCTTACACCTCTCAATCAATCCTCTATTCAAATTCAAAATGAAATTATGATGGTTATAGGCACCCATCATTACATGTAATAAAAACAATACAATAATAAAATGCATGAAATAAAACATTTTGAAATAAAATTGCTAAAATAATAATTTGATAAAATATATAATTATAATTATTTAATTTATAATTATATATTATATTTAGTGGCGACAGAGGATGTCGTGCAAAACATATCGCGGCGATGGCGAAGGGCGTCGTGGTAGAATCCCATCCTCGAGCTTGGGCAATGATCGTCCCAATCCACGAACTCTCTCAGACGAGGATCAATGACAGTCGCAACAGAAACGTCTCCATCAATCCTCCCCCACTAAAAATTACTCATCACCTATGAGTGGCCTGTGAGGGGGGGAATAGTTAACAGTAGCAACAACATGGGGCAAATATGGCCCTGCAATCCGTGTCGTAGTAGCATGAACATCCCATAGCACTAAGAACTTGTGAAGTGTAGAAACAACAAAACTCGAAATGGTGTCAGGCAAAAGAAAATTAACTTGAATCTTACCATCCGGTTCAAGAACCAAGGAGTCCATATGGAAATTAAATACGACAGCACTAACACTCCCCAACCCAAGAGAATATTTATTGGTGGGAAGAAACGACAGAGAAAGCCACTCAGGTGGAATAGAGACGTACATTAAAAAGTCCAGAAACATGAAATAAAGTGAAACATCATGTGCTATATGAAAAATCTTAAATAAAAACATGAAATCCGACGTTCTTCATAATCATGGATGGGTCGGCGTTCCTATGTATTAATTTATTAACGGAGCCAGAAGGCATCCACTCGGGGACTGTCAAGACTAAACCCAAATGACTAAATCTAGCGTCGGACGGTCTCGGAAAGGAGTGGAAATGCATATGACATAACTTAAAATGAATCACTAACGTCCAAGATACATGAGGAGAGAATCCATGTGCTACATGACTAGACCCAAATGCGGAGGATAGGGGGGTTAAGTCAGGTGGCACAGGAGCCTTATAATCAGAGATGATTTTAATGGGCTCCGAATTTGCAGTTTTAATTTTATATTTTAAATACTCACGCTTGGCATGAAGATATGCCGAGGAGAACCTCTCATCATGAAAAATAGAGTTGGACGCTATCGAATGTGAAAAGAGGTGTGAGCGATACACCTCATGGGGCCCAACTAAAGTCACTAATGTGGGGAAATGAGGGTAATCAAAAGGCGATGGGTAAATGTTGGGTATTGCATCCATAATTACTTAGATTTGTACAAAGTCACCCTTGAACTAATATTAATTAAGTTGTATTTGATGCCTTGCTTTAGTTGTGTTTGCAGAACAATATTGCCAGGTGTAAACCAATGTCAGTCTACAATGGGTCATCAAACACAGGACCATACAATGTAATCCCTCATTGTGTGATCCATGGTGTTGACCCATGTGTAGCCTCTCTATTGGGATACACTTCATATTACAAGAACTTGGACTGATTGGACATAGAAGTGTTGACCCTCATTGAAGAAAAGAATTTCAATGAAGAAAAATTCTCTAAGTCATTTACTCGAGTAGATGTATTCATACTCGAGTAAGTGAAATAGACTCGAGTAGTTGAATTCTTATACTCGAGTCACCAGTTTCTCCTCTCAGAATTTTTCTTAGTTAAATACTCGAGTAGTCAGTTTTTACACTCGAGTAGTTAAATCATTTGTCTCGAGTAACAGAAGTCAGGGACTCGTGAAGATTTTTTCCTCTCGAGTAGTTAAATTCCTATACTCGAGTAGTCTATATACTACTCGAGTAGTCTAGAGTTTATACTCGAGTATTTCTCTTTCTCTAACTCAGAAATCCTCTAAGTACTTTAATCGAGTAGTTTATCTTCATACTCGAGTACGTCCTTCTCACTCGAGTAGTTCATTCCCGTTACTCGAGAAACCCGTTTTCCATTCTCAAAAATTTCTCTAAGTATTTGACTCGAGTAAACCGTCTTATACTCGAGTAGTCCAATTTCTTTGTCTCGAGTAATCAGCTTAGCACTCGAGTATGTTTTTGTCTACTCGAGTATCTTCTCCTCAATTATGGATATTTTTCTAAGTAAAATACTCGAGTAGTCTCTTTCTCCCTTACTCGAGTAATGAATTCAAGTACTCGAGCAGGTATATGATGACTCGAGTATATCACTCAGTTTTTCAGAAATTTTTTCTAAGTCCATATTTGACGGGATCTTCAAATACGTTGACATGACTGGTCCACGTCTACATCTTTAAGAATAATTATGACCATTAGGGGATATCTTATAAATAGGTCTTATCAAGACCGAACAACCCTAATGCTAATAATCATATTCATTCAAGCCGTCAGATTATTGTAAAGTATTCTGAATCGCGTTTCTCTCTCCAAAACGAAAGCCGCCGCCGCTGCCGACGATCTTCTTCGCGCTAGGGCTAGGGTTTTCGACTTAAAGATTCAGATCAAGTTTGATTTCCAGATCGAGATATTATGTTCGTTCTTCATAAACTTTCTCCGATCTGGTGAAGTCAAGAGAAATTTTTCAAATCTAGTTTTGCCGAGACATCTTCTTCAATTTTTCTAATAAAGCCGCAATGACTACGAGAAGAAGATCCACGCAGATCTTGTCAAGATTTGAAGAATACTGTTTGTATTTTTATTTATCTCAACTTATTTCTTGTAGGAGAAATTTCTCCGAGTTGTAGGAAGTTTTACCTTCCGAGTGTAAATCCATTTGGATCGAGTTTGTAGGAACGTAGTTCCGTAGTTTGATTTCCAGATCGAGATATTATGTTCGTTCTTCATAAACTTTCTCCGATCTGGTGAAGTCAAGAGAAATTTTTCAAATCTAGTTTTGCCGAGACATCTTCTTCAATTTTTCTGATAAAGCCGCAATGACTACGAGAAGAAGATCCACGCAGATCTTGTCAAGATTTGAAGAATACTGTTTGTATTTTTATTTATCTCAACTTATTTCTTGTAGGAGAAATTTCTCCGAGTTGTAGGAAGTTTTACCTTCCGAGTGTAAATCCATTTGGATCGAGTTTGTAGGAACGTAGTTCCGAAGCGTAGGATTGGTTTTTCAATCCGAGAGAGTGGAGTAGCCGAGTCTAGTGGTTTGCTAGATCGGTGAGGGAAAGTGGACGTACCCAAGGTTGGGGAACCACTATAAATCTTTTGTCGTCTGTGAATGCTTGATTGATCTGTGTGCATAGTCTCTAAATTTTTATTCCGCAAAAACACGCACAACTCACCTATTCATCCCACTCTAGGTGATTTAGGTAGACAAATGAACTTTTTCAAATGGTATCAGAGGGAGGTTGATCGCTAAAAGGTTAACACCTTATCTGATCCATCCCTAGTTTATCTTTTGAGATCATCCAAGCATGAACAAGACTAAAGATTTTGCCAAGCTTGCAGTATGCTCAAAGAACAACTTTCCCATGTGGAAAGAAATGATAAAATTTTTCATGGAAGCTGTGGATCCCAGGATCTTCATGATTGTTGAAGAAGGTCCTCACATTCCTATGACAAACTCCACTATAGATCCAACAAAGCAAGTCCCAAAGAAATTGATGGATCTGGATAAAGACGAGATTGCACTTGTCTCCTTGGACAAGAAAGCTAAAAATATAATAGCAAGTGCAATCGATGACTCAATGCTGCAAAACCTGATCCACTGCCAGTCTTCTAAGGAAATGTGGCAGTCCCTCGTCACTTTGATGGAAGGTACAAAAGAATTAAGGGATGACAGAAGATCCCTTTTGAATCAGAAATATGAAGCCTTCCGACAAGGGCACAAAGATACCATTGCTGACACATTTGAGAACTTTTTAAGATAGTCAATGGCCTAAGAGTATATGGTCGGGTCTTCACTAATGGGGAGCTAAATGACAAGTTCCTGAGATCCCTAAAAAAAGAATGGGATAATAAGGTGTGTGCTATCCGGGAGTTTGGAAAGCTAGCTGAGATAGACCCTCAGAATCTCTTCGAAGAGCTAATGTCATATGAGCTTCAACTCAACTCAAGGAAAGCTGAAGAAGAGAAGAGTAGGTCTTCATCCAAGGATAAGTCTGTTGCTCTAAAGGTAGACACCTCCAGGAAGTCAAAGGCTACCTCTCCTGCCCCAGCATAAGAAGAAAGTGAAGAGGAATCATCTGAGTAAAGCACTTCAGGCTCAGAGCTATCTGAAGGAGAATTCTCTCTACCCTCACGACAGTTTAAGAAATTCTTGAATAAGAAGAAGTAATGGAAAAGGCAAGGATGACTCCTATAGAAGACCACGACATGATGGTGATCATCAAAGAAAAGGCTCGAGCAGCCATGACAGGTATGGTTTTAAACCTAACAAACACATTTCGACTGACATTGTTTGTTACTATTGTAATAAGCCAGGTCGAGTGAAGAAGGAGGTGGAAAGGGAGAATAAAAGAAGTCCTCATACAATAAGAAAAGGATAGAGAAGAGCCTAATATCCAAGAGGGGCAAAAATCTTAGTGAATCTAACTTATCTGAGTCGAATGAAGAAGAAGAAGCCTACTTCGGGCATATGGCTTAGTCAGATGATGAACAAGAGCCCCAGTTCACTGGGAAGGTAAACTCTCACACTCCTCTTTCTGAATCTGAAGTCTCTGAGCATGATCATGATGATAGCTCCTCTGACGATGAGTCTGAACTTATGGCCTAGTATAAGGAGTTGATCAAGGCATACGACAAATGGCTAAAGGTCGTAAAAACTCTGGAAAAAGAGATTAAGTCTCTAAAGGCCATAGAAAGCTCTCTGAGAGAGGAAGTCGTTAAGATGGACTCACTTAGAGAAGACTTAGATACTGTCATTTATGAGTTCAACAAGGCTATCAAGCACCTTGACTTGAAGGATAAAATCATCAAGGGGTTGGAAGAATTACTAGAATCCGAAAAGAAACTTGTTGAAGGTTTCTCTAAGCCCAAGGTAGTTCTTCATCTTGTTGTTGAGTTCTCTGCTCAGGCTAAGGGTGTTGGGCTAGGCCATGTAGAAGCTCCTAGTAAATCTTCTAGGAGGAATACGGTGCAAAAAAGGAATAAGGCCGCCAAGAAGGCCTTGGCCAAATAAAGGTGAAGGCCCCACAAGATCAGACTATCTTTAAGAATGTCATATTTCCAACTAATGAGTTTGATCTTGACTCATCCTACGGCCACTTGACTAGGCCTACTTATGTAGAGTCAAAGTCTCGTTACCAAGGATGGACTTGCCCCAAAAACTTTGGTGAGAGTGTCTTTAAGGCAACTTATGAAGAAGTCATTCTTAAGGACTATGGTCCTTATGACCATGGTCATAACTTCAAGAAAGCACCAAAGGTAAAACCCATTGTTGAAAAGCTTGCGAAGGAGAAGAAATCATGTGATTGCCATCATCATGAAGCCTCCTCCTCCAAGACTGCAACCCATACTGGACCACTATCCCAGAAGGTCAAGCGGGAGTACCTAAGGCAAAGATACAACAGGTTTGACTGTTGGTGCCGTGGCAGAATTTGTCATTTTTCCATCGATTGTTAGTTTAATCCAAGGAATTTTGCAACTCCTCAGGTTGGCAACATTAGAATGACCACTCAAAATGCTAACCCTCGTAGGGGGAGTATTCTAACACAAGACCAAGGACCCAAATGTGTTTGGGTTCCAAAGGCATACTGATTATGATTGAAGGTATGTCCAAAGGCCACCCAAACACCAATCTGGTATTTGGACATTGGATGTTCTCGGCACATGACCGGGACTAGAAGCCTACTTCAGAACTATTCTCTAGTCTTAAACAGACCAAAGGTCATCTTTGGAGGTTTAGAACGAAGAATCACTAAAGGCTACGGTATGATCACTAACGGTACTGTATCCTTTTCGGATGTAGCTTATGTCGAGGGATTGGAACACAATATCATAAGCATAAGCCAACTATGCGACAAAGGATACATAGTTGAATTCCATGCTGACAAGTGTTTGATAAAGTCTGTTGACAATATGGAAATGATTCTATCTGGCACTCAAAGCAGAAATATATTTTGTTTAAATTTCATTTGTATAGACTCTTTTACACCTGTGTGTTTTTTAACAAAAGATAGTGCGTCTCTTGGTGACAAATGGCACAAGAGATTAACACATATTAATTTTAAAACTATTAATAAATTATTCTTTCTGAACTTAGTACGTGACGCCCCGAATATAAAGTGCGCTAAAGACAGACCATGTCATGCTTGTGTAAAAGGCAAGCAAACAAGGGCTACATTTAAAAGCATAATAGGCAAAGACTCCAATAGGTGTTTACACCTACTTCATATGAACTTGTTCGTCCCACTGCAAGTTAGAAGTTTGGGAGGTAAGGAGTATACGTTGGTTATTGTTGTTGACTACTCACGCTTTGCGTGGGTGTTCTTTCTGAAACACAAGCCAGATACCTTCGATGTTTTTAAAAATTTTGTCAGGCAGGTACAGAATTAATACAACTGTTCTGTAGTCAAAATCAGAAGTGACAATGGAATAGAATTCAAGTCTGGGGCCATGATAGAATTCTGTGAAAGCCTAGGTATCTTTCATGAGTTTTCATCTCCTCGTACTCCACAGTAAAATGGAGTAGCTGAGAGAAGGAATAGAACACTCATAGAGTCATGCAGGACTATGTTGTGTGATGCCTCACTACCAGAGTATTTATGTGCTGAAGCCGTCAACAAGGCATGCCACGTGCAAAATAGACACTCATAAAGAAGAATCATGATAAGACACCTTGCGAACTTTTAAAAGGCAGGAAACCGACTGTCTCATATCTTAGAATGTTTGGCTGTAAATGCTTCGTGCTTAAGAATGGTAAGTATCACACTACCAAATTTAGAGAAAAGATTTTTGAAGGTATTTTTGTAGGATATAGTAGCCATAGTAAGGCATATAGAGTTTTCAATAGAAAAACTCTTGTTTTAGAAGAATCAATACATGTTGTATTTGATGAGACGAGCTTGCTGCAGAGCAACTTTTCTAGTGTGTTCATTGAATATGTAGGTACAAAGTTAAAAGAAGTTAGCTTGGATGAATCGACTGAAGATAAAGGTTAATAGTTCATCAATATCACCACTCCAAACCCTATTGAAGAGGTAGATGATGAAGATGAAGAAGCAGTCCAAGTTAATGAAGACAGTTCAGTGGTTGAAGTTTTAGATGCAAGGACTCTAGAGCTCAGACATCTGAAGGATCAACCCATGGACAAAATCATAGGAGATCACCAGGATGGTGTCAGAACTCTTAGAGGTACAACTAATGAGAATTTATACTTTAGTTTTCTCTCTCAGGTTAAACCAAAGAAGTTTTAGGAAGCAAACTCGGATGCATCATGGATCCTGTCTATGGAAGAAGAACTAAATCAGGTCAAGCGCTGCAAAGTCTGTACACTTGTTCCAAGACCCAAAGGCAAGAACGCCATCAGAAAGAAGTGGGTCTACAGGAACAAGATGGACGAAGATGGAACAATCATTAAGAACAAAGCCAGACTCGTAGCCAAAGTATATCGCCAAGAAGAAGGAATCGACTTCGACCAAACATATGCTCCAATGGAAAGACTGGAGGCAATTAGGTTATTCCTAGCATATTCTGCTCTCAAGGGCTTCACCGTCTATCAGATGGACGTGAAGTCTGCCTTCCTTAATGGTGACATAAAGGAAGAAGTATATGTGGAACAACCTCTAGGTTTTTCTGACTCTAACTTTCCAGATTATGTTTACTGACTGCAAAAAGCTTTATATGGTCTGAAACATGCTCCTCAAGCTTGGTATGAGACGCTGTCTAGCTTTCTTCTTGAGAATAAGTTCACAAGGGGAAAGATAGATAAGACATTATTTATTAGGGAAATAAATTGCAAGATTTTGCTAGTGCAAATTTATGTCGACGACATCATTTTTGGCTCTACTGTCGACAACCTCTGCAAGAAGTTTTTTAAACTTATGCAAGGGAAGTTTAAAATGAGCAGTATAGGAGAGCTGAAGTATTTCTTAGGGCTTCAGGTGAAACAATCTGAAGATGGAATTTTCATCTCGCAGACTAAGTTCACCAAAGAGCTAATAAAGAAATTCAGAATGGAGAACGCAACCTTTATGAGGACTCCAATGGGTTCAGCTATGTCCCTGCACAAGGATGAGAAAGGGAAACCTTTTGATGAAACCAAGTACAAAAGCATAATTGGATCCTTGTTCTACCTTACTTCCAGTAGACCAAACATAATGTTTTCAACATGTGTTTGTGCTAGATTTCAGGTGAACTCTAAGGAATCTCACTACACCGCTGCAAAGCAGATTTTGAGATATCTTAAAGGCACACCAAATCTTGGCTTATGGTGCCCAAGAAGTAATGAAAGTGAACTAATTGGTTTTTCAGATGAAGATTTTGTAGGTAGAAAAGACGACAAGAAAAGCACTTCCGGAACTTTCCAATTCCTTGGAAGGAGGCTTATTTCCTGGAGTAGTAAGAAGCAGAACTGTGTTGCAATCTCAATAGCTGAGTTAGAGTATATCTCTGCAAGCAGTTGCTGTGCACAGCTGCTATGGATAAAGAATCAATTTGAAGACTACAACATGAAGTTTCAGAACATTCCATTGTTTTGTGACTCTTCCAGCGCAATTGCAATTGCTAACAACCCAGTCACACACAGTCGGACAAAGAACATAGAGCTGCGATACCACTTCATCCGGGAGAATGTGGAGAATGAAGATATAGATCTACAGTATGTCTCTACAAACATGCAGATTGCAGATATTTTCACGAAGCCGCTACATGAGACCAAGTTCTTGTTCTTTAAAACAGAACTTGGTATGCTCAACAAAGAAGATTAGAGATGGTGGACTCATACAAAGGCTCAGAGATGAAGAAATAAGTCAAAAGTTGGAATCTCCCAAAATTCTAAGTCCATGACTCGTATAAGACAAGACCTACTCGAGTACCTAATTTCATACTCGAGTACTTCCTAGACACACTCGAGTACTCCCCAGACAAGCTCGAGTACCTCTAGACTTACTTGAGTATCTCTAGACCTACTCGAGTACTTCCCATCACTCGAGTATAGGGAAGTCCAGGTGATTTATTTCAAATTTCTTTATTCGCAAACCAAGGCTTATGCCAACCCCTCCCAAGTATGAAATCAAAATTATATTCCTTAATTATAAACAAATTAGGGTTATATAAATCGAAATATCTGGATTTCCTTCTCTACGCAAATCAATCTTCTCTCGAGTAAGCCGTAGTCTCTTCGTCTTCCGCTAATAATTGCAGAGCATTCGTCTTCCCCGCTCCAGTTTGTCCTGATTTCTGGATGATGGCTCCTCCATCTAAGATTGGTATTGGTTCCGAACTTGTTCCAACCGGTATTGCAGATATTTAAGATGATTTACGCAATCTCCTAATTCTTTTCGACACCGTCGGACTCTACTTCATTCTTCAACAACCGTGCAAAATCCTATTCCCAGAAGTAGAGGAATTCTTCAAGAATGCCAAAGTGAAGAGAAATGGCAAGGTTATCAAGTCCAAAGTGAAAAGTACTAAGATAAAGCTGGATAAAACCTCTGTCGCAACTCTTCTTCGCATGCCGGTCATCGACAAAGAAGACAACCTAGGACCGGAAGAGTCGGACCGAACTTGCTTATTCTGTGGTGTATGTCCTGAATCCACTTCTCTCAAAAGGTCACACTTCAATCCAGAGGGAAAATTCCTGGTTGATGTCATTGTAAAAATTCTCCTATACAAAACCTATTCCATCGGAGACATCTCTCTCAACATGTTCGACATCATGCAAGCAATCATCTGCCTTAGAAATTTCAGTTTTGAATGCTTATTCAGGACAAAATTAAGGAAAGCATCAAAGCCTCCAACTATGCTCGGATTGTCTCCCTTCTCCTCCATGAGATTAATCCTGAAGTTTTCAATTTCTCCAAAGGTACAGTTCTACATCATATGAAGAAAGTATCAATTTAATCTATTCAGAGATGGGAGCTGAAGCTCAAGAATCAAGTTTAAACAGCCTGAGCCCATGATCAGCCAGCCCCCAAAGAAATTTCTGCTTTTGATGATAGGAATCCATCTCCCTCTATAAATCAAGATACTGGCACTTCTGGTACAGTAGTTGATTGGGAGCCTACCTCATCATCCCTTCATGATAAGTCACCCTCTCCTCCTGCTTCTCCAGAACAGCAACAAGGCAAAATCCCTACCCCATCTCCAGCTACCTCCATCCCTCTATCTCCATCAGAAAAACTTCCATCAGATACTCAGGTCCAAGAAATCCTCCTCTCAACATCTGATGATATAGATAAGATGATTGAAGAGCTCATGTCAGATGAGCCCCTACTCCAAGAGAACCAAGCTGAAGACCCTACTGTAGATCCTGCTTAAGAAAACCTCCTAGCTCAGTCACCCTCTCCCAAGACACCCCCTACTCCAACTCCAGAGAAAGTTGTAGAGACTATTAAAATTTCAGATAAGACTCCTCTCTCTCCAGAGCATGCTGATGCTCCTATGAGAAATTTGGATTTCTCTCTTCCCACTTTCCATGGTTAGGAAGAAGATGATTTAGTCATCACTACTAGAGCTCTCAGCTCAGTCATTGTTGAAAAAATCCCTCCATGGGTTGCCCCTCCTCCTCCAGCAATTATAACAGCTTCTGCTACTGCATCTACTTCTACCTCTACATCTGCCTCAGGCACAGTCTCCTCTTCTGAACTACTCAGCAAAATTGAGTAAATGCTCTTAGAACAAAGAAATCATGTTGATGCCTCTCTGAAGACAGTGCAAGATAAAGTCTCTACTCTTGAACAAGAGATAAGTAGAGGATTTGCAAAAATTCAGCACAATACAGATCAGTTAAAATATATCTTTAAGATTGATGGAAAAGTACTAGACCACACTATCACTAGTGTTGGTGAAGTGATGAATCAGTCCTTAACTTTAGCTAACAATCAGATAGAGTTGGAAAAGAAAGCTGAAGAACATGTTATGCAAGTATGTGAAGAGGTTGTCACTTTCATAACTGAGACTATAGATCAGTTATATGTAGAATTCAGAAAGGGGGAGGACCTTGTGAAAGAACAAATTGCAAAATTTGACACTTCTGTCAAGACTCTCTGGGATGAAAGAATGAAAGAAATCAACAAAGATGTTTTAGCTCAAATTCAGTCAGTCAAGTTTCACACCTATGACACTTCTATATGTGTTCATAATCAGATTTTTCCAGACTTCCAAGCAGATTCAAATATCATTCCTCATAATCTGAATCCTCTTGTTGAAGCTTAGCCAGTCTAGATGTCTGCTCAGATCCCTACCTTCTCTCCCAGGCCTGAACGAGAAGGTGGCCCTCCTCCAGATTCCTACTCCCAAGTATGGGAAGCTGATATTCTAAAAGATCTACCTGAAATTCAGATTCCCAAGAAAAGGAAGTATGGAGAGGGACATTCTTCCAAGAGATCCTTTCCTAATTCAGAGACAGAGAGAAGGAAGGCCCAAGAGTTTGCTGAAATTTGGAGCCCTACATCAAGAGCACTTATCCTTGATACTTTGAAGCTAGTGATGGACTTTGATGAGAGCAGAAATATTCACTACAGTTCAACAAAATGGGAGCTTTATGAAAATTCCATGAACAAGAGAAGAATCCATGATAGGGAATATGGGAGGAACAATCCCAATGCTCCTCCAAAACCTCCCAAATATTTCCCAAAGCCTTTCTGTTATCAGAGAAGACAACAAGAAAAACTTGATAGATAGCAGCAACATTCTCAGCAGCATCAAAGCAAATGAAAGACATTTTCTTTTGGAATGAGAACTGATTTGTTGTAGAAAAGGAATCTAAAACATTTCTGATTATATAATCCTAATTTTGTTGATCTTTCCCTTGTTAAGTAGTTTACTGCATTTTAATTTATGCTCAATATTTTTATAATTGTCCTTTATACTTTGATATAATTCACCTTACTGTAGAGGGTTCAGACCTCTATAAATTGGGGGAGATTGTTGGGTATTGCATCCACAATTACTCAGATTTGTACAAAGTCACCCTTGAACTAAGATGAATTAAGTTATATTTGATGCCTTGCTTTAGTTATGTGTTTGCAGGACTATATTGCCAAGTGTAGACCAATGTCAGTCTACAATGGTTCATCAAACACAGGACCATACAATGTAATCCCTCATTATGTGATCCATGGTGTTGACCCATGTGTAACCTTTCTATTGGGATACACTTCATATTAAAAGCAATTGGACTGATTGGACATAGAAGTGTTGGTGACCCTCATTGAAGAAAATAATTTCAATGAAGAAAAATTCTCTAAGTCATTTACTCGAGTAGATGTATTCATACTCAAGTAAGTGAAATGGTACTCGAGTGGTTGAATTTTTATACTCGAGTCACAAGTTTCTCCTCTCAGATTTTTTTGAAGTTAAATACTCGAGTAGTCAGTTTTGACACTCGAGTAGTTAAGTCATTTGTATCGAGTAACAAAAGTCAAGGACTCGTGTAGATTCTTTCCTCTCGAGTAGTTAAATTCTTATACTCGAGTAGTCTATATACTACTCGAGTAATCCAAAGTTTATACTCGAGTATTTCTCTTTCTCTAACTCAGAAATCCTCTAAGTACTTTACTCGAGTAGTTTATCTTCATACTCAAGTAGGTCCTTTTCACTCGAGTAGTTCATTCCCATTACTCGAGTAACCCATTTTCCATTCTCAGAAATTTCTCTAAGTATTTGACTCGGGTAATTATTCTATTCACTCGAGTAGTTGAACTCTCTCACTCGAGTAAACCGTCTTATACTCGAGTAGTCCAATTTATTTGTATCGAGTAATCATCTTAGCACTCGAGTATGTCTTTATCTACTCGAGTATCTGCTCCTAAATTCTGGATATTTTTCTAAGTAAAATACTCGAGTAGTCTCTTTCTCCCTTACTCGAGTAATGACTTCAAGTACTCGAGTAGGTATATGATGACTCGAGTATATCAATCAGTTTTTCAGAAATTTTTTCTAAGTCCAGATTTGACGGGATCTTAAAATACATTGACGTGACTGGTCCACGTGTACATCTTTAAAAATAATTATGACCATTAGGGGATATCTTATAAAAGGTCTTGTCAAGATCGATCAACCCTAATGCTAATAATCATATTCATTCAAGCCGTCAGATTATTCTAAAGTATTCTGAATCACGTTTCTCCCTCCAAAACGAAAGCCGTCGCCGCTGCCGATGATCTTCTTCGCGCCAAGGCTAGGGTTTTCGACTTCAAGATTCAAATCAAGTTTGATTTCCAGATCGAGATATTCTGTTCGTTCTTCATTATATTTCTCCGATCTGGTGAAGTAAAGAGAAATTTTTCAGATCTAGTTTTGCCGAGACATCTTCTTCAATTTTTCTGACAAAGCCGTAATGACTACGAGAAGAAGATCAAGGCAGATCTTGTCAAGATTTGAATCATACTGTTTGTATTTTTATTTCTCTCAACTTATTTCTTGTAGGAGAATTTTCTCCGAGTTGTAAGAAGTTTTACCTTCCGAGTGTAGATCCGTTTGGATCGAGTTTGTAGGAACGATGTTCCGAGGCATAGGATTGGTTTTTCAATCTGAGATAGTAGAGTAGGTGAGTCTAGTTGTTTGCTAGATCGGTGAGGGAAAGTGGATTTACCCAAGGTTGGGGAACCTCTATAAATCATTTGTCGTCTGTGAATGCTTGATTGATCTGTGTGCATAGTCTCTAAATTTTTATTCCACAAAAAGACGCACAACTCACCTATTCACCCCCCTCTAGGTGATTTAGGTAGACAACTGAACTTTTTCAGTAAATGTGTGCGACCAGGTGTGGTATATAAGTATGTATAGGGGACACCACAACCAGAGGCACAATTGCCGAAGAATCAGAATCAGTCGTAGTAGGGGACAGAACCGTAGTCGGACACGCAGAAAAATGAGCTGTCAAAAGTGACGCGTAGTCATGTCAATGAGGTGCGGTGAAAAGTACAAATACTAGTACGCTCAACATAGTGATATATATATGTTGATGCAATGCCATTATAGGAACTAATAAAGTGGGCGACACAAAAACTTAGACTAGGTTTACCGGTTCCACGTCCTACGAAGTAAACTATTGTGGGCAAATAAATAGGGGGAAGGGTCGGTAAAATAAAACCCGGGATAAAATCTGAATAAGTATTGATTTCACCCAACGGTGACAACATTAAAGAACTCTCATTTGGGTGTACAACCAAAGAATCTAACAAAAATACCCTTCCCTCAGATGGTAGCTCATCCACAATAAAAATAGTGACATCCTCACTTTCAGACTCCTCAGATAACTCAGATACAATCTCAGTGGGTGTAATCGTAGGCTCTAACACGATGGGGATCGTATCCTGGAGAGGACACTCAATACTATGGTGAACAGACACAACACTAGTAGGGCACGTAATATGCAACGGAATACTCTCACAGATCGGAATGTAATCATCCAATACATCATCTTCTAAATCACTAGGGAATCCCTCATTTCAGAGTCATCAGACTCATCAGGCACTATTGTACGTGAAGGGATACTCTCACCTATATGGTCAAATTCTGAATCCAGAGATATTATATCCACATTAGAATCCTCAGAGGAATCAGTCACTATCTCAAGGGGCTTAGACATCGAGGCTAAAGGAGGCATAACCTTAGTAGTAACATTTTTCGATTCCAAAACATAGGGTCTAAACTGCATATTTTACTTAGGAGTTGAATTAGGCACACTAGGTGTAGTCCTATCGTTGTGGGGAGAATATCTAACCTGAGGCATAGGGTAACACTTATGAGTAGCTACGGGTCTAGCTCCATAACGATACTCACTCACAGGCTTGGTTACAGCAGTGCGGCGGTAGGCATGATCAAATTTATCTGAGAGTAGTCTTCACATGTGCGGCCAAGCATATGGACAACTACCATCACCGCGCTCTTCGTTCAGCCAAAACAACAGGGCTTGACCTACTAAGCTCATTTGGCTACACCAACCTTATAGTAGTCGCCCCATACGTAATAATCAAAATAAGCTTCTATCCCCTAAAGACAGTCTCTAAAAATCTAGGGACACCCTAATCCGTCATAAGTAGGTTCCTGTCTTCTAGCATACACGTCATATGCCATTTTCTAGTGGTGATGGGACAGAAAATTCTACTCGAATCTGGTGCACATGCAATGGGTAAATTTTTCAAATCCACCAAAAATATTGAAAGGCAGAATTGTTCCCACCTTATACTAGGGTAAAAAAAAATATTTTTTTGGTTTTCTTATAGAAAATAATTAGGAGATTATTAACAAAAAAATTTTGATTTTTTTTGCAGAAAAATTAAAATATAGGCCGCTATTGGCAGACCAGAAATTGTTTTTTTTAAATTTGACAAAAGACGTGCAAGACAAGTGCGTGTCAGCGAAAATAATAAAAGGGGGAGGGTGCCAATTAGGAAATTGATGTGAACCTCCCTCTGATACCAAATTGATGTAGGCCAATGGACTATACGGGTTAAACTCTACGCGTTCTTGGATTCATCAATTAAATTAAATACGTAGCGAGCAATATTTTTCTAATCAAGCACTTATGGAGCGGACAGCTGCTCTCTTGCTTGCTTGGGAGGGTCATGATGCTCATGCATACGAGCTTGCAAGAACCTACCAAGAAGCCATTTCCACATCATACGTTTAATCTTGTAATTTAAGCTTGCGCATTCCTCGATAGTGTGCTCGGTCCCACGATGAAACTCATAAAATTTTGACTAGTCATTCCTTGGATTTGGAATCGGCACTTTGGTTCAATGAAAGGCTTGATCTTTCTGAATGGAATAGAGTGCGATGGTGATGTCTACTAATCATGAAGAAAATAAAAACCGAACTAGCAATCCAGATAAGGCAAGTGTACCTATCGAACTGTAGCTAGGGAACACAAGTGTCGTATTTAAATCCGGGAACTGTTGAGTAATTTGACTCACACGAAGACTATTATCTTATCGAAAGATTATTTTATGGTTTATTAACTAAATCACAAGAAGAGATTAGTTGTATAAAGAAAAACAATACGACTTAAATAGAAAGAGCAAAAATAGTAATGAAAATGATAGGTTATACAATGATAAAGAAAAGCACTCGATCGAGAGTCACCTCAACAAGAGTTGACTAAAAAAATGCGATAATAAACTTTAATTTAATAAAGCAAAGGTCCTTGACCGTGGAGGTTCCTAAAGCACGAACACGCTTCTCTCAAAGTTGTGCACACCTGAGTTTAGGAAGGTCCGACAGAACTCTCGCCAAAGTCAGAGGCCTAAAACTAACTTTACGTTGTGAACCACACTATTAGATTTCACTCCAATCCAGGAGATTTAACGTCTAACTCTCTCGAGGGGTGCGTGCAAATCTCTTTATTCTTAAATGTTCACTCCAAACTACGAGCCTCTCGGCTAGCTAAGAGTGGAAACAAAGATGGAAAATGTACATCGATGATACACCCCCAAACACTATAAATAAAGAATAAATCAAGGTCTAAGCTTTTCAAAGGAAAAGAAAATTACAGCATCACTACTTAATCAACTCAAACCTCAGATCATCAAGATCGAGTACAAGGAGGATTAGTTACTCATGGTGTATAAAAAAAAATTATATTTAGAATATGAAAACTGATAGCGAGCAGAAGTGAAAGAGAATAATGAGCTATTTTATTTCTTAATGAAAAGGTGTCACAACTCGGGCACACAGATATTATAAGAAAAGTTTCCACAATGATTACAAGTGCTATAAAAAGGAAGTACAGGAACACTACAAGGACTTGCATGAAAACTAAAATTATAAAGACTTGAAATGAGAAGGAGGAAGAGAAAAGCTTAAAACATGACAAACTCTAAAATAGCAGCACCTCGCACCAAAAAATATGGATACCGGACTCAAGGAGAGGGGTCGCTATTTATAGAAATTTTTTCGGCCGAGTCAAACCCCCTGTCACGCCTGTGTCGGGGGCGTGTCAAGTTAGGTACGAAATCGCAGTAATAACTCTGGCAGGAAAAAGCTGCTGATGGCTTTTTCTCGAAACTTGGTATGACACGCCCCCTTGTCACGCCCGTGTCGGGGGCGTGTCGACTGTGGCTCCCGGCAGATAATTCAAAGTTCCTGTTGGCGCCGAAATTGTGAATTTTGTAGGTAACGCCCTTAGTACACGCCCGTGACTAGGATGATACGCCCGTGACTTGTTGGTGAAGGATGGAAAGGCATTGGCGGGGTAGAATTTTGTGGACATGTGGGTCAAGCCCGGTGTACATGCCTGTGTTGAATGTGACATGCACGTATTGAATGTGACATGCCCGTGTCTCGGGCGTGTCGGTTTGAAATTTCTGGATTCTTGATGCGTGGATTACGGCAAGCGCACCGGTCGCACAAGTAATAAAGTTTGGGAATAAATCCCCGAGTGTCGGTCTCTTGAGGAACACAGTAAGGGATGAGTTAATGTCGAGGAGGACTTGAGATTGAAGTCCTCGGGTCGGCTCAAAAAGGGGGGTTTTGATGGTTGTGGAAAATAAAGTAAAAATCTAACAACTACTCCTATGCAACGCCGCTATGCGATGCTTCGCCAGGCGGGATGGAAGACTAGTCGGGCCGCTATGCACCGAATCGCTTGGCGGATGGAAGAGTAGGCTAGCGGATGAGGTGGAGAGAACGGCGGAAATCCTACTATGCAGGCCGCTATGCACTGCTTCGCCAAGCGGGATGGAAACTACACGGGCCGCTATGCACCGAATCGCTTGGCGGATGGAAGAGTAGGCTAGCGGATGAGGTGGAGAGAATGGCGGAATGAGGGTCGTGGGCACCTCTTCGCAACGCACGCCACTAGCAATTGCTAGTGCGGCAAGGGTGGATGGATGGCGGAATAACAAGGCGCACCTCAAGCAATAATAACAAAATCACAATAACTCACATAGACATGAATAAGTGAAAATGCTAATCAATAAAAATACTTCATCAATACATAGAGTTAAACTAAGCTATCAAATACAAGAGAAAGAGGTGTGCGAATCGACCGAATCCGAAGCCTTGTTGAGGGTTCACGGTTGGAATCCCGGGTTGTCAATCCGAGTCCAAGCTCGGTCCTCAACTGCGTCCGGGGTAGAGGAGGCTGTCACTCACTCCCAATGGACCCGTCTTCTTCGTTGAAATGATCCGTAGATTGCGGCTCCGGCCCTTCCTTGCTTGATGGAGAAAGCTCGGTCAAAACTCCGCTTGAAGCTTGAGGATGAAGGAGGAGGCCGAGAGGATGCTCCGGCGTTGATTTGGCGTTGTAAGCTTGCCCGGAGACCCTCCCTAAGGTGGAGGATGAAGGGGGACGGAGGAAACCCTCGTTCGGGACGAGAAACGGCGGAAAAATCGCGTGATCTGATCTATCTCAAAATTAGGGCGGACCTGCGCTATTTATAGAAAACAGAATTAAACAGCGCGCACGATCACAGGCGCACGACCAGTGGTCGTGCGCGGTATGGCCTGTGATCGTGCGATATGGAGGCAGAAAAGTGGGAAAAGAAAGTGTGACTGCGCACGACCGGCAACGCACGAGCAGTGATCGTGCGCGGTATGGCTGATGATCGTGCGATATGCCGGGACAGAACTTTCACAGAAGAGGTCAAGACTGCGCACGACCAGTGATCGTGCGCCAAAGAGGTCGATGATCGTGCGTGGGTAAAAACGCACGACCATTGACTCCTTTGCCAAAAAATGGTGAATGTCCTATCCCGGACGCCCACACGATCCCAGAACCTGCAGGAAAACTGGACGGGATGTCGACATGGCAGTCACAGACATAAATATTAAGCAAAGCAAAAAGGGAAATACACACACGCACAGAAATAGGCTAATAAAGTGCACAAGACGTGGAATAACCGTAGCGAACCAAAAGAAGTGCAAATGACGCTAAACGGTGTGCAAAAGATAAGAAAATAAGCCTAGATGAGTCCGAAAATAGGTATATAAAGAGGACTCATCACACCCCCAGACTTAACCATTTGCGCGTCCCGAGCAAACACAACCTAAGCAGAAAAGGAAAAAGAACTAGCTAACAAAGAAATTGCAAAATGGAGTACCATGCGAAGTCGCATGCTCGCGTGCATAAAAATAAAGTAAAGGAAATTCTTAAGTATACAAAATATTTTATATTTTTCACAATGCGTAACAAAAAATTTATTATTACTCAAAAGTAGAATCACGGTGAATCATCCGGTCCTACGCAGGGAGAAAGTAGGCAGGCCACTAAGGTGAGCATTGCCGAAGATCGGGGCTCAAGATTACCCCCAAAGGAATCCACCAATGTCGGAGACCATAAGCTTGCCCGTTCGCACTCTCTCCACGGCACTAGTCAACTCAAGCGCAAGTCCGTAGGACTTTAGGTAATAATGGGGCTTGGGTTACGGTGAGGAAAACAACGATAAACATGAAGGGTATGCACCTAACCCAAATGAGCTAACGTACAAAACTAGTACCCGCTGCCCACAAAATAAATACGGGTGCACCACACCCCCAGACTTAACTTTTACTAAATGGGTGTGTGCACCGCCTACTCGAAATCTAAATCATCTCAAATAAAGATTTTCAATCAAACTTTTTCTTTTTCTTTTTCTTTTCTCTTTTTCTCTTTTTCAAATATTTTTCTTTTCTTTTTTCATCTTTTTATTTTCACAATTTCAGCAGATATAACTTGGAAGCACTTCCACATTTTCACAAATAATAACATCACATCACAACCCCACATGAAAATATAAAACACTAAGCTCGACTTGGGTGCGCGACTAGGATAGGCTATAAGGCTTTGGTGAAATATAGGTGGAGCTGAATCAAAAGAAGGGTAGGCACAAAGGGGCTTAGCAAGGGCGATGTTAGGAACGGTACAAAGCTCAACCGGGCCAAAAGATGGCCTACATCACTCTCACGCTAGACTAACCGTGTACCAAAGCTTCAAGAATAGCTTGGGGCAAGTTCTTAGCAACCGAGAAAGATAATCCTTCCTCCCGACTCAAGCAATACGAGTCTAGTGGCGGCTACACACATTCCTACGCTACCGTTTGATTCACACCGGATTCACCAACTTTTGAGTAGAATAAAAAGAATTTACGCAGATAGAAAAATATAAAGCTATAAGCATACAGAAAAATTAGATCTACTCAAATTTCTATACAAAACGAGAGCAGTTGACTAGAAACACAGCAAGGCCAACATTTTACTCCGTCGCGCAATCCTGAACTAGCACATAAATTTTCCAAATCTAACAAAGATACAGGTTCAACTCATGACACGCAAACCGCTAAGCTCGCGCTCATATGGGTGCAGTGGTGTGCGATGCAATGAACATAAACAAAATAAAACACGAAAAAGCTTCTAGTATGCAAAAGAAATGTGCACGTGCAAAAGGTAAACTGACTCTCCCCCAGACTTAAACTAAACAACACATCAAATGATAGAGAAATTTAAATCAAAAAGGGCTAAGGGAAGAGGTTACCCAATGCTCAGCTAGTGAGCATACCAGAAGACGCGTGAAAACTAGGAGCAGGCCCGCCATACGAAGAATCACAACCCCGCCAATGCGTAGTTTCCATGAATACCTGCAGGGGTGAGCTCCGCAAAAACAAAAGAAAAATATACAAAAAGAAATACTAAACTAAGCTAGACATAAAAAGTAAAATGCAGAAATTTAAGATAACTACTGGGGTTATTGTCATCCCAGCACGACTTATTCAGCAAAAGAAAAGTTCTAGCTAATGGGCCTATGAAAGAGAAGATGAACAGGTAACTGTTCCATTATCCGTTGCGGTAGCAAGTACCGATACGGAGAAAGAGCAGTTACCCCTCTACCTGAGTAATAATACCTGCGACGCACAGGTAGAGGAAATAGGAAGTAAGATGAGGAGAAGCACTGGTCCTCACTCATCTCACCACAAAAAATATCCTTGCCTAGCAAGGGGTCATCCCACACAGGCGCGTAGGAGTCAACGGCTTGAGCACAAGGCTCATCGTCATCCCAGCACATCAGCGGAGAATCAACCCGCACAGGCTCAGATATGGAAGGGGGATCAAGGAATAAAAAGGATGAAGAACTAAAATAATCAGAAAATGGGAGAGTGGCTCCGGCTTCACTCTCAGCAGGATCCAAACAAAGATCATCGTCGGTATCATACGAGTCGTATCGGGGGGAATCCGACAACTCGAGGTCCGCGGTGGAAAGGGGGACCGCCTCGTCAGATAGGGAGGTGAAAACCTCCGCATCCGAAAGGTAATACTCCTCGTCCCACCGGGGTGCGTCATAGTGGTCCGAAGATCCACATTCTCCATCGGAGATAGCAGAATCGTCATCCCACTTCGGCGCAACCTCGGGCACCGAATCATCCACAATAACGGCCTCATCAGCCGACTCACAAGAAAAAGGAGTAGAAAACTCCGGCAAAAATTGCGGAGGGGCAAGGCTGCTCTCAAAATCAGGCATAGAATGCGCAGGCCCCATCACAACATCATCCGCAGATGCCACCCCGTCGACGACCGGAAAACTCTCATCGTCCCATACAGGATCGTCCATGAGTTCCCGATCCACTCCTTGCGGGCTAACATCCGAGTGAGAGTGATCACTCAAAGGGAGCTCGTAAAAAGGGGTTGAGGAGCCCATGAAGGAACTATATGCGGCGAGAGATTCTTCCGTAATCTCAACGGGCAAAGATCGAGCTAGGTGCGCCATGTCAGTGTATGGGCCAGGCAACACCCTAGTAGGCCTATCCATAGTAGTCTCCCGCGAACAGGGGACTGCTACGGATGCGTCCACAGAGGTAGAAGGCTTGCACAAGCGAGGGCAATCCTTCAACATATGGCCCACACCTTGACATAGAATACACCGAAAACAGTGCTCGGCATTAGAAACAGCTATGGCATCGATGCATCTCCGCAAAGCGTCAATAATACGACTCTCGGCAGCAGAATCCATCGCGAACAAAAATATTTACCGGAAATTACTACACACAAGAATAAAATAACTAGGATCTGCAATATTAAAAAAAAGGAAAACAAGGAAGGGACAAGAAAAATAAAGTAAACAATTTCAAAAACTAAAATAAAGACAAAACAGGGTATGAACAAATGGACAAGGGCGACTATCTCGCATCTACCTCTTCAAAAAAACTCAAATGACTGTGTTCCCCGGCAACGGCGCCAAAAACTTGATGCGTGGATTACGGCAAGCGCACCGGTCGCACAAGTAATAAAGTTTGGGAATAAATCCCCGAGTGTCGGTCTCTTGAGGAACACAGTAAGGGATGAGTTAATGTCGAGGAGGACTTGAGATTGAAGTCCTCGGGTCGGCTCAAAAAGGGGGTTTTGATGGTTGTGGAAAATAAAGTAAAAATCTAACAACTACTCCTATGCAACGCCGCTATGCGATGCTTCGCCAGGCGGGATGGAAGACTAGTCGGGCCGCTATGCACCGAATCGCTTGGCGGATGGAAGAGTAGGCTAGCGGATGAGGTGGAGAGAACGGCGGAAATCCTACTATGCAGGCCGCTATGCACTGCTTCGCCAAGCGGGATGGAAACTACACGGGCCGCTATGCACCGAATCGCTTGGCGGATGGAAGAGTAGGCTAGCGGATGAGGTGGAGAGAATGGCGGAATGAGGGTCGTGGGCACCTCTTCGCAACGCACGCCACTAGCAATTGCTAGTGCGGCAAGGGTGGATGGATGGCGGAATAACAAGGCGCACCTCAAGCAATAATAACAAAATCACAATAACTCACATAGACATGAATAAGTGAAAATGCTAATCAATAAAAATACTTCATCAATACATAGAGTTAAACTAAGCTATCAAATACAAGAGAAAGAGGTGTGCGAATCGACCGAATCCGAAGCCTTGTTGAGGGTTCACGGTTGGAATCCCGGGTTGTCAATCCGAGTCCAAGCTCGGTCCTCAACTGCGTCCGGGGTAGAGGAGGCTGTCACTCACTCCCAATGGACCCGTCTTCTTCGTTGAAATGATCCGTAGATTGCGGCTCCGGCCCTTCCTTGCTTGATGGAGAAAGCTCGGTCAAAACTCCGCTTGAAGCTTGAGGATGAAGGAGGAGGCCGAGAGGATGCTCCGGCGTTGATTTGGCGTTGTAAGCTTGCCCGGAGACCCTCCCTAAGGTGGAGGATGAAGGGGGACGGAGGAAACCCTCGTTCGGGACGAGAAACGGCGGAAAAATCGCGTGATCTGATCTATCTCAAAATTAGGGCGGACCTGCGCTATTTATAGAAAACAGAATTAAACAGCGCGCACGATCACAGGCGCACGACCAGTGGTCGTGCGCGGTATGGCCTGTGATCGTGCGATATGGAGGCAGAAAAGTGGGAAAAGAAAGTGTGACTGCGCACGACCGGCAACGCACGAGCAGTGATCGTGCGCGGTATGGCTGATGATCGTGCGATATGCCGGGACAGAACTTTCACAGAAGAGGTCAAGACTGCGCACGACCAGTGATCGTGCGCCAAAGAGGTCGATGATCGTGCGTGGGTAAAAACGCACGACCATTGACTCCTTTGCCAAAAAATGGTGAATGTCCTATCCCGGACGCCCACACGATCCCAGAACCTGCAGGAAAACTGGACGGGATGTCGACATGGCAGTCACAGACATAAATATTAAGCAAAGCAAAAAGGGAAATACACACACGCACAGAAATAGGCTAATAAAGTGCACAAGACGTGGAATAACCGTAGCGAACCAAAAGAAGTGCAAATGACGCTAAACGGTGTGCAAAAGATAAGAAAATAAGCCTAGATGAGTCCGAAAATAGGTATATAAAGAGGACTCATCAATTCTGTCTTCGGACCGGTGGCTTCTTTCCACTAGGTTACATGTCCTAGGTACATGCCCTAGGGGGGCGTGGCCAGGGGCGTGTAACAGCAAAACTTGGCAAAAACCTGCAAAAAGAAGGAAAAACGTTAGTGACAATAATATATACAAAAACAGGCCAATAAATATGCATACAAGACATGATTTTTAAATTAAAACTAGAAAATACCATAATAGTTTAGGCTACAAAACGAACTATCAAATTCCCCCAAGCTTAAGCTTTGCTTGTCCCCAAGCAAAGATATAAAAACTAGCTAAAATAACAGGTGACAAATCAGGAGAATTCTAATTATGTCAACACAAGTATCATGATAAATTCTAAGTAGAGAGAACGTGAAACGTAAACCTAAAACAATTACTTAAACATGGTTTACAATTTTTTATAAGTTTTACTAATGAAAATAAATCATCCAAAATTTCAACAAAATTCTTTAAGCAACTCAACAAAATGTAAAAAACGCATTAAGTTGTTACTAGATCCAAAGGGACATATTATAACCATATCAATCGAATAAAAAAAATCTAAATTTAAATCCAAAACTTTACTAGTCAACTTTTCCTCTTTTCTTAGCTAATAAACAAGAAATCAAAAACATGAATCAAAAGAACTTATTAGGACCAAAACGTTTGGTTTAGGATTATGATTAGGAGTGGAATTCAAAGATAAACAAGGAGGTTATAAAAATCACACTAAACAAAAATAAAGAGTTTTAAAAAATTTATAATAAACAAAATATTTTTTTTCTTTCTTTTCCTTTTAATTTTATTTTTTTTTCATAACAAAGGGAATAATATTTTTATTTTCATTTTGAAATTGGCCAATTAAAATCAAACATTTCTTTTGAGCATACTTTTTTCAAAATTTTCTCCAAGAATATCACAAGACAACCTATCATGATCATGAAAGTTTTTATTGAAACTCAAAAAGTGTAGCGCGATTAGATAGGTTGGAAAAGTTGGCTTTGGTGAGAATGAAATGATAAGTGAAGCTATCAATTGAAATTAGAAAAAGGCTCAAAAGCGGCTTACTAGGGGTAAAAAAAATTAGGTTGGCAAGAAGGCTCAAACAAAAACAAAAACGGCCTAAATCATTTTCATGCTTTTAAATTCATTTAAAGCATAGATTTGAAAATTTTCAAAAAGCAAGTCCTAGATAATAAAAGAAGATTGATGAAATTATCTTGAAAATAGAAAAAAAAAGGCTACTTGGTTCGTTCACATCTACTACGCTAATCAAAGGTTGATATTGCAAACATTATGAAAAGGAAAATAGTGGATGACGAATTTTCGAGGAAGTAAAGAAAATAAAGGATGAAAACCATAAAAAAATAAGTTTTTAGAAAAAATGTTTCAACATTAACATGCTACCGTGAATTAGAAACACAGCATGACCAACATTTTACTTATGAAACATAATTAAAATAAAAACGATTAGAAATATTATAATTAGCTAAGTTGTTTATATGGGATTTTGGGAAAAACAAAACAAAACGCGAGGGGTACTATTGCTTAAACTATTAAAGTGAAGAGAAATATATATACGAATAGCTAAAAGAAGGAGGAAATTCTCCCCCAAACTTAAAATGGACATTGTCCTCAATGGAGAAAGGAGGTTAGAGAGAGAGAAAATTAAACAGAAATGAAAGTACAGAATTAAAAACAGGTACTTCCCCGGATTTATGCGTCGCGAATGTTGATTGATGCTTCTCCCCCATGCTTGCGCTTTGGAACTTCTAGCAAAATCTTCTTCAGACTTTATGATAGATTCAACCGCATTGGAGCGGGTGATATCAGAAGCTTTGGCTTATCATAGTCGTCCGGGGCAACCAAAAAAGTGTAAAATAAAGAAAACAGAAAAATAACTTGGGTTGCCTCCCAAGAACGCCCTTTGTTTAAAGCGTCGTTTGAGCTCGACGCATCAAAAAAATATTGATGTCCCAAAATATTTTGTCCAAAATAATAATGTTCAAAGTCCTAATAAAAAAACAAAGTTTTAAACTATTCGAAAATCAAATCATGGAGGATAGAGTTAACATAGTTATGACTGACATCACCAAAGAAATATAGTTCAAGACGCTGACCATTTACTTTGAAATTACCCTTATCAAGGTGTGAAATCAAAACAGTTCCATACGGAAAAACTTCTGAAACAATAAAGGGCCCAGACCAACGTGATTTTAACTTGCCCGGAAATAAACGTAAACGAGAGTTATACAAAAGAACTTGGTCGCCCGGCTTAAAGGTTTTTGGGTGCCTTAAGTGTTTGTTGTGAAAAAGTTTCGTCCGCTCTTTATAAAATTTGTTATTTTCATAGGTGTAAGGGCGCCACTCGTCGAGTTCGTTGAGTTGAAATTTTATAAAGTTGCCGATAGAGTGGGGATCGAAGTTTAAAAATCTTAAGGCCCAAAAAGCGCGGTGTTTGAGTTCTACGGGTAAATTGCACGATTTTCCATAAACCAACCGATACGGCGTACATCCGAGGGCGGTTTTGTACGCTGTTTGGTAGGCCCATAGAGCATCATCTAACTTGGTTGACCAATCTTTTCTAGATGTTGAAACAGTCTTTTCTAATATTCTTTTTATTTCTCTATTCACTCCCTCGACTTGTCCGTTAGTTTGGGGGTGGTAGGCAATTGAAAGCTTATGTGTAACGCCGTATTTAGTAAGGATTTAGAAAACTTAGCGTTACAGAAATGGGAACCCCTATCGCTAACGATGGCACGCGGCGTACCGAATAGAGAAAATAATTTTTTTAAGAACGTAATTATGACTCGGGCGTCGTTCGTAGGAAGAGCTTAGGCTTCGGCCAATGTGAAACATAATCGAAGACAACTAAAACATACTTATTCCCGAAGCTAGAAGGAAGAGGATCAACAAAATCAATTCCCCAGAGGTTGAAAACTTTGCACTCAAGGAATTAATTTTGTGGAATTTCATTTTTTATGGAAATGTTGCCCGACTGTTGGCAACTATCACACCTACTCACAAAGGATTGCGTATCTTTAAACAGGCTGGGCCAGTAAAAACCTGTGCTTAGCACTTTATGAGCAGTGCGAGCAGCTTGATAATGCCCACCTGTCGTCCCTTCATGTAAGTGTTTTAAAATATTGAAACCTTCTTCTAAAGAAACACATCTCCTAATCACTTGGTCCGCACAGATTCTGAAAAGGTGCGGGTCTTCCCAAAAATAGTTCTTCAACTCAGAAAAGAATTTCTTATTTTGCTGAGAAGAGAACTCTTTTGGGAGCACACAACCACTAAATAGTTGGAGATGTGTGCAAACCAAGGATAAGTTGATGTGTTAATTGAAAGCATCTTTTCATCGGGAAAATAATCGTTATAAGATTTTTAATCTAATTTTTTAATAAATGGATTATCCAATCGGGAAAGATGGTCAGCGGCCAAGTTCTCGGCTCCTTGCTTATCACAGATCTCTAAGTCAAACTCCTGGAGGAGTAAGACCAAGCGAATCAAGCGCGGCTTGGCATCTGTTTTAGAAAGAAGATAGTTGAGGGCCGACTGGTCCGTAAAAGCAATAATTTTCGAAAGTGTAATGTAGGGGCGGAATTTATCAAAAGCGAATAATACAGTGAGGAGCTCCTTCTACGTCGTGGTGTAATTTTCTTGTGTAGATGTGAGCATTTTACTAGGGTAATATATGGGGTGGAAGTTTTTAGATATACATTGACCTAATACGGCTACCACCGCGAAACTACTCGCATCGCACATTATCTCAAAAGGAAGGTCCCGCACCGGAGTTATCATAATGGGTGCGTTAACTAACTTTTCTTTAATTAATTAGAAGGCAGAAAGACAAGAGTCATCAAAAATGAATGGGGCGTCTTTTTCTAAGAAATGGGTAATGGGTTTAGTGATCTTGGAGAAGTCCTTTATGAAACGACGGTAAAAACCAGAGTGCCCTAGGAAACTTCTAATAGCTTTTATGTTCGTAGGCGGCGTCAGCTTTTTTATAACTTCTATCTTTGCTATGTCTACGTCAATACCTTTCACAGAAATTTTATGACCCAAAACTAATACTTCCCTCACCATAAAATGACATTTTTCCCAGTTTAGGGCAAGGTAAGTTTCTTCGCATCGTTCTAAGAATTTTTCGAGGTTTTCTAAACAACTATCAAATGCGTCACCGAACACAGAAAAATCATCCATGAATACCTCCATAATGCTTTCTACGTATTTGTCAAAGATAGCAAACATACATCGTTGGAATGTAGCTGGCGCGTTGCACAATCCAAACGACATTCTTCGGTAGGTGAAGGTGCCGAAGGGACAAGTAAACGTAGTTTTCTCCTGGCCCTCGGGATAAATGGGGATTTGAAAATACCCTAAGAGGCCATCGAGAAAACTATAAAAACTATTACCGGATAATCGTTCTAAAATCTAATCGATGAATGGTAAGGGGAAGTGATCCTTGCGGGTGGCGTCATTTAACTTACGATAATCTATATACATGTGCCACCCCGTCACCATCCGCGTCAGGATTAATTCATTATTCTCATTACTAACTACCGTTATCCCTCCCTTCTTCAGTACAACCTGAACAGGGCTAACCCACTTACTATCTTATATCAGGTAGATAATTCCTGCATCTAATAATTTCATAACCTCGCCCTTAACTACTTCTTTCATGTTTGGGTTTATACGGCGCTGAGGTTGTATGGAGTTACGTGAATTATCTTCCATTAAAATTTTATGAGTGCAGAAAGATGGGCTTATGCCCTTGATATCGTTAATTTGCCAGGTAATAGCTCGGCAATGCTTACGTAAAGCTAAAAGAAGTTTATCATTTTGCGCATCCGTGAGGTAGGCCGAAACTATTACTGGTAACTTGTAATCTTTTTTTAAGAAAGCATACTTGAGATGTTCAGAAAGTTCTTTAAGTTCTCGGGTAGGGGGTTCTTCATAAGAGGTTTTAGAAATTCTTTCTTTTTAGAATACTATATCTTCGTAGACTTTTTTAAACGGATAATTAAAAGGGGTGGGGCTAGCATCCATGGCGGCTTCTTTCAGCGATTCCATTAAAAGAGTAGAGGAGGAATAAAAATTAGAAAATTCTTTTAAAATTTCAGACAGGTAATCAGAGTATTCTTCACTTACGGGATCTACGAAAAAACAGGAGTCATCATTTGCTAGGGTGTTTTTCATTGAAGGGGTGATAGAGAAAGTTACTTCATCGTCGCCTACTCGAAGGAAGAGCTTACCATTTCTTACGTCAATGATGGCTCGAGAGGTGGCAAGGAAGGGTTGGCCAAGGATCATGGGAACCTCGACGTCTTCTTCGATGTCCAAAATGACAAAGTCCACCGGGAAGATGAACTTGTCGACTTTTACTAAGACATCATCCACTATTCCTAACATGTACTTAACGGATCTATCAGCGAGCTGGATACTCATGTGTGTGGGGTTGAGGATATCAATCCCTAGCTTCTTAAATAATGAGAGGGGCATCAGGTTTATGCTCGCATCTAAATCGACTAATGTGTGCTTGACAAAAAGGTCACCGAAGACACACGAAATAGAAAAAATACCTGGATCACTGATCTTCTTTGAAAAACCATTCGTCAAAATAGCAGAGCACTCGGCGTTTAGCATGACGTGCGAAAGGTTCTCTAACTTCTTCTTATTGGTGAGGAGATCCTTAAGATACTTGGCATATTTCGGCATCTGGGAAATAGCTTCGTGGAATGGCAGATTTATGTGGATTTGCTTGGACATCTCTAGGAAGCGAGAGTACTGATCATCCTGACGTTGTTTATTAAGTTCAGAAGGGTATGGCGGGGTTGGATTATTTTTAACGATGGATGGTGGAGTGAGATCCTTTTCTAAAATAGGGGTGATAACTTCTTCAGCAGAGGGTGGAATTTTTGAAATGGGGATGGAGCTTGCCTCGGGCTCTGCGCAAACCATGCCAGAACTTTGCTTCCCACTCCGAAGAGTTATAGATTTCTCTTGCTCTCTTGGGTTGGGCTCGGTATTGGAAGGAAGAGACCCGACGGGTCGCTCAAAAATAATTTTTGTGAGTTGTCCTACTTGATTTTCTAAACTTTTAACGGTCCCGGCAAGGGTTCTTATGGTAGCGTCATTTATATTCATGTATTTAGCAAACATTTCCTCCAAACTTGGAGGTTTTGGAAAATTTTTGGTAGGTGGTGTTGGTGGTGTAGAAAAATCATTTTGTGGTGGCGGACGTATTGCGTTGGAGGGATTACTCCATGAAAATTTCGGGTGATTACGTAAACCAGGATTATAGCTATTCGGAAAAGAAAAACCAGGAGCAAGATAATTAGGAGCAGAAAAATTATGCAGTGTTTTTAGACATATTATTAACATAGTCCAATTGTTTGGGGGGAGGGGGAGTTGTAGATTCTCATACCTGAGGGGCGGAGGAAGCCGTCATCTTCATTATCTTCTTGCTTAAAATTTCCACTTCTAGAGCTAACTAGGAGACATTGTCCACTTCAGAGATACCTGGAAGTTTCTTTGGGCAAGATCTAGGAACATTCCACTGATATGTGTTCATGGCCATGTCCCCGAAGAGCTCAAGAGCTGCTTCTAGGGTTTTGTGGTTTAAGGTATCACCGGAAGCTTCGTCTATCATTTGCTTTGTGCTTTGATTTAGCCCGTTATAAAACGTCTGCACTTGTAACCATACAGGCAGCGCGTGATGTGGGCATCATCTTAAAAGTACTTTAAACCTTTCCCAAGTTTTATATAATGTTTCAGAATCTATTTGCCCAAAGGCCGAAATGTCGTTCCTAAGTTTTGCAGTTTTAGCAGGCGGAAAATACTTCGCATGGAATTTTTCAGTTTGTTAATTCCCGGTGGTGATACTATTTTTTGGTAGAGTGTTTAGCCACTACTTAGCTTTGGTTCTTAGGAGAAAGGGAAGAGTCTTAGCCTAATAGCATCATTTATGACACAATTAAATTTGAAGGTATCATAGATCTCAAGAAAGCTAGCTATATGCGCGTTTAGATATTCGTCTTGAAGTCCGTCATATTGCACATACTGCTGCACCATTTGAATTATGCTAGGCTTTAGTTTGAAGTTATTGTTAGCAATAGCGGGGCGAACTATGCTAGATTCTGTACCCTCCAGGTTTTGTCTTGCATAATGGGACATAGTCCCTTGCATGGCTTCATCTTGGTTGGGTCTTTGCAAGACTTCCTCTACATTGGGTATTTCCATTCTTAAGGTAGAATATGACTCGGAATGCTCAACCGGTATTTGGAGAGTAGGGCCTTGAAATCACGATCTTCTCCGAAGAGTACGCTCAATTTCGTGGTCCAAGTACAAAATAACCAACGGACTTCCCCGGGTCATGCACTGGAAGAAGAAAGAGAGAAGTATTGGGTTTTAAAAATAGATTTTTTTAAGATGTTTTAGCTCCCAAACGTCCCAAGGACTACCCAATAAAGGGTTCGCAAGGTACTAGACAAGATAGGGGCACTTAAAGCCGGTTTGCCCTTTTTGAGAGAATTGGTTAGTGTAGGAAACTTGTGATGTGGGTTTCTATTAAGAACGATATATATATATATATAACTATGATAAGATTAACAGGTTCGTGATTTCAAATTATCAACAAAAGTGTCATCCCCGGCAACGGCGCCAAAAACTTGATGTCTATTAATCGTGAAGAAAATAAAAACCGAACTAGCAATCAAGATAAGGCAAGTGTACCTATCGAACTTTAGTTAGGGGACACAAGTGTCGTATTTAAATCCGGGAACCGTTGAGTAATTTTTCTCACACGAAGACTATTATCAGATAGAAAGATTATTTTATGGTTGTTAACTAAATCACAAGAAGAGATTAGTTGTATAAAGAAAAACAATACGACTTAAACAGAAAGAGCACAAATAGTTATGAAAATGAGAGGTTAAACAATGATAAAGAAAAGCACTCGATCGAAAGTCACCTCAGCAAGAGTTGACTAAAAAAATGCGATAATAAAGTTTAACTTAATAAAGCAAAGGACCTTGACCGTGGAGGTTCGTAAAGCACGAACACGCTTCTCTCAAAGTTGTTCTCACCTGAGTTTACGAAGGTCTGACCGAACTCTCGCCCAAGTCAGAGGCCTAAAACTTGCCTTACGCTATGAAACCCACTATTAGATTTCACTCCAATCCAGGAGATTTAACGTCTGTCTCTCTCGAGGGGTGCGTGCAAATCTCTTTATTCTTGAATGTTCACTCCAAACCACGAGCCTCTGGGCTAAGAGTGTAAACAAAGATGGAAAATGTACATCGATGATACACCCCCAAACACGATAAATTAAGAATAAATCAAGGTCTAAGCATTTCAAAGGAAAAGAAAATTACAGCATTATAACTTAATAAACTCAAACCTCAGATCATCAAGATCGAGTACAAGGAGGATTAGTTACTCATGGTGTATAAAAAGAAAATATATTTAGAATATGAAAACTGATAGCGAGCAGAAGTAAAAGAGAATAACGAGCTATTTTATTTCTTAATGAAAAGGTGTCACAACCAGGGCACACAGATATTATAAGAAAAGCTTCCACGATGATTACAAGTGCTATAAAAAGGAAGTACAAGAACACTACAAGGACTTGCATGAAAACTAAAATTATAAAGACTTAAAATGAGAAGGAGGAAGAGAAAAGCTTAAAACATGAACAACTCTAAAATAGCAGCATCTCTCACTCAAAAATCTGGAGAGAGAGGAGAGGGAGGCATTGCTAAATTTCGGAGGAGAGTAAGCATCTTCGTTTACTGCTCCTCCAACTGTCGAACTCATCCTTCCAAAGCTATAACGGGTGCGAGTATGGCCTCAGCTTTGAGCGGCGCATTGACTAGTGAATGAGAGTGCGTTGGTTTAGTGCATCCCCCAGGGACGGATCCGTTGGAAGTTCAGACGCTTCTTTTTTGAAATTGGGGTTGACCCTGAGTTCCGTCAAATTAAGGGTACTGCTATTGCGAGGACATTAGGAATCGTGGTTCCCACAGACGGCGATAAACTCTTGTTATCTAACTCGACACTCCTAAACCGGTCCAAATATGACCGTCTTAGCCCAGGAGTGGTCTCATACCAAGCTCATGGAGCTTGCTTAAGACCATAAAGAGCTTTATGCAACCTACAAACAAAATAAGGTTGAGTTGGAGAGATAAAACCTGGTGGTTGTTCAACACACACTTCTTCTTTTAGTTCTTCATTCAGAAAAGCACTTTTAACATCCATTTGATAGAATTTAATTTTTTGAGAAGCAGCGTAGGCCAAGAAGATATTGATTTCCTCTAACTTTGCCACTGGAGAAAAGGTCTGATCATAATCAATGCCTTCTTCCTGCCTATACCCTTGAGCAACAAGCCTAGCCTTATTCCTTATGATTGCTCCTTGTGCATCCATATTGTTTTTGAACACCCATTTTATTCCAATTATTGGGTAGTTCTCTGTTCTTGGGACAAAATCCCAAACTCTACACCTCTCAAATTGGTTGATCTCCTCTTGCATTGCAAGGATCCAGTGGGGATCTTGCTCTGCATCTTGAATGGATTGAGGTTTAACTTGAAAAATGAAGCAGGCATGCATCAAATCCTGGTGGAGCTGATGTCTAGTCTGCACACCTGCTGATATGTCTCCAATCACTTGAGATACAGGATGATCTCTAAGTGTGACTAAATCAGCAGGAGGAGTTGGTTGCTCAACAGCTGGTGGAGCTAATTCCTCTTGTGGAATTATTTCAGCTGCTGGGACACTATCAGTTAGCTCACTGATATCTTCATCACTGCCTTCAGCTATTTGTGCAGATGATGGTGTAACAACCTCAGGAGAGAGTGTCAGAACATCCAAATTCTCACACAAAATAGGTACCTACAAGTTCTGACTGGTAAAAGTATTCTTCTCCTTATAAAACATATTAGTTTCATCAAAGGATACATGTACAGACTCTTCTATTTTCAAGGTAAATTTGTTATACACCCTATAAGCCTTACCCTACTTGAGAATATCCTAGAAAAATTCCCATTTCAGACTTGGCTTCAAACTTTCTAGTGTATTTTCTATTGTTAATATGAATGTAACAAACACAACCAAATACTTTAAAATAGTCTACTTTAGGTTTCTTCCCTTTGTTTAGCTCATAGGGGGTCTTAGCCTTTAGCTTATGTATTAAACTTCTATTTAGGACATGGTTAGCTGTGCTCACTGCCTCTACCCAAAAGGAAAGGGGCAAGTATGCATCAGCAAGCAATGTACCTATAGCTTCAATAAGGGTTCTATTTTTCCTTTCAGCTACCCCATTTTTTTTAGGAGTTCTAGGAGCAGAAAAATAGTGTCTGATACCTTCCTTCTCACAGAACTCTTGCAAAAGAAGAGACTCAAACTCAGTACCATGATCAGTTCTGATCAATACAACTTGAGAAAAGAACTCACTTTGTATGCACTTGAGAAAATCTGTAAGAACCTTGAGTTTATCTGACTTATTTTTCAAGAAGAACACCCAAGTGAACCTGGAGAAGTCATCTACAATAACTAAGGTGTAAGACTTCCCTCCTAGGCTTTGTACAGCAATGGGTCCAAAAAGATCCATGTGAAGCAAATACAAAATCCAAGGTGAGTCACTCTTATTAATGGATTTGAAACCATTTTTAGTTTGCTTGCTTAGTTGACAAGCCCTACACAGGCTTTCCTTCTTATAGGGGTAAGAAGGCAATCCTCTTACAAGGTTGTCCTGAGATAGCCTAGTAATGTATTTTAGGTTTACATGTCCTAGTCTCCTATGCCATAATTCATTTTGATTACATGATTGGTTAAATAAACAAATTTCATTTATGGATGAATTGAAGTTAACAATATAAATGTTACCTACTCTAAAACCAGATAAAACTACTAAGCTATCAGCTAAAGAAATAATGCAAGAGGACTGATTAAAAGTTACCTGAAATCCTTCATCACAAAGCTGACTAATGGAGATCACGTTTTGCTTCAATCCACATACATATGCAACCTTCCTGAATGTGACAGCACCTATCCTGATTTCTCCATAGCCTTCAGTCTGGCAAAAGTTGGAGTCACCAAAAATAACCTTAGGTCCAAGCTTTGACTTATAGTTGGATAAGTTTCCCTTCCATCCTTTCATGTGCATTGAGCACCCACTGTCCAGATACCATTGTTGGTTGTATGGTGGACAGTTCCTCACCTGCAACAATCAAAAGATTAATTATTTTTGACCCGGGTTACATTGGGTCCTTTGTTTTCTTGATAAGAAACACTTGAGATAACAGACATGGTTGGCTGAGATTTATAGCCTAGTGAATGGAATCTCAAAGATGGAATTTCCCAAAGGGTTAAAGGATTGATTGTTTGTCTTTTTTGATTAGGGTTTCTGTTATAGTTAAAGGTTTTATTAATTCTCACAAGGTTCGACGATTGGAAGTGAGATCGTCGATCAAAGTTCGACGACATGGGTTGAGATCATCGATCTCTACTCAAAGAAGGATAATATTCATTCTCCGTGCCCCACGTTCGTCGATCTCTGCTCGATGATCCATACAGAAATCGTCGATCGCAGTAAAATGATTGATTATTGTAGACATTTTCGTTCAAAGATCGTCGACCTGGGTTCGATAATATGTTCACATTTCGTCGATCTGAGTTCGACAAAAACTGCTGAACATTGTTTTTGTTTTGATTTTGTCTGTTTCTATTTTTCCATTTGTTAGGTTTGTTCTTATTTGTAGTTTAGGGTTTCTTATAGATTAGTTCTTTAACTTTTTCAGAGATGAAATTTACTGGGGTCCTTAGTTCATTTTTCAAGACTAGTGGGGGTTGGCATGATGAAGCACCCAAGCCCAGTTTGCCAGAGAGTCTAGCATTAATAGTGCTTGTAATGTCCATCAGCTTGAGGCTTCTCCCATTAAGGGATTCTTCAAGTTGCCTTGCCTCAGCTATTTCAGTTTTCAGTTTAATTATCTGTTCATTTGCTATAGTAATTTCATCTTTTAATTTATGGCTTTCTACAACTAAACTACTTTGATCATTCAATTGCTCTCTAAGTTGTTTAATTTTCTTTTTCTGAACTACTTAGGTCCATGCACATAGTTTAGAATTCATGTAGCAAATCTTCAAAATTAAAGTCAAAATAAAAGAGTACATGATCCACTTCTGAAAGTGGTTGTTCATCATCTGATGAATCTTCTCCTGAATGAGTGCTGGAAGCATCAATTACCATTAGGCAAACTTCCTTTGCCTTTGCTTCCTCCTCATCTTTATCACTATAGCTAGAAGATGAGGAATCCTCTTCAGTATCACTCCAGGTTTCTGCTACTAAGCCTTTCTCTTTCCTCTTATGCTTGCTTGAGGAAGGCTTACTGTATTTCTGTCTTATAGAGTCCTTGTCCTTTCTTTTCTCCTTCTTTTGATTCTCTGGACACTCAGAGATGTAGTGTCCAGGTTTCCTACAACCAAAACAAACAACCTCTTTAGTTGGTGTTTTGTCATACCTGGGTTTATCTTCTTGTCTGGATGACTTCTTTCTGAAGTCTCTTTTTCCCATCTTGTAGAATCTCTTTGCTAAGAGACTCAAGAACTCTTCATTAACAGTAGGATCTGCTGTTTCTTCTATAGCCTTAAAAGCAATGTTCTGCTCTTTCCTGACTTGAGTAGAGACCTTCTGCTCTTCCTCCCTATTCTTTGTCAAGTGCTCAAAGGATTTGAGCTTTCCCAGAAGTGTTTCTGTGGAAATTTCTGAAATACTTCTTGCATCTTTGATTGGCCAGATTCTTGGGTCCCAAGAACTGGGAAAACACATCAATATTTTATCATTGATCTCTGATAGTGAAATGTCCTTGTCCAATGTTATTAGTTCACTGATGATGGCACTCAGACTGCCATACAACTCTTCAACTAATTCAACATCTTCCTTTCTGAAGTTCTCATACTTAGAGATAAGAAGGGATCTTCTGTCTTTTCTTTCTTCCACTGAACCTACCACCATTTGGTTCAAATAATCCCAGATGGCCTTTGCTGATGTGCAGTCAGCAACCATTTGGAAAATGCCATCTGACATAGTCTTGGCCAGTATGTTCATGGCCTTAGCATCTGCAATTTTTGCTTTCTTTTGAGCATCAGTCCAAGTTGGTGGTGGTACTACATGAGTGTCAGTAGATGTAGAAGCATCTTCAATTGGTTGAAGGGGACCTGTCAAATTGAGTTAAAAATATCTTCATCAATTGAGTTCATGTAAAGTCTTATTCTTGCCTTTCAGATACTAAACTTATTTAAGTTACAGACTGGAGGTTTGGTGCTTGCATAATCCTTGTTCTGTGCCATGTGATAAATGAATAGTTAAGGAAAAGAAAATCTGAATACGCAGGGTTCTTAATTTCAAGTGTTAGCTTGTACAACCAAAGAACCACAATCCTCTGATACCAATTGAAAGGAGGGAGTTATTCAGATCTACTCTAGAGGGGGGTGGGGGGGGGGGGGGGGGTGGGGTGAATAAAGTGTTTAAAAAACTTTAGGCTGTTTTAATCTATTCTATAAGAGTACAAAAATAGATGATACCAATAAATATTTAAGCAGAAGAAAACTAGAGAACTATTCTAAATATCACAGGAATTAGCAAGAGCAATAAGAAAAGGTGCAACCAGACGACACAAGAAATTATAGTGTTTCCCCAAATCTGGGTACATCCACTCTTCTACCACCCTGGTAGGAATCACTCTCAAGATTTTGATCAGGTGACTGCCACCAAATAATATCTATTTTAATTGAGATATTGCAACCCATCTGGCTTTTGATCAAGTGCCGGAAAACCAACTTGAAGTCTTTTGATCAGGTGACCTCACAAAAAGGAATTACTTTTGAAGGGTGTATAAACCCTATACACAGAGGGGGAACGAAAAAAGTTTAGTTGTCTTCTCTTTTCTCAAGCAAATGAGAGAAGACTTGAGAGTGATCCTAATGGAGTCAAGGCTTATCCTATGATTTGAATGGTTCAGGAGATAAGAGCCTTGTACAGGGTGTAGGACTTGAAATCTAGAAAGCTGAGACTGATTGAGGATGATTGTCTCCACAAGCTTCCTGAATGAATTATTGCTTTTGAAACTGAGAGCTGTTCTTCTTCTTTTTCTTGCAGCCTTGAGATTTCCTTTCAAAAGTCTGTCGACTGCATCAATAAGTGCTGAATAATAATTCTCTGGGTATTTTAATCTCTGAGTCCCTATCTTTCGAATAATTCCAAACAAAATTTGAAATGGTTCACATTGATTGACTTCCGGAATCACGGGAACTTGTGCAACGGCTATAAGAGAATTAACTCATTTCCTTAACTGTCCCGAGAAAATATGTATAATAACTCTGTGAAAACTAGCAATTAATGCTTGCCAAGGAACGGCTATATTCAGAGAATATATGCATTAATCACTTAGAGTCATATAAGAAAAAGAATAAACAGTCAATAAGGAAAAAAATAACTGCAGGGGATAAATTGTTGATCTAGCAGAAATCATCGATTTGGTCTTGAGATCGTCGAGCTCAGATATCCTCTATCGTCGAGCTGAGCCCTGTGATCGTTGACCTGAAAATCTGCTTTCCAAACTGGGCTTCACGATCGTCGAACTGAGATGGTTGAACATCGATCTCAATCCTGAAAGTAGATCAGAGATCGTCAACGTGAGTTCAGCAATCGTCGATCTCAGCACTTAGAGATTTAACTCTGAGATCATCGAGCGCAAGAAGAAGATCGTCGATCTCTCTTCAGCGATCATCGAACGAATTTTTACTTAGAAAAATTTCTTCCTTGTTCACTCTCAGCTGTCTTCTAAGTCTCTGATTTCTTGGTCTTATCTCACAGAGTTGATGACCTGGCTGACACTTAAGACACTAGACTAGACACTGGCTATACAGTGCGGGTCTGACTTAGCCTAGATTAGTGAACCTAGCCCAAATCCAAACTAGGGATCCAACACAGTCTACAGTGGGTCATCAAACACAGGACCATACAATGTAATCCCTCATTGTGTGATCAATGGTGTTGACTCATGTGTAGCCTCTCTTTTCGGATATACTTCATTTTCAAGCACTTAGACTTATGAAGAAAAACATGATGCTATTTGGAATGAAGAACTGAAATTTTCTTAAAGCTGAAAATATTCTAAGTATTTTACTCGAGTGGATTCATTGTACTCTAGTAGAAACCTTAGAAGCTCTCGAGTAGGTCGTGTCTGAAACTCGAGTATAGGATGTAGTTCTCGAGTAGCCTTAATCTAGCTTTCGAGTAGCCAAGTCCAGTACTCGAGTAGACCTTATCTAATTCACGAGTGTTCAGTTTTTAGTCTCAGAAAAGTTTCTAAGTTAAATACTCGAGTAGTCAAGTCTTGTACTCGAGTAGTTGAGTAGCTTAATTCGAGTGATAGAAGATAGATCTCGAGAAAATTCTAAGACCACTCGAGTGGCACATCCTTGTACTCGAGTAGTTTGATTAGCACTCGAGTAGTCTAGTTTCAGTACTCGAGTGATCGACACTTTCATCCATAATTTTCTCTGAGTCAAAGATCTCAAGAAGTTTAAGTCTACCTCTCGAGAAGTATATCTATCACTCGAGTGATCTATTAAACAATCGAGAGATGTCTTTCTTTATTCAAGAATTTCCAGAAATATCTCATCTCGAGTAGTCAAAGTCAATCACTCGAGAGCAAGTTATTTCACTCGAGTAGTATACTTCTTACTAGAGAAATGTTGAACCATTTTTCAGAAAATTCTTTAAGTCCCTAACAGATCTAATTTTTGAATCCCGTGATATGACTGGTCCACTTGGCCATCATTAATGACGATTATTATCATTAGGGAGATCTTATAAAAAGTCTTGTTATTATGACTAACCCTAAGCGTGTTATTCTAAGTTTCTTGATCGACCAACATTTTCAAAATCTATAAAAGTCGCCATTCTTCTTCAAGATCGCCAAGGCTATGTTCGATCCAGATCGATTTGTAGATCAAGAGATTCTTCATTCTCCATCTACTCCTTGATCGTGTGAGTCAATGTTTCTCCGAACAGATCTAGCCGAGCATCTTCTTCTACAATTTCTAATAAAGCCGCAAAGTCCAAAAAAGAAGACCTAGGGAGAGATTTTTCAGATCTGAGAAGATTACTATTTGTATTCTACAATTTCTTTTTAATCTTGTAGGAGATTATTATCCAAGTATAGGAGATTTGTTCTCCGAGTTGTAGGAAGTTTTCATCTTCCGAGTGTAGATCCCTTTTTGGATCGAGATTGTAGGAACGTTGTTACGAGTGGTAGGATCGTTTTGATCCGAGATTAGTGGAGTAGCCGAGTCTAGCATATTTCTAGATCGGTGAGTGGTAAGTGGACATACCTAAGATTGCGGAACCACTATAATTCTTGGTGTCATCTGTGAATGCTTGTTTATTGCTTGTGCTTAGATCGCTAAAGTTTTTAATCCGCAAAAAGACGCACAACTCACCTATTCACCCCCTCTAGGTGATTTAGGTAGACAACTTAGACGTTTTTAAAATAATTATCATCTTTAGGTGTGTTGTGTGTTAGTTATATGTTAGCTTTCAAGAAATCACAAAGCACACACCAGATTTATAGTGGTTCCATAGATTTTTGTACATCCACTGTCCCTCCCACCTTTCTAACAGTGTGCTAGATTAGGCACTTCTCTAAAACTCAGCTCATAAGAGCTCACAACACAGATCTCACAGGATCTCTTTGTATCCTCCAATACTTACCTCAGGCATAAAGCCCTACCTCAAAGCAAGCTAGCTCCTACAACTCAGTGATCCAAAGATCACCTACCTCAAACCAAATTAGTAGTCCTGCAGCTCAAGCTCGGAGGTTAGCCCTATAACTCAGAGAGGATGACTCTCCTATAGCTCAGGCATAAGGCCCTACCTCATAACAAAAGCTAGATCCTACAGCTAAGGCACAAAGGCCCTACCTTAGATAGAATGACTCTCCTACCTTAGTCAAACAGCCCTACCTCAAGCACACATGCCCTACCACTCAAATCAACAAATGATCCTACACTAATCCTTTATAAAACAGTCCTACCACAAGAATCCAAAGGATACTTATCACAACCCGCATTTTCTCCGAAGAAAACGAATTATCAGAGTAGGAGAAAACACGCGTCATGATGCCACGTCGAGCAGGGGATAACTACCGATGCTAAGGCAACCCACTATCAACTATACTTTATGAAAATTCATAAGTTATATGATTAGAAAATCAGTTATATATTTATAGACGTCGTATCCCTCAACTCAGTGGATCACCTAGTCCACAATTTAAAAACTATACTTATACGCTGCGGAAAATACTTTATTCAGGTTTGACATCCTAAAAGAGTGCATAAGTGTTCCCAGAAAACATCTTATACTATGCAGGACCCTACTTTTGATTTATACTGTGTATATAGGAAAATTATCTTTTTACGTTAATGAAAAATAGTGTTGAGTTTTATAAAAACATGTTGATCATGCGATATACTTATAATAGTGTTTTTAGGTTTAAAAATAACTAGCAACCTAGCATAAATCATCCAAAGAGCAAGTAGACCATCTCAAGAAAGGTAGCAGCAAAAAGTAACACATCCAGTATCAAGGTAAAACTACCAGTGGGCGCCAACAAACTGACACAAACCAACTGGCAAGTATGTATGTCTGTAAGAAAAACAACATCAAAACTACCTCACAAAAACAAGGAACTTATCTCTATAGCACCAGAGACCACCAACAACTACACAGCGCCACTAGCCGTCAGAGCGGCTACTAACCAGAACCTGAGGCATTCAAAGAAGAAAGAATAGCTCAGCCAGCAAAACAAGAAAACTGCTCGAAAGTGTCAATCAGAATATAAGTAAAAGAGGAAAACAAAGTAATAACAGTCACAACTGCCCAAGGCAAGGCAAAAAGGAAGAAAGTGCACTAAGTGCGAGGACACATCAGTACCTCTGCCCAAAAGCTATAGAGTCAACAAGGCGACCATGAGCCCAAATGCTGTAATCTATAAAGGAATAAACATCTAACACCCTAAGCTGTGAGAGATGGTAGTAGCAAAAACATCGTGGATCCGGGTTGGAGGCAAACTCAGTCCCCCAACCACTATTTCCAAGAAACCAAGCTCAGGGGTCTACATGTGAAAGCACTAGGGACCTCCCACCCCCTTGCCCAGCCCATACCTTGACCAAGATAAAAGAAAAAGGGTGGTCTTGGCTAAATTCCACATCACCTCCCCAATTAAGAGCTTTAAACCACCACTACTAACCACGACCCACGATTCGGCCTTTTTGGAAAAACAAGAAATTAGCCGACAAGGAACCTAAAAATCAAGAAATTAACTCGGGGGAGAAATTCAAGGTAAGGGAAAAGCGTTGAGATGACTCAACACGGCATGGCGTTGAGTGAGCCCCACTCACTCAACGCCTAAACAGACAATGGCATTGAGTGAGCTAGCCTCACTCAATGCCAAAACAGTAATGGCATTGAGTGAGCTAGCCTCACTCAATGCCAAAGTACTTAGCCGCGAAAACGAACTGTGGCATTGAGTGCACCCTCCATACTCAACGATAGAACATCTTTGGCATTGACTAAAGTCAACTCACTCAATGCCAAAGTACTTACCCGCAGGAAAAACCCTAAACCAACGCCATCCTGAATAGGTCGGCGGGAATACCCACTGATTCTCACCAAATCGGCGGGAATCCAAAATGATTCTCGCCGAATCGGTTGGTATCCAGATTGATTCTCGCCGAATCGGTGGGAATCAAGACTGATTCTCGCCAAATCGATGGGAATCCAGATTGATTCTCGCAGAATCGGCGGGAATCACTAACGATACTCGTCGAAATTGGCGAGAATCACTTGGTGATTCCCGCCAATTTTGACTTAGAAGAAACTTATTACTCAACGTCGATTCTACTTAGCCTCCAACGAACAGGCCAAACTATGGCTTTGAGTGTGTGCACCACACTCAACGCCAAACCCGGGCGGCTTTTGGCTTTGAGTGTGTGAACCACACTCAACACCAAGTCCCGAGAGCCTACCAAGACTGGTTCTAACCAGAGCACTACCACAAAAATCTCCCTCTCTCTCTCGGCTCCACCCGCAATAGCACCAAACAAGAAGTAAAAAAATTCAGGAGTCTAAATGGCGGAATCAACCAGCGGGTTGATAAAAAATAGCACAAGGGGGGAAGATAAAAACAGAATTTTAGGGTTAACCTAAAACTACTGCACAGAATTTTAGCAAGCAGAAGAGAAAAACTTAGCTTCTATCCTAGGGCTAACCGGGTAGTTAAGAGGGGGAAGATCAAACACCAAGTGCAAGAACCACTTGCCTCGGTTTTCAGCGAAGCTCCACTCGAGCCCTTCCTCTCCCTCGGCACCACCAACAGCAACACCCTAATAGCAAAAATCCCAAACTTAATGGAGGAAAAAGGGCCAAAAAAAGAATCCAAATCTCCTAAAAACCCTACGAAAATCAAATCTCTTACCGTAAAAACATAGATCTAAGAGAGAGCAATCCAAATCCGCTTTCGAAATCGAATTCCGTCCACAAACACTCCCAAAATCAATGTCTGAAGGGTAGCAGGTCGGCAGTTTCTCCGCTGCTTTTCCGCGTACAGGAGAGGCAAGTTCGGTCTCGGGAAGAAGAAGAAGAGTGGGCCCACCATCTACTAATTAGGCTTTAAAATAAAAATACACGCCTATTCGGCCCTAACCGCTGCCTAAACTGCCGGTTCACTTAAGCTAAGAAATTTCTAATTTGCTTTTACTAATAGCACACCCAAAACGACTCGAAAACCGAACTACCTTGGAATTCGACGAAATTCGCACCGTAGCTAAATACTCATACTACGAACACAATGATGAAGTCGAAATTAACTTTCGACAAACAGAACTCGAGTTATACCCACCCGAAGCAAAAACACAAGCGTCCACCGAGAGGTCACACTGGGTCACCCAAAACGACTCGGCTTGCTAGGGAGATCGTGCCTATAGGCTACAAAATAGGGCACCCAGTTCTAAGGAGTTAAGACCGCACTCCACAAATGGCACAAGCCAAGAAAATGCGTCGACGTAATGCCAAACAAGAATTAAATAATCGCAGAAAAATCGGGGGCATTACAGTCACTCCTCCTAAAAGAAAGTTTCGTCCTGAAACTTTATGCACAACACTTCTACTATAGAAGGAAAAGTAATAAGCCAAACATTACAAGAAGAAAACAAACCAAACTAATCAGGGAAATAGTTGAGGGTGAGCATCCCTCATAGACGACTCTAACTCGCAAGTCGCGCTTTCCAAACCCTGATTCATCCATAGAACTTTGACCATCGGGATGGACTTCCTTCGTAGCACCCGATCTTGAGTATCCAAAATACGGACCGGCACTTCAATAAAAGAGAGATTAGGCTCCAACTGGGGCACAACATCCAAGACTTGCCAACTATTGCGCACACACTTCCGCAATTGGCTTACGTGAAATACATTATGAACACCTGGGAAGTTTGCTGACAAATCCAACCTATAAGCTGGCACGCCAATCCGTTCCACAATCTTAAACGGACCCACATACCTCGGGTCCAATTTCCGATTCTTAACAAACCACTTAACTCCGACCATCGTGGAAACCTTAAGAAACACAAGGTCCCCTACATAAAACTCCAAGTCAGACCTACGCTGATTGGCGTTCTTCTCGTATCTCTCCTGAGCTATACGAAGCTTTTCCCGAATAAGCTTCACTGTGACTTCCATCTCTTCGAGCGCATCCGGACCCAACAAGGGTATCTCACCATTCTCAGCCAAAAACAGGGGAGTTCTGCAACGCCTCCCATACAAAGCTTCAAACGGAGCCATTTGCAAACTTTATTAATAACTGTTGTTGTATGCAAACTCCATAAGCCGCAATCGCTCATCCCACGCTCCACCGTGGTCTATAATTTAGCATCTGATCATATCCTCAACTATCTGGTTCACCCGCTCCGTCTGCCCATTGGTCTATGGGTGGTAAGCAGTTGAATACCTCAGATCGGTACCCAAACCCTCCTGCAGACTCTGCAAAAAGCGAGAAGTAAACCGGGAATCTGGATCAGAAATGTTGCTAACAGGAACACCGTGCAATCTGATGACCTAATTCTAGTACAACTCTGCTATCTTCTTCATCGGATAGTCAATCTTATATGGCAGGAAGTGAGTACACTTTGTCAATCTATCCACTATAACCCAAACAGAATCAAATCCCCTTGGAGATTTCGGTAAACCCGTGATGAAGTCCATAGAAATACTTTCCCACTTCTAAGTCGGGATCTCCAACGGAGTCAACTTGCCACCAGGCCTTCCGTGACCGGCCTTCACACGCTTGCAAGTGTGGCACTCAACAACAAATCGGTCTATATCAATCTTCATCCCATATCACCAGGCAATTTGCTTCAAATCATGATTAATCTTCGTAGATCATGGATGGTAAGCAACACTGGATCCATGAGCCTCTCTACAAATCATACCCCTTATGTCCCCAACAGCGGGGATGCAAAATCTGCCGCGGTACTTCAAAGTTCCCGCATCCTCAATGGAATAATCCGGCATCTCCCCTCTCTCATTCCTGAGGTATAAGTGCAGAAGGTCCGGATCATCCTTCTGGTGCAACCTAGTAAGGGAAATCCAAGACGGCTATGCCTGTAACGCCCCGTTTTTTTTTTCAGCGATTATTTTTATTCTCGTTTGGCGTTACGATGACGCGTTTCAGTGGCTTGTGCCATGTGTGGAGTACGGTTTAGCTCCTTAGAACTGAGTGCCCTGTTTGGTAGCCTGTTGGCAAGATCTCCCTAGCAAACCGAGTCGTTTTGGTGACCCGGTGTGGCCTCTCGGGGGGATGTTTGTGTTTGGCTTTGTTTGGGTGTAACTCGAGTTCTGTTCGTCGAAAGTTAATTTCGACTTCGCCGTTGCGTTCGTAGCGTGGGTATTTAGCTACGGTGCGAATTTCGTCGAATTCCGAGGTAGTTCGGTTTTCGCGTCGATTTGGTGCTTTATGTAATTTTGTAATTAATAATATAATTATATAATTATATATATATATATATAGTATTAGAAAAGCCATCATCTTCTCCCCCGTAAGAAAACCGCCGGCCCCTTGTATGAGAGAAACGGAGAACCGCCTACCTTGCCTTCGGACGCCGATTCCCGGAGCGTTTGTGGACGGAATTCGATTCCGAGAGTGGATTTGGATTGCTCTCGTCAAGACCTTCATTCCTGCGGTAAGAAATTCGATTTTCGTGGAGTTTTGGGAGGATTGGAATTTTCAGTTTTGGAAGTTTTTCGCCATTAATGGCCGAGTCTTTGTTCTAGGTGTTGCGGCCGTCTTGATCCGTGCGAAGAGGAGGAAAGCAGTCCAAAGCTTCGCTGTGAATTGAGGCAAGTGGTATTCTTGCCCTTGCCAAGTGTTTTCTTTGATTTTATTTGCTGAAATTGATATCCCGGTTAGCCCAGGTTAGAGGCCTTGTTGTTCTCATTTTCTTGCTAACAATAGGGCTTAGTTCTTCCTACTGAAACCCCCCCTATGTTGTAATGTTGGGAATCCAAATTGTCGGCGTGGAGCCGTTGTTTTCCTATATTTTTGATTGTTGCTCTGGTTCGGGTGTAGCCGAGAGGGAGAGTTAGGAGGGGGGGTGTGGTTGCCAATTTCCTTCGTTAAGGTATTATTCGAATGGTTAGGCATAGTTTGAATGGTAGTTGCGTGCGATGTTGATAGTTGTCTACTGCTACTGCAGTGGCGTGAGTCGTGTGCGCGTTCCGGTGTCGTTCGGGAAATTCCAAACGGTGCAGGTTGACCGCGCACGGTCATCAACCTTTAGGGCGCACGACCACTGGTCGTGTGCCTCTGTTCGTGCGCGTATAAATTTCAGTTTCCAAAGTTCTGTCTCGGGCAATCGCACGAGCGCTGACAATAGTGCGCACGACCACTGATCGTGCGACACTGATCGTGCGCAGTTGCTAGGTTTTCTGTCAGGGTTTCCAGGTTCGCTTCGCACGATCATCAGCCGATGAGTGCGCACGACCACTGATCGTGCGTCACTGATCGTGCGCTTTGTATATTTTCTGTTGATAGGCGAATTTAGATGGTTTCGAGTGCGGGAGTTTAGATACTCAAGTGGCAGGCAACTACTCGAGTTCTGGATCTTCTGCCTTGGTCGTTCGACTGTCGTCGAGCTCCGCATTCTTTAGTGGGCTTGTGGGTAGTGGTATAATTTTGGCGGCGAGTGAGGCTAGCTCACTCAACGCCAAAGTTTAGGTAGGCACTGAGTGCGTTTCACTCAACGCTTAGTCATGTTGGTTTATTTCAACACTCTTCCTTTACCTTGTATTTCATTTCTGAGTGGATTTCCAGTTGTATTTCTGGGTTTTCCTTGTCGGCCGTTTTCTTTATTTTCCTAAAGGCCGAATCGTGGGTCGTGGATAGTAGTGGTGGTTGTAGCTCTTTCTGGGGGTGGAGTTGTGTGATATAGCCAAGGCCACCCATGGAATTCTTGCTCCAGGTACGGGTTGGGCATGTCGGGTGGAAGGTCCCTTGTGTTTTCACGTGTTGACCCTCGAGCTTTTGACTTGGACATGGTTGATTGGGGGACTGCATTTGCCTTCGATCCGGTTCCTCGTTGTTGTTTTTGCTACTATCACTTCCCGCAGTTTAGGGTGTTAGAAGTTTCTTCTTTGGTAGTTTGCAGCATTCTGGCTCTTGGTAGCCTAGTAGGCCCTGCAGGATGTGGTTCCTGGGCTGGGTCGTTGTTGTTTCTTTGCACGTTGTGCATTTCTGGTGGTCCTGTTGTGGACAGTTGTGACTCTTTCTACTGCATGTTTTTTTCTGTTACCTTATCCTTTGGTTGACTCTTTCATGCAGTTTTTCTTTGTTTAGCTTGCTGAGGTATTCTGTTTTCTTTTGGAATACCCCAGGTTCTGAGCTGTAGCCAGTCTGGTGGCTAGTTGGAGGTGGTGTTGTTGGTGGACTTCCGGACCTTGGAGTTCTGTTTACCTTGTTTGTGAGGTTGTTTTCAGTACTTTCTTACAGACATATATGTGTGCTGGTGGGTTCGTGTCAGGTTGTTGGCGCCCACTAGTAGTTTTTACCTTGTACTAGATATATACTATTGCTGCTACCATTTATTTTTCTGGAGATAGTCTACTTGCTTTGAGAAGGTTTTATGCTAGGTTGCTAGTTATTTTTAAACTATAATTATTATTTTAAATGAAGCTCATGATCAGCATGTTTCGTAAACTTAATCACTATTTTCCAAATCACGTATGAAAACCGTTTTCTTATATGTATTATATAAACTAAGTGTAGTGTCTTGCATAGCATGAGTGGTTCTCTTGGGACCCTTATGCGCTCTTTAGGGTGTAAAACCTAATTAAAGTATTTTTCCGCAGCGTTTAAATATAGTTTTCTTTTGTGGACTAGATGATCCACTGAGCCGAGGGATACAGACTCTAAACATAACTGATTTTCTACTCATTAAGCACATGATTTTCTTGCATAAAGATTGTAGTTGGATTTGCCTGAGCGTCAGCAGTTATCCCCTGCTTGACGTGGCATCATGACGCGTGTTTTCTCTTACTCTGATAATTCTTAACTCGGAGAAAATGCGGGTTGTGACAATGCCACTGCCAAAATACTCTGCATGTCGCAACATCACACTGAGATATCCATAAGGAGAACTCTTCCACTAAACGGTCGGCGAAGAGATTAAAGATCTTCCCCGTCTTCCGACTCAGGGCATCGGCCACCACATTGGCCTTGCCTGGGTGATACTGGATCTCTACATCATAATCGGCCACATACTCTAGCCACCGACGCTGGCGCAGATTCAACTCCTTTTGTGTGAACACGTACTTCAGGCTCTTGTGATCAGTGAAGATCTTGATCTGAGCCCCAGAAAGTAGATGCCTCCACAGCATCAACGCATAATCACCGTTGCAAACTCAAGGTCATGCGTAGGGTAATTTCTCTCGTGAGTCTTTAATTGCCTTGACCCATACGCAATCACTTTTCCAACTTGCATCAACACGCAACATAAACCAACATGCGAAGCATCTACGTAAACATTATACTCAACACCCTCAGTAGGTAGGGTCAGAACGGGAGCAGTGAACAATCTATTCTTAAGCTCCAGGAAGGCTTCTTTGCACTTCTTGCTCCAAACAAAGGCCGCATTCTTTTGAGTCAACCTGGTCAAAGGCGCAGCTAGGGTAGAGAAACCCTCCACGAACCTCCTGTAGTAGCCGGCCAACCATAGAAAGCTCGTGATCTCATTGGGCGTGCCCGGCCTACCCCAATCCATCACTACTGCGATCTTTTCTAGGTCGACCGAGATCCCATCCTTGTTCACCAATTGGCCCAGAAACGAGACCTGAGGCAACGAGAATTCGCACTTGCTCAACTTGGAGAATAACTTGTGATTCCTAAACTCCTATAGAACCAAGCACAGATGCTGCTCAAGCTCCTCAGCGTTGTAGGAATAGACCAACAAGTCATCGATGAAAACCACAACGAACTTATATAGGAAATCCTTGAACACCCGGTTCATCATATCCATAAACGCTGATGGTGCGTTGGTCAATCCAAACGGCATCACCAATAACTCAAAATGACCATGCCTTGATCTAAACGCAGTCCGTGGAATATCTGCCTCACGGATCCTAAGCTGATGATAGCTAGAATGAAGATCGATCTTGGAGAACACTGTGCTACCGCGCAACTGGTCAAATAAGTCATCGATCCTCGGCAGAGGGTACCTGTTCTTAATAGTGACTTTGTTCAACTCCCTGTAGTCGATGCAAAGCCGCATTGATCCATCCTTCTTCTTTACAAATAGAATGGGAGCACCCCAAGGCGACGAACTCTGCCTGATAAACCCTTTTGCCAACAACTCATCAAACTGGACTCGCAACTCCTCTAGCTCACGAGGGGCCATCCGGTACGGCGCCTTAGCAATAGGACGCATACCCGGTTCCAAATCAATCACAAATTCGACATCCCGATCGGGAGGAAGACCGGGAAGGTCATCAGGAAACACATCAGCAAAACTACGAACAACGGGAATCTCCTCTAAGCGCGGTACACTAACAGTGGTCCCAACCATCGAGACTAAGAATGCAAAACAACCAGAAGGAAATAACTTTAGAGCACATACCGCAGAAAAGACAGGAGAATCTTGGCACGGATACGCATACACGCTTCCCGGCTGACCATTGTCCTTGATGAAGTCCAAGTGCTTCCCTTTGCACTGAATGACCGCATCATACTTAGACAGCCAGTCAATGCCCAGAATGACATCGAAGTCCTCCTGATCAATCATCTTCAAGTCTGCCCTCGCAAGAAAATCCCCTGACAAAATTGGGCAATCTAGAATGCCCAAATCTGATAACACAGATTCACCAGAAGGGAACTTGACACGAAAGGTATCACGAACTCGATCTAGAGTTAACCGATGACGCTCCACAAAAGCTCTAGCCACAAATGAGTGGGTAGCACCGGAGTCAAACAGAACACGCGTCCAGCGGTTCTTCACCTTAAATTTCCCTATAGGAGTATATACAACTAAGGACTACCAAAACCCAACTGCAAACATTCTAGTAAAAAAAAACCTTCAGGCTGGTAAAACAACTAACCTGAGATGACCTGAGTTGAAGCTTGAGCCTCCTCGGAAGAGATCACTGATGTAGGACACTACGTTTGCCACTATAACGGCTAAGGGGAATACACGTACGCCTCTCTATTCCCGATATTACGCTCACACAATAATTAAATGCAGCACACTCACGAACAACGTTTCAACTTTTGCTAACGTACGGTAGCCACGCCGAATAAATATCGAACAAACGGCTATAGGCCGATGTTCTCTCAAGCTAAAAGGACCAATATTGGGTCCGACCGAGCGATGGTTGTACCAAAAGAGATCTATCGAAAAAGTTCGATTCGGAAATGGTAGTTCTCTGCCAACAAAACGAAAGCGAGGCTCGCCAAACCTCTCGAAAAAATTAGCAATTTGAAAAAACAACTTATGCTATCGGAAAGATGAAACCATGATCGAAAAACAATTCCAAAATAACACAACGGTATTCCACCAAATAAAATTCTAGAAAATAGGTTCACACAAGAGGTAGAAAATCTCGTTACCCAACCGGAATGGATGATTCCGATTCGCTTGAGGATCGCTCTTCCACGGTTCCGCCGGAGTTTCGCCAAATGGAGAGAAACTCGTCCGCTTCCTTCGCTTCACGCCGGGATGGATGAAAATCTCAAAGGGAGGAGTTTTTTTTTGTCTTGGTCGATCTCAATATGAAGGAGATGGTGGGTCGGCTAAGAGGGTGGTGGTGGCCGAACTATTAGAGGTGGAGTTGAGGGTGGTCGGCTAGGTTGAGGAGAAAAGAGAGGAGGAAGAGGGGAGGAGGCTTGTTGCCGAATTCCACAAGGAGGGAAGGAGAGGGGAAGGAGGCCGGCGGCCAAGAGGGGGGAGCAAGAGGGAGATCCGAATTTTTGAAGAGGGAGAGAGGGTAAACAGGGGGGGGGGATTTTAGGTTTTCAAAATTCTTTCATTCTTTTTCTAATGAAAATAATAGAGTTCATGCCTATATATAGGCTTACAACAATACTTGGCTATTTGCAGCCCAAATAAAAATTAAACATTACCAAAATTTAAAAAATAACATGATGAAAATTAAAATGAATAATTAAAATAATATTTAAAGTCTTCATAAGTTTTCATCGTCGCTGTCGCCATCATGTTGGGGTCGTCGTCGTCTTCTTCCATCATTATCTTTAACATGTAGCATAACGTCGTCGCTGCTGCCGCCATCGCAGTCATCATCCTTAACATGTAGGAGAACGTCGTCGCCGTCACCGTCTTCATCTCCAACTTTATCATGCTAGGGGTTGCCGACATCAATCCTCCCCCACTCAAAATAACTCATCACCGATGAATTGGCATGGAGGTGCTGGCGCCGAAGAACATCATCCAAATGAACCATCGCCGGGTCGTCAGAGATCGGGCGAGCACACAATCGTATCACATAACGCTGAGTACCTCCACTTGGAGAGGAGAACAAAACACCAACAATGAACCTGTCTAGGAAAAATTTTGTCCTGCGAAACTTGGGCAAGGCATTAGGCAAATAAAGAAGAAAAATTTATGCATCAACAGTCAACATACCTCCGTTGGAGACCAATGGAGAGAACGTTCCAAGAACAAGCTCACCCCCAACCCAAATGACAATATAGTGGCACCAAACGTAGAGTTAGATATTTCAAATGGTGGAAAAACACAATGCGTGAAATTGGAATCATTTAAAGTAAGGGAATTACCCCATTCAGTGGTTAACTTCAACAGATATGTTGTTTCTCCTAGTTGATTAAACATCCGAAAAGTTCTAACTCGCCGAATCGCCAACGTTTCTATAGTGCCCGAAGGCATCCGTTAAGGGACGAGACACACCAAGAGTAAATCGAAAACCTTATAGGGATACACCCTCTTATGTAAGTTCGCAATATATTTATAAGAAGACATGTGTGTGACTAACGCTTCCTTACCGTCCTTATGTAAACTAAGAACAAGAGAGGGAAATACTAGTGCATGTTGACTTGTCATAGAAAATGGCGATAATGGAACTACATAAGGTGGCACAAACGGAAATAAATATGGTGGCGCCAACAGAAAGTAATAGGGTGGCACTAGCGGAACTACATCAGGAGGCACTAGTAGAATGAAATCAGGTGGTACTAACTGAATGCAATCCGATGGCACAAAAGTTGGCCACGTCATTAACGTACTCTCAGAGATTTGGTGAATCTTAGAAAATCGAGAGGGTACAGAATTAACGAGACTGTCCTCATGACCCAACACAACATCTAATAACAAACGACGTGACATGTCCCAAGGAGGGTCCAGCATGGATGGTAAAACTAATTGACTCAAATCAGGCAAATTAAACGCACAACCCAAAGGATCCGCTGGTCGGGTCAACATATCAGGAGGGATTATCGGTAGCACTAACAACGAGAAAGAGTTAAGATCGTATTTAAATTCACTACACGGAGTTAGCATAAGGGGACGCTTATCCGGGTCTACCTCAATAAAGACCTCCAAAAGTATAACTCTCTCACTTGGAAATTCTTCCAACTCATAAATCGTGACATCAGTAGCAGTAAAAATCTAAGGAATGGGCGCATCGATAGATTCCGGAGGAGGGGCTACGTCATACCCAGTGTCAAAATATGGATTTATCGTCCAAGTAAAATCTTCCGGGTGCAAGCCATCAAACTCAACCGAAAAGTCAAACAGAAGATTTTCCCTCACGATAAACTCATCTGGCTCATCATCACCCAACTCACTCTTCGAATGACACTCCTCACAGGAGGACTCTACCAATTCATCTGAAAGTTCTTCCAACAATAAATGTTGATCATATACTAAGTCTTCCAAATCAGTTGGGGCATCGATTAATTCGTGATTAGAGAAATCGACTGGAACATCCTCACTTACAAGATCCTCAGGAAAATAAGAGATATTCTCATTAGGTGTAATCATAGCCTCTAACACATCGAGGCTGGTAGTTTGGAGAAGGCTCTCAACACTAGGGTGATCCGTCACAACGCTAGTGGGACTAGTAATAGTCAAAGTAATACTCTCATAGGTCAAACTATCATCATCCCAAACATCATCTAACTCACAACTGGGTAAGCTCTCAGCATAAGGCAACTCTTCCGATTCAGCAAGATTATCAATCGACTTAGGGTCATCCAAAGGCTCCACTACGATCAAGATGGATGTCTCCGAAATGTCATCAAAGGGGAGTGGAGATGATTTCTTAGAAGAGAAATCCTCATCCAGGTCACTAGGGTAACCAATCCCCTCAACATCGCTACACTCATCAGTTATAATAGACTCAACCCCGGTGACTGGCGCAATCGTAGAATCAGCCTCAGACTCATCAGGGGAGTCACTAACTAGATCTGATAGCTCAGGGGGCGACTCTAAGGAGACTACGAGCGTAGTCAGAATAGAATGATCGAAAGTGCCAAACCTAGTCGTTTCACTAGTCTCATAATCAAGTTGGGGTCTAGTGCCCTGACGGGGAGAAGTAAACTTATGTGACGTCCTAGCACGGGAGTACAGGGTGTCGTACTTGTACGGTGTAGGCATAATCAAAAGTGGCATTTCACAAAGATTTTCAGATGACTGAGAACGACAGTGGGGAGGGTAATACTCATCCGTTAATAGATTCTTCATAACATTCCAACCTACAGGTGACTCTTCGAGGGATGTCCCAAAACGTCTCTCCTCATTGAGCCAGAAGGTTTGGGCTCGACTAAATAATTGAATTCTCGCGACGGGGATCCTGTGGGGGTCCACAATCTGATATGTCTCAAAATAGCGTTCCATAGCCTTCACCCACCATAAAAACTCTTGCCTTCCACCTAGACAATCATAGGTCAGAGCTAGAACTCTAACATGCCTAGATGAGTGCGGTACAACTTGATTAGCCTTTAGTTGGCCAATAAACCCCTTAATCTCTTCCACTACCGGACAATGGAAAGGCTTTCTAACGTTCATGACGGAACCTAAAGATTTCATTCGGGAAACGTGAACATCGTAGGCCATTTTTTTGTTTTAATTTTCAGCGGGAAAATGGGGATAGACTATGCGGAGTAAGCGCACAAATACAAAGAAATATAGTTTGATCCTCATTAATTTTCAAAGATAGATTTGTTCCCGCTAATATTTCAAAATAATATATATATTTTTTTCATATTCTTGCTGGCAAAAATATGTATATCATTAATTAATTTTTTTGCTGAAAAAAAAAATTTAGGCTGCTATTGGCAGACCACACAAAAAAAAATATTTTTTTGCTTTTTTTTGTTTGAAAAATTTTGTGCACGTGCGTGTCGGCCTACTAAAATTAATTAGGATGGTGTCAAGTAAGAAATCGACACAACCTCCCTCTGATACCAATTTGATGTAGGCCACTATGTTTGCCACTATAACGGCTAAGGGGATTACATGTACGCCTCTCTATTCCCGATATTATGCTCACACAATAATTAAACGCAGCACACTCACGAACAACGTTTCAACTATTGCTAACGTACGATAGCCATGCCGAATAAAGATCGAACAAACGGCTATAGGTCGATGTTCTCTCAAGCTAAAAGGACCAATATTGGGTCCGACCGAGCGATGGTTGTACCAAAAGAGATCTACAGAAAAAGTTCGATTCGGAAATGGTAGATCTCCCCAAACAAAATGAAAGCGAGGCTCGCCATACCTCTCGGAAAATTAAGCAACTTGAAAAAACCACTTATGCTATCGGAAAGATGAACCATTATCAGAAAACAATTCCAAAATAACACAACGGTATTCCACCAAATAAAATTCTAGAAAATAGGTTCACACAAGAGGTAGAAAATCTCGTTACCCAACTGGAATGGATGATTCCGATTCGCTTGAAGATCGGTCTTCCACGGTTCCGCCGGAGTTTCGCCAAATGGAGAGAAACTCGTCCGCTTCCTTCGCTTCACGCCGGGATGGATGAAAATCACAAAGGGAGGAGCCTATTTTTTTTGTCTTGGCTGATCTCAATATGAAGGAGATGGTGGGTCGGCTAAGAGGGTAGTGGTGGCTGAACTATTGGAGGTGGAGTTGAGGGTGTTCGGCTAGGTGGAGGAGAAAAGAGTGGAGGAAGAGGGGAGGAGGCTTATTGTTGAATTCCACAAGGAGGGAAGGAGAGGGGAACGAGGTCGGCGACCAAGAGGGGGGAGCAAGAGGGATATCCGAAATTTTGAAGAGGGAGAGAGGGGAAAAGGGGGGGAACCAATTTTAGGTTTTCAAAATTCTTTCATTCTTTTACTAATGAAAATAATAGAGTCCATGCATATATATAGGCTTACAACAAGACTTGGCTATTTCCAGCCCAAATAAAAATTATATATTACCAAAATTTAAAAAATAACATGATGAAAATTAAAATGCAAATAATTAAAATAATATTTAAAATCTTCATAAGTCTTCATCGTCGCCGTCGCCATCATGTTGGGGTCGTCATCGTCTTCTTCCATCATTATCTTCAACATGTAGCATAACGTCATCGCCGCCGCCGCCATCGCCATCATCATCCTTAACATGCAGGAGAATATCGTCGCAGTCACCGTCTTCATCTTCAACTTTATCACGCTGGGGGTTGCCGACATCAATCACGTTCAGCTTTCCTTTACCCTTGTACACAAGCGGAGGTGGAGGTAGTGCTTGAAGTGGAACTGCATGAAGAGAAGGCTGGACCTGAGGACACCTAGACTTGATGTGACCCTTCTGCCCACACTGATAGCAGACTTTATCCTTGGACCAGCACTGGGAAGCATCATGCCTGGGTCGCTTGCAAACAGAACAGGAAATATCCCTCCTAGGAGCACCCTGAAGAGCATGAACCTGCTCCTTCTTCTGAGCTGCTGCCTTATTGAAACACCTCTAGATAGCGTGGCCTGACCGGCCACAGAAGCTACACACAACCTTGCTCTTCTTTCCAGAAGTAGCACTGGGTACCTGGGGTTTCTTCTCCTCATCAGACTTCCTCTTGTCCTTCCTCATTTTCTGGCCTCTGCTCTTTGCGGTCTTGATAGACTCCACCTTCAGAGCAGCCTCTACTACCCCTGCATAGGTCTCCGATCCAAAAGAACTGGTCAACTGCTACACCTTGCTCCTCAAGCCACAAAGAAACTGCTTGACTCGATCAGCCTCAACACTCACCAACCCAAGAGCAAACCGACTCAACTTGCTGAACTCTATCTCATACTCACCGACCGTGAGTTGCCTTTGCTTCAGGTGGAGGAGGTCGTTCATAAGACGGTCATGCTCGACTGAAGGCAAGAACTTCCTTAGCAGCATTTCCTTGAACACTTCCCAAGAGCAACCAACTACCAAGCTCTCCTTTTCTCTAAGCCACCAATTCTTCGCCAAACCCTTGAGTTGATAGGCGGCTATCATCACTCTCTAATCATCTGCAATATCGGAGTACGAGAACATCTCCTCCATGGAGATCAGCCAATCGTCTATGACCATGAAATCTGCCTTTCCATCATACGTAGGGGGGCTAAGTCTCTGAAACCTTGAGATGAATGCCATCTCTGCTGGCACTACCACTGGAGGTCTCAGGGGTGCAGGAGGAGGAGGAACAGCAATCCCCCCTACAGGGCCTTGCACTCCCTGAGTCTGACCTGCTACGACTGCCACCAAAGACTTGATATGGGCTCGCACCTCCACCAACTTCCTGCTCAAGGAATCACAACTCTGCCGCAAGCTTTCGATCACCGCATCATTCTGCACTCCCGATGACTCACCCTCAGATAGGGGGGTCGATGTAGTCGAAGGGCATCTCGCCATCCTAAAATCATAAAAACCTTAGTCAGATCCTAGTACGATAGCTATAACTAACTACAAGTATAGACAATACATACATAAATATGAACTTAAAGCTGCTAAACTTGCTTTGGGAGTTTATTTTTTAATTTTTTTTACAAGAATCGATGTTATGCCTTAACCTAGGATGGTTAACCACCACCATACTAGCTCTTGTGCCTAGATCGGAAATGCAAGACTTTATATTATTTTTGACTCGAAAACTTATGTGTGTACATATATCATCCTGCCAGTCTTTAGCTTGGCACGTTGTGCTTATGCAATGTTATGCTATGCATGTTTGTGCTATGCATTCTAAAAAGGCCCTAATGCATGTTATGAGCGGCGTACACATGAAAATGTTATGCATCCCATATTACATAACATCCTCATGCAACGAAAAAGAAAACGAGCTAGTCGCAGCCATGTGGTGAGGTTATGCATCCCATACTACATAACCCTCACATGTTGCCCCTATGGTGGATCCATATACGAACACATATTATGCATCCCATACTACATAATATGCCCCGTATACTTCATTTTATGCTATGAGTGTAGTGTTCGTGCTTTAGCTAAGACGTGCTGATGACATATCGGTGTGTGAATGACATGATGCTGAACTACTAATGCAATCAAAAGGGAAGGTTGCCCGACTAGCCTGTCAAGCAACCTCCCTCTGATACCAACTGTCACAACCCGCATTTTCTCTGAAGAAAACGAATTATCAGAGTAGGAGAAAACACGCGTCATGATGCCACGTCGAGCAGGGGATAACTGCCGACGCTCAGGCAACCCACTATCAACTATACTTTATGAAAATTCATAAGTTATATGATTAGAAAGTCAGTTATATATTTTTAGAGGCTGTATCCCTCGGCTCAGTGGATCACCTAGTCCACAATTTAAAAACTATACTTATACGCTGCGGAAAATACTTTATTCAGGTTTGACATCCTAAAAGAGTGCATAAGTGTCCCTAGAGGACATCTTATACTATGCAGGACCCTACTTTTGATTTATACTGTGTATATAGGAAAATTATCTTTTTACGTTATTTGAAAAATAGTGTTGAGTTTTATAAAAATATGTTGATCATGCGATATACTTATAATAGTGTTTTTAGGTTTAAAAATAACTAGCAACCTAGCATAAATCATCCCAAGAGCAAGTAGACTATCTCTAGAAAGGTAGCAATAAAAAGTACCACATCTAGTATCAAGGTAAAACTACACGTGGGCGCCAACAAACTGACACAAACCAACTGGCAAGTATGTATATCTGTAAGAAAAACAACATCAAAACTACCTCACAAAAACAAGGAACTTATCTCTATAGCACCAGAGACCACCAGCAACTACACAACGCCACTAGACATCAGAGCGGCTACTAACCAGAACCTGAGGCATTCAAAGAAGAAAGAATACCTCAGCCAGCAAAACAAGAAAACTGCTCGAAAGTGTCAATCAGAATATAAGTAAAAGAGGAAAACAAAGTAATAAAAGTCACAACTGCCCAAGGCAAGGCAAAAAGGAAGAAAGTGCACTAAGTGCGAGGACACATCAGTACCTCTGCCCAAAAGCTGCAGAGTCAACAAGGCTACCATGAGCCCAAATACTGTAATCTACCAAGGAAGAAATGTCTAACACCCTAAGCTGTGAGAGATGGTAGTAGCAAAAACATTGCGGATCCGGGTTGGAGGCAAACTCAGTCCCCCAACCACTATTTCTAAGAAACCAAGCTCAGGGGTCTACATGTGAAAGAACTAGGGACCTCCCACCCCCTTGCCCAGCCCGTACCTTGAGCAAGATAAAAGAAAAAGGGTGGTCTTGGCTAAATTTCACATCACCTCCCCAATTAGGGCTTTAAACCACCACTACTAACCACGACCCACGATTCGACCTTTTTGGAAAAACAAGAAATTAGCCGACAAGGAACCTCAAAATCAAGAAATTAACTCGGGGGAGAAATTCAAGGTAAGGGAAAAGCATTGAGATGGCTCAATACGGCATGGCGTTGAGTGAGCCCCACTCACTCAACGCCTAAACAGACAATGGCATTGAGTGAGCTAGCCTCACTCAATGCCAAAACAGTAATGGCGTTGAGTGAGGTTCACTCACTCAATGCCTTTTTGCAACACTGGCTGTGGTGTTGAGTGAGCTAACCTCACTCAACGCCAAAACAGCTATGGCGTTGAGTGAGGTCCACTCCCTCAACGCCTTTAGCAAAACAGGCAGTGGCGTTGAGTGAGCTAACCTCACTCAACGCCAAAACAGCTACGGCGTTGAGTGAGGTCCACTCAGTAAGACCCCCTTTTTTTCTTTTTAAACCACCGGGGTCTTAGCCCAGAATTGCCGCTTTGCGGTGGCACCGACTCACGGGAAGGTCGCCACTACAAAACGCCAATTCTGCCGGCCCTTTTTCGATCACAGAATACTAGCATAATAAGTAAGAGCAAGTCCACAATAACAATATGTATATAAATAAATCTCCACGAAGGGAGAGTCCACAATAATAATAATAATCAGAGTATAGAAAGGGGCTTGTGCCCAGTACATGTAATCCTCACTACAAGTCACTCGCGGAAGCAAAACTAAAACTAAGCGTCACCGTAACTGTCACTGAACCGAGAGCACCCAAGCTGGACTGGCCCATCTCCACTGACCCTGTACTCCGCTGTTGCTGCATATCTGGGTGCTCCCTCTTTTTTGACCTGCCGTCGCCGCCTCGCGATCCACGTCTGCGTCTACGTCTTCGGCCTCCTGGTTGCTGAGCTGGTGGGGTCCCACCCATCAAGGGGCATTTGACCCGTGTATGTCCCGGCTGGTGACAATGGTAACACGGTCGCGGGGCCAACTATGTCAGGAACTGCAACAGCCGTGACCCTTCCATATGGCACACCTAAAATGTTGTGGTTCGAAAACCGTTAGTCATACAGACTAAGCCCTATCATCCCCTACCCCTTCCCCCATGGCTCCTAGGTACCGAACGGAGAGGAAGAAAGGGAAGGACATGAAGGTGGAGATTAAATCAAATAAACAGGTGACAGCAGACCTACGCTAGCAATTCTATAGTAAATAAGACAGAAACAGAAAGTAAGAAATGTAACCTTAACTTATGCGTGGAAGCGCATAAGCCGAGGGATCTTTTGCAGGGCTCCCATCGTATAGAGTGTCTCATACCACTTATACGTCGGGGTGTCGGTTGTCAAACAGCAAAGAATGGCAAGTAAGTGAAAGTACAAGTAATATAACCATTGATTTATAGGGATAACCCTATAGACCAAGCGGTCATTTTGCAGGTCCTATCGTATAAAACGTCCCATACCATTTTATACGTTAGGTGGCATGTTTATGCTATGACACACAATTATGCTATGAAATGTACAAGCAAGTGCAACACACCCACACGACTCTATGCGCACAGACCTTTAGTTCCCCCTGTTCGGGAGGCTAGCTTCACCCCCAGGAACCTCCGCTGTGGCAAACGGAGATAGTGAGTCGGGCCCCCCACTCCTAGGCGGGTAACCACACTACCAGGCCTAGCCCTTCCATACGCCCCTAGAAGAACACAACCTAGAGAATTCGCGTATTATTGCTAGTTGTACCCACCAGGCTTTTCGCCGAGTCAACGTACCGCTGTCGGTGTGATCGATCGCCTAGTACCGTTGACCCACCACTTATATGCGCATGCAACCATGACAAATATATTTGTACAAGTTCTCATATTACCGAGCCTCCAGCTCTCTAGGCTACTAACCCTATACCATGTCCACGAGCATCCCGCTCCCTGGACTTCCCAATTACCAACCAAACCATAGTCATTACTAGTAGGCCCTTAGACTATGGACCTACTCTACCCATTCCAGCCAATTTTTCTTCCTATGTGTACAAGTGTACGTGTGAGGTACAACTATTATTAGGATTACTCTTGATCATTTTATTCCTAAGATTTAAGGTTAACCTTGGACTTCCCGAGGGTTACCCGGTGAAGGGCTCGCAGCGGTACTAGGAGCTATGATGGGGTGAATCCCAAAACTCCCTTTCCAAGGCACTTACTATACTTGATTGGTTCCCTTAACCCATTCCCTTCTCGCATTACGGTGGGCTATTCCTAGGGTGACTTGACTCTTCCTCTTCTCGGGGAGGACGGTCTTCCGTCGAACCCGAACACTACCTATCGCTAGTCAATCTCACACCCTATCCATCCTGGCTTCCAATTAATGAACTTGATTTAACTCATCCTGTCCAAACCAGCAAACTATCAAAACTCCATCTCCAAGTTCATTACCCACTCTAGCTCCGCTTCTGCAGTTTTAGTAAACGCAGACCGTCCTAATCTTTATGAGGTATGCAAGGGGTGGTACTCCCAACTGTCTTCCAAATCCCATATAATATTTACTGGAGGTCTACCATGACCTAAATAGTCTAAATCAAGAAATTATTAATTTTCCTATTTCATTTGGCATTTAATTTATTTATTCTAGGATCCCGACTGCCCTTGTATGAACATGAAGTGCACTAATTATTCAATAATAAATCATCATAAAGTCAGTAAAAATCATATGAGACATTTAAACAGCAATTCCAAGTTTTGAGAAATTCCAGAGATGTTTATGCCTATATTTCCTAATTTATCATTTTAGGCCACTTTTACTATATCATAAAGAAAGTACTGTAAATATTTATCCAAAAATACCAAGAAAATTATGTAAGCTATATAGTGACCTAAAACCATCATAAACCAAGTACCATAATTTTTCTCCATCATTTGAACTCTGAATTTATTTTAAAGTAAGATACTAATTTTCATAACTTAATGAAGGAGGTACTGTTTTTATCCATCTAAAATTCCAGAGAAAATTACTAGGTGACTATCATAATTTAAAACACCCACTGATCAAATTTCATAATTTTCCAATCAATAATTGGGCACTATTTGTATTTTTGACTATATATCACATTTAGCACATTAAAGAATAAAGTACCCAAAATATTCAGATAAAATTTCTAAGAAAATTATAGAAGCTATAATATGCTATAAGATGCCCTAATCCAAGATTTCATAATATTCCAGTGAACAGAAATTCCATAATCATCAAAATAAATATTTAGGGCACCATTAGAGTTGTAAATGAAGTATTGTATAAATTAATCCAAAAATCTCAACAAAATTATATTATATCTACTTGGACCATAACCTCACTCTACCCAAATTTTTGCTTGATTTGTAGTTCATTTAATAGCTTAATAATTCAAATTAAGTTTGGTGACCTAAACTAGGGTTAGAGTTTTAGGTGGGCTAAAGGTCTTCTAATACCCTAAAATTTTGTCCAGAGAACTATACTGGTCCTATGGTTCTCTCCACCAAATTTCAAGTCAGTCCAAGGTCATTTGACCCCATGACCTTCACAACCCTACAAATCCCCATTAAGGGACCTACCCTAGGGTTCTAGGGCTACCCTACATCCAACCGCTCCAAACTCCCTTGGAGGGTGTGTCATGCCCTAAAAAGTCAGTGACCAAAATATCAGCCTCTGTTGAAGTGATATGGCCACTCAAATACTAAGGGGGTGTTTGATCCTAAGTTATCCTATAAGGATCATCCTTGGGTAGAACCCAACCCTATTCAAAACATCTCCAAATGAGATGAAATTTTTACCAGAACCTTATAATAAACCCATGGACCACTCACCAAAATTTGGGAGGGTTTGGAAATCATTTAGTCATCTAATTAATTTAAGCTAGGATTATTGAATTTTTTTCTAAAAACTATAGAAAAACATTCTCCAAAAATTCTCATTTTTGGATAGCACCTAGATATAGGTAAGATTAGGCCACACCCCAAATTTCAAGTCATTTCGATGACGGGATTGGAGTGGGGAATTTTTCTAAGGTCAAGACAGCCCTATGGACAGACCTCACCAAAAAGGGTGTTGTGGTCTAACCAGGACTCCAAATCGAGTGAAATCAATTTTGAAGTAAAGTAGACTTCAAGGGCTACATTTTCTATGTTGTCCAATTTTCCTTTAAAAGCCTCTAGGTATTTTTCCCAAATTATTTAAAGTGACAGATATTTTTATTCACAAATTGTTTTTAAAAATAGAATTTAATTCTCATGGCACTGTTCATCTTCTTCAACAGCCCGAAACCAGAAGCTTGAAAACTTAGTTTCCTATAGCTTTTCCAAAGCTATTTCCCGGCCATCCAGCCATCTCCCTGGCCGGACACCACCACCACCACCTCTGTTGAGGTGAGGGCTATCGTCGGGCGGCGGCACGGCCGCCGGAGAGGCGGTTTCCGGCGAACCCGCCACCATGCAAATTTCAGAAAAGCATGGAAACGCTCACCCGATCCAGCTCTTTTGAGCCCGATATCTCACCTAATGATTTCTAAGATCTATCCATAGAAGAAAGAGTAGAGGAGGACCTTATTCATGGTTTCACGGCGAGATGGACGTTGGACTGTCATGGCGCGGTGGTGGCGTCGTCAGAATTCTTCTACAGCACAGTAGGGGGCTCGAAACTTCAGGTAAGGGCTGGGAAACTTCATCCTTGAGCCTAAGGGTCCTTTTTAAAGGGAAGAAAGGAGGGAGGGGAAAGGTTGAAACGTTCTTGGCCATTAATATTTCTCTTATCAACGTTTCGGTTATGATGCAGGGAATTTAATTGCTGGAAACGAAGAGACGTTTGCCAGGTGGCGAGTACCTATTGGACTAACATTTTCCTTATTTATTTAAATAATTAAAGTAGGAAACGGCCCATAAATACTCCTGGTGTAACTTCCCATAATCCGAATTGATTACAATGTCGGTTACCGAAATTTCCAGTCTGGCTGACGTTTCGGCCTTTGTCACGGGCGTGACACATAGGTCACGGGCGTGACAGGCCCGGATAGCCAATTCTGGGTTCGACGATCGTCGAACTGAGATCGACGATCGTCAAAGGGTGGTCACGGGCGTGACACCTGGGTCACGGGCGTGACAGGCCTGGGTGGTCAATTCTGGGTCGACGACCGTCGAACTGAAATCGACGATCGTCGAACGTGGTCATGCCCTATGTCACGGGCGTGACATTGTGGGTCACGGGCGTAACAGGCCCGTGTGGCAAATTCTGGGTCGACGACCGTCGAACTGAAATCGATGATCATCGAACGTGGTCACGCCCTATGTCACGGGCGTGACATTGTGGGTCACGGGCGTGACAGGGTCATGAGGTAAATTCCGCGCTCGGCGATCGTCGCGCTGAGATCGACGATCGCCGAAGGGGTAACACCCTTGGTCACGGGCGTGACACCTGGGTCACGGGCGTGACAGGGCCGGGTTGAAAATTCTGCGCCCGACGATCGTCTCCCTGGGATCGACGATCGTCGAAGGAGTCACGCCCCAGGTCACGGGCGTGACGGGTCGGTCACGGGCGTGACCAACCCGTGACCCGAAATCTTGGTTGATTGATTTCAATTTTTAGGCTTCCTAGGGTCCTGTCATGACCAACCGACTCCTAGGGGCCTAGCCGGAAATGGGATGTTAAAATCTTAATAAACAAAACAAAGATTTCGTCCCCGAAATCAAGGTTAAGCCTACGAGACTCTAATCGGGAAAAGGAAGCTTGTAACATCCCATGAAAGTTGAAAGATCTACATCTCTGCGTTACGTTTGCAGTGTGCAGTTTTTGATTCTAAGAACCATTCGTCCAATTGTCAAGGTATACACCCCAATAAACAAAGGATTAGCCCCTATTCTTGAAATTTTCGGTCTTATTGGTTTAAAATAGGAACGCAGATTGATTGTCCAGAGGGGTTTGAGGTGTACCCGACCGAAAAGTTCCGGATACCTTTGTCGCATCGAGTCCTGTGGCTCCCATGTATGCTCCTCCTGACGATGCCGGGCGTCATATTACTTAGCCTGTCTGCTCTGCGATTCTTGCATCCTGTCTCCAATTAGTCTCACCTGAGCCTCGGCGTCTTCGACAAAATCCGATCCCAATGCCTTCGGGTCTTCGTCCTGAATCCAAGAAAGTGGGGTCCTTCATCTCCTTCCATACCAGGCTTCGTAAGGTGTCATCTTGATGCTGGACTGGTAGCTATTGTTATGGGAGAACTTGACCAAGGGTAGGAGCTTCTCCCTTGGTTCCCCGTGGTATCGAACAAACTGCTCCACAAATCTCCGCACTAGTACCCCCCACAGCGTCATCCTTCTTGATCAGAATGAATCTGGCCACCTTCATCAACCGATCGACGATGACCCAAGTCGAGTCGTTTCCCGTCCGTGATCGGGGAAGTCCATGAATAAAATCCATCGTGATATCCTCAAAATTCCTCTCCGGGGTACATGTTCTGAGATACATCATCCTCTTGATGGCACCACCTAGCGATTAAATCTTTACCTTCTCAGATATCCCGAATCTTGTTACCCGTCACCTAATTTCATGTGATAATAGTTAATTCTCGTAATTATTCCGTCTTATTACTATGTCATTGTCTTGGTAACGCTATGGGTCATTATTCCAAACATTTTTTACAACATCTTATGTTTGCCCGAATAACGTCGAATTGTACCGACTTCAATCTCGCTATATTTGTTACGCCACTTTCCCTAAACTAGGTCCAAGGAAAAACCCAAGCCAATACTAATCTGCCCAATAAACAAAGGTTTAGCCCCCAATAAACAAAAGATCAGCCCCTACCCATCTTGGGCTAAGTATCTTTGATATTACCCTGTTACATCTGTCCTAGCTGGGTGCACAATCCCTAGGGCATCAATCTTCGACTTGGGAACCCACCTCAAAACTCGTTAATATACTCCATACTATACACCCTCTGAGTCACATTTGTGACAACCTTATCCGGGTCAAAATGTTCCCAATCTCACATGGGTATCTTCCGAACTTGAATTCCTATCCGACCCTCAGTGTTTGTCTCGGTGGTTGCCTCTAGGTAATTTTGTTACCGGTATTGAGGATTAAGACTACTTGTCTTTTACCATTCTGCTAATGTACTATTGGTCTCAATCCTTCTTAAAGTAGTCTACCTATCCGAATAATCGTTGATTGAGATAGTAGGGACACCTGAGTTTTCATCTTAGGTAGTCATTCTCGTGCTAAACTCCTCCTTTATTCTCTTTGGGTACCTCCTTAACTTAACCAAATTCATACCCAAGGTCTATTTTGAACTAGGGCATACTATATATTATCATGGTTAGTCACGAGTCCTAGTTGGTTGAGTCTAAATCTTTGGTTAGAGGATGATAAGATGAGATCTTCGCAGCCGGAGGTGTTCCCTGCTGGGGGCAGGGCAGGCCACAGGCTACAAAGAAGGATTCCAATTAACGATGAAGTGGACTTTCACATGTGATTTCCCTTATGGGCACACCACTGCTTCCGCTGCTTAGTTTGTCCCCAAACTAAACTCGAGCGGGGGTGACCCAGGGTTAGTGGACTGCTACTTTTCCGATCGAAGTTTTCTCTGATACCACTTGTAAGACCCCTTTTTTTTCTTTTTAAACCACCGGGGTCTTAGCCCAGAATTGCCGCTTTGCGGTGGCACCGACTCACGGGAAGGTCGCCACTACAAAACGCCAATTTTGCCGGCCCTTTTTCGATCGCAGAATAGTAGCATAATAAGTAAGAGCAAGTCCACAATAACCACATGTATATAAATAAATCTCCACGAAGGGAGAGTCCACAATAATAATAATAATCAGAGTATAGAAAGGGGCTTGTGCCCAGTACATGTAATCCTCACTACAAGTCACTCGCGGAAGCAAAACTAAAACTAAGCGTCACCGTAACTGTCACTGAACCGAGAGCACCCAAGCTGGACTGGCCCATCTCCACCGACCCTGTACTCCGCTGTTGCTGCATATCTGGGTGCTCCCTCTTTTTTGACCTGCCGTCGCCGCCTCGCGATCCACGTCTGCGTCTACGTCTTCGGCCTCCTGGTTGCTGAGCTGGTGGGGTCCCACCCATCAAGGGGCATTTGACCCGTGTATGTCCCGGCTGGTGACAATGGTAACACGGTCGCGGGGCCAACTCTGTCAGGAACTGCAAAAGCCGTGACCCTTCCATATGGCACACCTAAAATGTTGTGGTTCGAAAACCGTTAGTCATAAAGACTAAGACCTATCATCCCCTACCCCTTCCCCCATGGCTCTTAGGTACCGAGCGGAGAGGAAGAAAGGGAAGGACATGAAGGTGGAGATTAAATTAAATAAACAGGTGACAGCAGACCTACGCTAGCAATTCTATAGTAAATAAGACAGAAACAGAAAGTAAGAAATGTAACCTTAACTTATGCGTGGAAGCGCATAAGCCGAGGGATCTTTTGCAGGGCTCCCATTGTATAGAGTGTCCCATACCACTTATACGTTGGGGTGTTCGTTATCAAACAGCAAAGAATGGCAAGTAAGTGAAAGTACAAGTAATATAACCATTGATTTATAGGGATTACCCCTATAGACCAAGGGGTCGTTTTGCAGGGCCTATCGTATAAAACGTCCCATACCATTTTATACATTAGGTGGCATGTTTATGCTATGACACACAATTATGCTATGAAATGCACAAGCAAGTGCAACACACCCACACGACACTATGCGCACAGACCTTTAGTTCCCCCTGTTCGGGAGGCTAGCTTCACCCCTAGGAACCTCCGCTGTGGCAAACGGAGGCAGTGAGTCGGGCCCCCCACTCCTAGGCGGGTAACCACACTACCAGGCCTAGCCCTTCCATACGCCCCTAGAAGAACACAACCTAGAGTATCCGCGTATTATTACTGGTTGTACCCACCAGGCTTTTCGCCGAGTCAACGTACCGCTGTCGGTGTGATCGATCGCCTAGTACCGTTGACCCACCACTTATATGCACATGCAACCATGACAAATATATTTGTACAAGTTCTCATATTACCGAGCCTCCAGCTCTCTAGGCTACTAAGCCTATACCATGTCCCCGAGCATCCCGCTCCCTGGACTTCCCAATTACCAACCAAACCATAGTCATTACTAGTAGGCCCTTAGACTATGGACCTACTCTACCCATTCCAGCCAATTTTTCTTCCTATATGTACAAGTGTAGGTGTGAGGTACAACTATTATTAGGATTACTCTTGATCATTTTATTCCTAAGATTTAAGGTTAACCTTGGACTTCCCGAGGGTTACCCGGTGAAGGGCTCGCAGCGGTACAAGGAGCTATGATGGGGTGAATCCCAAAACTCCCTTTCCAAGGCACTTATTATACTTGATTGGTTCCCTTAACCCATTCCCTTCTCGCATTACGGTGGGCTATTCCTAGGGTGACTTGACTCTTCCTCTTCTCGGGGAGGACGGTCTTCCGTCGAACCCGAACACTACCTATCGCTAGTCAATCTCACACCCTATCCATCCTGGCTTCCAATTAATGAACTTGATTTAACTCATCCTGTCCAAACCAGCAAACTATCAAAACTCTATCTCCAAGTTCATTACCCACTCTAGCTCCACTTCTGCAGTTTTACTAAACGCAGACCGTCCTAATCTTTATGAGGTATGCAAGGGATGGTACTCCCAACTGTCTTCCAAATCCCATATAATATTTATTGGAGGTCTACCATGACCTAAATAGTCTAAATCCAGAAATTAATAATTTTCCTATTTCATTTGGCATTTAATTTATTTATTCTAGGATCCCGACTGCCCTTGTATGAACATGAAGTGCACTAATTATTCAATAATAAATCATCATAAAGTCAGTAAAAATCATATGAGACATTTAAACAGCAATTCCAAGTTTTAAGAAATTCCAGAGATGTTTATGCCTATATTTCCTAATTTATCATTTTAGACAACTTTTACTATATCATGAAGGAAGTACTGTAAATATTTATCCAAAAATCCCAAGAAAATTATGTAAGCTATATAGTGACCTAAAACCATCATAAACCAAGTACCATAATTTTTCTCCATAATTTGAACTATGAATTTATTTTAAAGTAAGATACTAATTTTCATAACTTAATGAAGGAGGTACTGTTTTTATCCATCTAAAATTCCAGAGAAAATTACTAGGTGACTATTATAATTTTAAACACCCACTGATCAAATTTCATAATTTTCCAATCAATAATTGGGCACTATTTGTATTTTTGACTGTATATCACATTTAGCACATTAAAGAATAAAGTACCGAAAATATTCAGATAAAATTTCCAAGAAAATTTCAGAAGATATAATATGTTATAAGATGCCCTAATCCAAGATTTCATAATATTCTAGTGAACAGAAATTCCATAATCATCAAAACAAATATCTAGGGCACCATTAGAGTTGTAAATGAAGTACTGTATAAATTAATCAGAAAATCTCAACAAAATTATATTATATCTACTTGGACCATAACCTCACTCTACCCAAATTTTTGCTTGATTTGTAGTTCATTTAATAGCTTAATAATTCAAATTAAAGTTGGTGACCTAAACTAGGGTTAGGGTTTTAGGTGGGCTAAAGGTCTCCTAATACCCTAAAATTTTGTCCAGAGAACTATACTAGTTCTATGATTCTCTCCACCAAATTTCAAGTCAGTCCAAGGTCATTTGACCCCATGACCTTCACAACCCTACAAATCCCCATTAAGGGACCTACCCTAGGGTTTTAGGGCTACCCTACATCCAACCGCTCCAAACTCCCTTGGAGGGTGTGTCATGCCCTAAAAAGTCAGTGACCAAAATATCAGCCTCTGTTGTAGTGATATGGCCACTCAAATACCAAGGGGGTGTTTGATCCTAAGTTATCCTATAAGGATCATCCTTGGGTTGAACCCAACCCTATTCAAAACATCTCCAAATGAGATGAAATTTTTACCAGAACCTTATAATAAACCCAGGGACCACTCACCAAAAATTGGGAGGGTTTGAAAATCATTTAGCCATCTAATTAATTTAAGCTAGGATTATTGAATTTTTTTCTAAAAACTATAGAAAAACATTCTCCAAAAATTCTCATTTTTGGATAGCACCTAGATATAGGTAAGATTAGGCCACACCCCAAATTTCAAGTCATTTCGATGACGGGATAGGAGTGGGGAATTTTTCTAAGGTCAAGACAGCCCTATGGACAGACCTCACCAAAAAGGGTGCTGTGGTCTAACCAGGACTCCAAATCGAGTGAAATTAATTTTTAAGTAAAATAGACTTCAAGGGCTACATTTTCTATGTTGACCGTTTTTCCTGTAGAAGCCTCTAGGTATTTTTCCTAAATTATTTAATGTGACAGATATTTTTATTCAGAAATTGTTTTTAAAAATAGAATTTAATTCTCATGGCACTGTTCATCTTCTTCAACAGCCCGAAACCAGAAGCTTGAAAACTTAGTTTCCTGTAGCTTTTCCAAAGCTATTTCCCGGCCATCCAGCCATCTCCCCGGCCGGCCACCACCACCACCACCTCTGTTGAGGTGAGGGCTATCGTCGGGCGGCGGTACGGCCGCCGGAGAGGCGGTTTCCGACGAACCCGCCACCATGCAAATTTCAGAAAAGCATGGAAACGCTCACCCGATCCGGCTCTTTTGAGCCCGATATCTCTCCTAATGATTTCTAAGATCTATCCATAGAAGAAAGAGTAGAGGAGGACCTTATTCATGGTTTGACGGCGAGATGGACGTTGGACTGTCATGGCGCGGTGGTGGCATCGTCGGAATTCTTCTACAGTACAGTAGGGGGCTCGAAACTTCAGTTAAGGGCTGGGAAACTTCATCCTTGAGCCTAAGGGGCCTTTTTAAAGGGAAGAAAGGAGGGAGGGGAAAGGGTGAAACGTTCATGGCCATTAATATTTCTCTTATCAACGTTTCGGTTATGATGCAGGGAATTTAATTGCTGGAAACGAAGAGACGTTTGCCAGGTGGCGAGTACCTATTGGACTAACATTTTCCTTATTTATTTAAATAATTAAAATAGGAAACGGCCCATAAATACTCCTGGTGTAACTTCCCATAATCCGAATTGATTACAACGTCGGTTACCGAAATTTCCATTCTGGCTGACGTTTCGGCCTTTGTCACGGGCGTGACACATAGGTCACGGGCGTGACAGGCCCGGATAGCCAATTCTGGGTTCGACGATCGTCGAACTGAGATCGAAGATCGTCGAAGGGTGGTCACGGGCGTGACACCTGGGTCACGAGGGTGACAGGCCCGGGTGGTCAATTCTGGGTCGATGACCGTCGAACTGAAATCGACGATCGTCGAACGTGGTCACACCCTATGTCACGGGCGTGACATTGTGGGTCACGGGCGTGACAGGCCCGTGTGGCAAATTCTGGGTCGACGACCGTCAAACTGAAATCGACGATCGTCGAACGTGGTCACTCCCTATGTCACGGGCGTGACATTGTGGGTCACGGGCGTGACAGGGTCATAAGGTAAATTCCGCGCCCGGCGATCGTCGCGCTGAGATCGACGATTGCCGAAGGGGTCACGCCCTTGGTCATGGGCGTGACACCTGGGTCACGGGCGTGACAGGGCCGGGTTGAAAATTCTGTGCCCGACGATCGTCTCCATGGGATCGACGATCGTCGAAGGAGTCACGCCCCAGGTCACGGGCGTGACGGGTCAGTCACGGGCATGACGGGTCAGTCACGGGCGTGACCAACCCGTGACCCGAAATCTCGGTCGATTGATTTCAATTTTTAGGCTTCCAAGGGTCCTGTCACGACCAACCGACTCCTAGGGGCCTAGCCGGAAATGGGATGTTACACACTCACTCAACACCTTAGCACTAAACCACAACTCCCAACGGTGGCATTGAGTGAGTCCACCTCTCTCAATGCCAAAGCAGCTTTGGCGTTGAGTGAGGTCAACTCACTCAATGCCAAAGTACTTAGCCGCGAAAACGAACTGCGGCATTGAGTGCACCCTCCATTCTCAACGATAGAACATCTTTGGCGTTGAGTAAAGTCAACTCACTCAACGCCAAAGTACTTACCCACATGAAAAAACCCTAAACCAACGCCATCCGGAAGAGGTCGGCGGGAATGCCGACTGATTCTCGCCGAATCGGTGGGTATCCAGATTGATTCTCGCCGAATCGGTGGGAATCCAGATTGATTCTCGCCGAATCGGTGGGAATCCAGATTGATTCTCGCCGAGTCGGCGGGAATCACTAACGATACTCGTCGAAATCGGCGAGAATCACTTGGTGATTCCCGTCGATTTTGACTTAGAAGAAACTTATCACTCAACGTGGATTCTACTTAGTCGCAAAAGAATAGGTCAAACTATGGCTTTGAGTGTGTGAACCACAGTCAACACCAAACCCGGGAGGCTTTTGGCTTTGAGTGTGTGCACCATACTCAACACCAAGTCCCGAGAGCCTACCAAGACTGGTTCTAACAAGAGCACTACCACCGAAATCTCCCTCTCTCTCTCTCTCTCTGCTCCACCTGCAATAGCACCAAACAAGAAGTAAAAAAATTCAGGAGTCTAAATGGTGGAATAACCAGCGGGTTGAGCAAAAATAGCACAAGGGGGAAGATAAAAATAGAATTTTAGGGTTAACCTAAAACTACTGCACAGAATTTTAGCAAGCAGAAGAGAAAAACTTGGCTTCTATCAGTGGGCTAACCGGGTAGTTATGAGGGGGAAGATCAAAAAGCAAGTGCAAGAACCACTTGCCTCGGTTTTCAGCGAAGCTCCACTTGAGCCCTTCCTCTCCCTCAGCACCAGCAGCAGCAACATCCTAACAGCAAAAATCCCGAATTTAATGACGGAAAAAGGGCCAAAACAAGAATCCAAATCTCCTAAAAACCCTACAAAAATCAAATCTTTTATTGTAGAAACGTAGATCTAAGAGAGAGCAATCCAAATACGCTTTCAAAATCGAATTCCGTCCACAAACACTCCCAAAATCGACGTCTGAAGGGTAGCACGTCGGCGGTTTCTCCGCTGCTTTTCTGCGTACAGGAGAGGCGAGTTCGGTCTCGGGAAGAAGAAGAAGAGTGGGCTCGCTATCTACTGATTAAGGCTTTAAAATAAAAAGACACGCCTATTCGGCCCTAACCGCTGCCTAAACTGCCGACTCACTTAAGCTAAGAAATTTCTAATTTGCTTTTACTAATAACACACCCAAAACGAATCAAAAACCGAACTACCTCGGAATTAGATGAAATTCGCACCGTAGCTAAATACCCATGCTACGAACACAACGACGAAGTCGAAATAAACTTTAGACCAATAGAACTCGAGTTATACCCACCCGAAGCCAAAACACAAGCGTCCCCCGAGAGGCCACACCGGGTCATCCAAAACGACTCGGCTTGCTAGGGAGATCTTGCCTATAGGCTACAAAATAGGGCACCCAGTTCTAAAGAGTTAAGACCACACTCCACATATGGCACAAGACAAGAAAACGCGTCGACGTAACGCCAAATGAGAATTAAATAATCGCAGAAAAATCGGGGGCGTTACAATCCTGTAGGAGATAAAGGTTAGTGTTGATGTTTTGACTCAAGAGAAATCTCTCTGAGCCTTCTGCTTCCTGAGCTGATAAAATATCATCCCTAACTTCTTCTCAGCAACAATATTATTGCTCTTTAAGACACTATTGCTTATGCTGGAAGTAACTCAGAAACACAAGTTTCTAACCTTGCTGATGAAGACAGTGATTTGACAGTTCTTATCTTCTTCAATCTGCTAACCTTCACTACAAGAATTAGAATGTTCTGCTTCTTATTCTTTCTCAGAAATCTTTTTTGAACTTGTTGTAGCAGGTGATGATCGCTACAGCTATCTGGGTGAACTTTTAGATCAGCAGGTTTGAACTTCATCTTCAAGCTCTGCAACAATAGCGAGGGAGAGGATGATGAAGTTCCCCTCTTTGCGAAATGTTAAACCCTAAAAGTTATCTCTGCTTCCGCCAATCCTATCCCTTTTATCTTCCGCCGTCCAACAGCCATTTGACCCGTGGGCCCTCCTAATGTTGTTGGCTGCAATTTTGCATATATAGAAATAGTCGTGCAGTAGGATTCCGACGCCCTTTGTCGTGTACTATAGCTTTCCCGCAACAATTTGAAACTTTGCTGACTCATGTTGACGTAAAATCTGTTGACTTAGCCAAATTCACAAATTCATCCCAGGCGTTGAGTGCGTTGTGTTGATGCAAGAAACGCGCTTCCGGGTTCTATGAAGAGAAAAGAAGGGGGAGGAAACTATTGAATAGTCGGTTACTAACGATCAGAGCAGAAATCAGAGCAAGTCGCACTAAGCGGCAACACAGGACTACGCCCGCCGCGGCCTGAATGCCTCTCTTACGGCGGGCTTTTCTTTAATAAAAGGAGAAAACGATTACAACAGTTAGCACAAAGAGCCCGAGCGAACAGGTACCCGCTAAAGGAAGAATTCGAATCCGCTATCACAGACGGCAAGCTTAGGGGTCCAAACTTGATTCTTTGGGAGGTTATGTTCACGCCTATTTATAGGCTCAGGGGGCCATCCCAAAAGGGCAGGGATAAAAATACTGTCTGCCCGCGTACAGGGGAAACGAGCAGTGGTGACCAGATACAGGGTGCAAGAAGGAAGAGGGGCCACCTATCCACGCGGTTAGGCGGATAGACCAACCATTGACCGAGAACTTCTTAGCAACTGCCATGCAGGGGAGACTCCGCAGAAAGATGGCTAGACGACTAGAGAATGCTTTGCCGCTGGTACTTGAGGTCATCCAGGTGAGCAGTCAAAACTGGGTTAACATAATCTCCGCACATTTTTAAATTTCAAGGAAATTTTGAAAATGTTGTTAACCGCCTGACTGCGAATGCAGTAAATGCCTTTTAAGCTATAAATAACGCTTGCGCAGATGCTGTTTTCGTAAAACCACCTTCGAAATGGGACGCTTCTCCCCTACTGCAGTTAAAATTTTCTTGTCTGAAATGTCTTCCAGAAAGAGTATCCTGGTGAGGATAAGCGACAAGGACCTTGCCACGTCCAAGTCGCCACAGAAAGAATCAACTATCCGTGAAGTTGGCGAGAAGTTGCATAATGTGAATACTATAAAGGTAGTCTCGCTAAAACTGTACCGGTCAAGCGAAGGACTACTGGAGAAACCTGAGGACAAAAATTTAGAGACTAGATCATCCTCAAAAATGCCAACCGAGAAAGTAGTTGTGCGAACCCAAGAGATACTTGCCGAGACGGTTGCGGACAAGCCTGCTGAAGAGCTTCCCGAGAACACGGAGGGTAGCAAGACTCCGGAAATTGCCCGAACGACCACTCCACGACCTTTGATCGCCTCGGATGTGGATATCACATCAATCCCATCACGCGAAGATAACGACAAGGGGATTCTGTGGCTAAAGTCGAGCGGGCAAGTAGAGAGATTGCCAAAGTCATCGACAAGGAGAAGAAGGCTGCCAAGAATGTCGCCGACAAGCTCAGGGAGAACATGGATGCAGTGAAGGCTGCAATACCGATAAAGAAACAGAAACACAAGCCAACTCTATCAGCATAGGAGACGATAGAGGCAATTATCCAGAGAAAGTATAGAGAAAACAAGAAACACGCGATACTCATGGAAGCGACCAGCAAAGCCGATATAACCATTCGGTCTGATGAGGTAACCGCTTTCGAAAAGCTTGAATGCCTTCTTGAGGCAGAGGATAGCTTAGTGGTTAACTCTAACCTTCCCGATAACTGCGATCTCCTGCAGGAGAAGGAAAATATTGCCAGCAGCAAGCCACTATCCGGGGGCTACTCTGACTTGGATGTCTTGTCGATGAAAATAGGAAAAGAAGTTCCCGGGCCATCCGAAGGGGACGACAAGGTAAAACTACAGGAAAAGATTCTTGCCGAGAAGAAGCTGCTAGCCTCCGGAGAAGAATCCCGCAATCTTCCGGCTCTTTCGGTTGAACAACAAGCTGAAGTTGACCGCTAGGCAGCCACCAAGCTTCTGAGGATAGGTATGCTTAAACCCGCCCCGAAGGTAATAAAAATTCCTCCACTTTACAAGGAACCACTGCGGTCAAAAAGTTCTATCCGCATAATTACTGAGACCGACGACTTGCTCCTATCGCACGAAGAGCTTGAAAAGAATAAGCGAGCCGAGCGACTTTTGAGGGACAATTACTTGAAGAATACAGATCTTGAGAGGTTGAGGAGACCTATTTTTTCTAGCCATCACACTATGGCCGCGATTAGAGAAGATGATAGCCTCTACTCGGGTGCATATTCTCTCTGTATTGTTGATTGCCGATCATGTCGCTCGACAAGACTAACTCTGTCTGTTTGTTCGCTTTGTGATGCAGACTTTGTAGGATTGAATTCTTCGGCTATCCTAGATGAAACAACCGAGATACTCCAGAATGATGAAGGCCAACACACCTCTCTGAGCTGTTCGTCGACTTCGAGTGGCTAAAGGCGAGGCTCTAGGTTGAGGAATTGGCTAGGAGGAGCTTGGAGGTGCGGGTAAATTCTTTGTCCGCGGATCTGGTGGCATGCCGCGAGAGGGAAATCACTATATCCAATGAACTGGCTGCTAGCCGCAATCGATAAAGAGTTGCCCACGATCAAGTCTCGACCCAGGCCATGCGACTTCAGAATTTTAGGATGATGTTGCTCACTACAAGAGAAAATATTACGAGGGGTGGAAAGAGAGAAGTGTCGGCGAACTGATTTCGCGAGTTCGGAGAAACAGCGGGAATGAGGTCACAACTCTGCTAGGGGGGAAGCTTCTACCCGGTTGCCGGTCAGGCAAACCTATCCGTGCGGCCTAGTGAATAGGTGGAATTTGCTTAGCCAACTGTTCTAATTAGCCGCATAGTTCGGGATGCGTCCCGGATACACTTGGCCCAGAAAACCTTGAGCTACCACTTGATAACTGCGATGTTAGTTTTACTATGCATTGGCCACCAAGTGGCTCACATTGGTAGGGACCACATAGAACCAGGCGGGGAGCGACGCGAGGAGAGGGAACGTCATTTGTAATAATAATGAGTTCGAACGAACTGACCTTATTTTCGCTAATACATTATCATTTTTAGTAGCTTTCAATGCTTGTGGTTTGGTTTATTTGTCTGTACAGTCTGTGGTGCTTGAACTGCTTACAAAGATACCTGCAGGTAATGGTGAATAACTAAGCAGCTTCTTTTATCTAGTCGCACGACTAGAAGCTCGTTTTGCATATTCTATAAAAACGGCCTAGCTCTGTATTATATTAAAAATATAAATGTCCTAATTCCTGCGTCAAGATTCAATGACACCCGCATGAGCTGTCACTGCCTCTTCCTTCCTAGATGTCGAGCACAGGAGATCAGAAATGATGGCTACCAAACTTGGACGCTTTGTCGCTGTACATATCACTAATCGTGACGTAGTCGCACGACTACCTTGAGAAGATGTGCGAATTAATACTTTTGGGAGGAATTTGGTGGCAATCCTAATCAACCACATTGACTACGGTTTCAGCCTGCCACCACTACTCGAGCTCGTTGAGATTTTAGATTTCTTCGGAATTGTTCCCGGCCAACTCTCGCCGAATACAATTACCTCGGTGGTGAGCTTCATCATTTACCTGCGGATCGAGCAGGTAAAGTTCAACATGGATCTATTCTGCCACTATTTTGTAGTCCGCTCCATCATTTCCGGAAAGAAAGATAGCCGGATCTTCAAAGGCGTTGTATATTTTTGCTGCACCGGGATGAAGACAGTGAACTTACCGAATAAATTCGCAAACTGGTCCACCAGATTCCTCATGTTCGAGGAGAATTTGGGCCTTCTACCTGTCCGCCCGCAAGTTCGACCGGCAAGGCTGTTCAAGCGGTTTGAAGTTAATGGCATCAAGAAGGAGATCCCCGATTTCCTTGCCGGTTCGCGGCTCGATATTCTACATTACATCCCAATGCTCCCAGTCGTGGCTGATTGGCCTACAAAAGAAGGTATGTATTTAGCGATTAGTTATTTATTACCCATCTTACCGTGCGGCTAAAAGCTTTGTCCCTTTGCAGCCACTTTGAAAGTTCCAGCAAATAGGCCAGCAACACCTAAAGAGCCTATTCTGACGCAGACCGAGGCTTGGAAGAAAAGGGAGGATGACCGTCGCGAAGATAAAGATGTCGCCGAAGACTACGACACCGAATCCTTCACGCACCGTGGAATGGGTGAGAATCTTAAAGACCGTCGCGGCAAGGCGGTCATGAAGTGGCACCCCCGTAGGAAGCACGTTCAGGTTTCTACTGCTCTTCCTTTGTGGAAGAGTGAGAAGATCACCAAGCATGCCCGCGCGATTAGCTGGGCGATGTACGGTAGGGAGAACTTGGCCGACCTGCGAACAAATCCTACAAAAAAGCTTCCTGCCCTAGCCGCACAAATTCATGTGAGAAGCTTCCTCACGGACCATTTCGTTGTCAAAGATCTTGTCGAAGTAGTTAGCATAGTCGAGCGGCTAGAGGAGGAGGTGGAGCAGCTCAAAGAAGAAAACGAGAAAATGAAGAATACTAATGCGGTAAGATTTTACCTCGCGGATTTTCCGGTTATCTTAGAATTAGTCAAAAAGTTACCTTTAACTTCTTCTGCAGAAATCCTACGACCCGGAGAACCCATCCTTCATGAATGAAATTGTCATATATTTACCAGAAGGCGGGGAGGATATGTTGGATATTCTGAGGGAGCGGGGAGCATTTAAGCCCGATCATGAAAAACTCTCTTTTGACGACTTATTCCCCGGCTTCTAGGAAGTTGAAGTCGCGCGAGATGTGGCGGCAAGAGTTGCTGTTGAAGAGATCCTCGCAGAGGATGAGGTTATAAGAGATCAGGAACATGTACCTGCAGATACCAGTGTGGATAAAAGTTCAAGCCAATCCAATAGCTCGAGAAGGGAGGAATCCCTGGATTCAAGATCAACTAAAATTGGCAGCTCTTCAAGTTCTTCCAGTGAGACGGATTTTGAGCCCAAGCGGAAAAAGGCAAAAACTGATGTGTAATAATAATAATTTTTTTATCTGTCTTTTGATCCCGCAGTATGAATTATGTAAGTCGCGCGGATAAAGATCTTGTATTTTTTGACAATGTAAATGATATCACTTCTATTTGATTTTTACTGAGTAATGAACCCATATTATACGATCGGTATTATACTTCTTTTGGCGCGGATACGACACATGTAGATAGATCCCGATAATCCGTTAAATGAAACGTAGGCGAATAAAATGAACGAATTCGAACAGATAGTATAGTTGCACACATTATAACACGAATAGATAAATCTAGCCAAGCTATCTGTTGACGAAATGCAAGCTTGTATAAAAAACATTGAAGTTTTTCTTGCTGGTCAACTAAGTAAATTTTAATAGTATCATTGAGCGGTTAACAACGACATCTGTAATATGAAGGAACTGAATAGAGAAGTGATCACCACGCATAGTCTTCTCGAGTGGTTAATAACGATATCTACAGTATGAATTGACTTAATAGATAAATTATCACCACGCATAGTCTTCTCGCGCGGTTAATAACGATATCCGCAGTATGAATTGACTGAATAGATAAGTGATCACCACGCATAGCCTTCTCGAGCGGTTAATAACGTTATCCGTAGTATGAATTGAATAAATAGATAAGTGATCACCACGCATAGTCTTCTCGAGCGGTTAATAATGATATCCGTAGTATGAATTCTATGATCAGCTAAAGAAAGCCACCCTGCTTGACCTCTAACGGCACGGTTAATCGATAAGAATATTGAGTGAAATGAAATCCAACAATGGGATTATTAACCGCTTGCTTTAATGGGAAAAACATCCAGACTTTGACGAACACCAATTCCAGTCTGATCTTTCATTAAGAGAATGACGATAAATCTTGCGTGCTAAGAAAGATGGCTACAGACTTAGGCGACCAAGCGAGCAGGTGCATATAACATTGCTTTCCTCATAGGGTCACAAAAGCTGTAAACTTCAATAAAGTTGATCTTGCAACTGGATCTGCATACTTTTGACTTCCGGCCACTGCATCCTTGAAGAAGAATCATTTTGGACTGCAGGATAAATTACAAGCTAAAGTGACAAGTGGGCAGGTGCGCAAGGCGCATTGCTTTTATCACGAGGTCATAGAAGCTGTAAACTTCAAGCAAGTTGATCTTATAACTGGATCTGCATTCTTTTGACTGTCGACCACTAAATCCTTAATAAAGAATCATTCTGGACTACCGGATAAATTACGAGCTAAAGTGACAAGTGGGCAGGTGCAAAAGGCACATTGCTTTTCTCATGAGGTCACAGAAGCTATAAACTTCAAGCAAGTTGATCTTGCAACTGGATCTACATACTTTTGACTGCCAGCCACTACATCCTTGAAGAAGAATCATTCTGGACTGCAGGATAAATTACAAGCTAAAGTGACAAGTGGGCAGGTGCGCAAGGCACATTGCTTTTCTTACGAGGTCACAGAAGCTATAAACTTTAAGCAAGTTGATCTTGCAACTGGAACTGCATACTTTTGACTGCCGACCACTACATCCTTGAAGAAGTTCATTCTAGACTGCAGGTAAATTTCAAGCTAAAGTGATAAGTGGGCAGGTGTGCAAGGCGCATTGCTTTTCTTACGAGGTCATAGAAGCTGTAAACTTCTTCCAACTTAGAGAAAAAATACACTGCTCTCTTGCCTGGTATACAGACTAGGTTATTCAGTTGGGCAGGTGCGCAAGGCGCATTGGTTTTCTCAAAAGATCAACTTGGCTGTGGGTTCCATGTAGGCACCGCTTGAGAGTATCAAGGAGTGTTTGAGGGTACAGACTTGGATGATCTATGGGCAGGTTCATGTGATGGCATTGCTTTCCTCAAAGAGATCACCAAGCCGTACAATACCCTTTACAAAGCATAGTAGAGCTAACACCCACCCTGTCCCTCCAAAATATAGAGATGGGGTTAGATACCAGCTGGGATCTGTAATCCAGTAGCCCACCGCACGAGAATCTACAAGCTCCCACTACACGGTGCGAAATCTCCCCACAACACGTGGTCCTCATGGTGTTATGCTAATGACAATGATTCTAGGGGTCCAAGCTGGACTCTGTGATATCTCCTGATCCAGTGATCTTTACTTTCGAGTTGCAGATAAAGAGGAATAATGACTTTCCTGAGAAATGTGTTAGTACATGATCTTTCAAGAAAGCATTTAAATGAATGACTAAAAGTTCCGAAAAAGAAGTTCTTAAAAAGAAAGAACATATTGGCAGGGCTAACAAATTTATTAGCAAGGTTTCCTTCAACATTGGCATTGAGGTGTTTGTTGCAAAGATTTGAAAAGGAGGCTCTTGCTGATTTTATTCACTTATTCCAAGTTGCGAAGAGTATCTACCACCTCTTTGCCACTCGAAGCTTATGAACGGGGAGCCTTCTGGATCATATCACGGAATTCTCTTTGTTTCTACATTTTCTCTATCAATCGGTGAAGAGCTCTACAATCTTCTATCACATGACCTTTTCCCTTATGGAATTCGCAGTATTGGTCATTGCGTCTGATCCCCTGACCTGCAGGCTGAACAGGTCTCGAAAACTTGGCCTGCTCTTCATGATGTAATTGGGGTTTCTTCCTTTGATGTGAATATACTTTTCAGCGAGACTAATCATCTCTTGGTATGTCTTTGGCTCTCACCAACAGGTCTCGAACCTGAGTGGTCCTTCCTTTAAACCATACATCGAAGCAATTCTGTAATATTTTGGATCAACGTTTTCGAATTCCAAGATCTCTTTTTGAAAACGGTCGACGAAGTGAGCCAAGGTCTCGTCCTCACGCTGTTTGATCTTGAGTAAAGCCAGTACATCTCTCTTCCTCTTCGTATCGGTGGAAGATTTGAGCGACTCTTCCTTTGCCGGGTAGGCTGGCGGGTAGGACAACAAATAGGTAAGCGAGTAGATAGGCGAGTAGACCAGCAGATAAGCCAGCAGATTGACTTATGGGTAGGCCTGCAGATTCTCCACTGATGACGCGTGGTTGACTGAAGTAACCAGAACTGTTGTGGGCTACGAGTCTAGTCGCTTAGTAATGGAGGCTAGACTGTTGTTAATCACCGCGAGCTGTTCGGCAATTTCTCGGCGCGCTTGGTCGAATTCCCGACGTGACTGCTTGATGGCTTCCCAGAGACCTTCCTCTCTGGGGCGAAGGATGTCTTGAGCAGTCTGACAGTCTGACATTGTTTAGCCGCCGAATTTCACCAACTAATCGAAATCTTAAGGCTGCGTGTTAATGTTGATGCAAGAAATGCATTTCTTGGTTCTATGAAGAGGAAAGAGGGGGGAGGAAACTGTCGAATAGTCGGTTACTAGCGGTCAGAGCAGAAATCAGAGCAAGCCGCACGAAGCGGCGACACCGGACTTCGCTCGTCGCGACCTGAATGCCTCTCTTGTGGAAGGCTTTTCTTTATTAAAAGGAGAAAACGGTTACAGTGGTTAGCACAAAGAGCCCGAGCAAACAGGTACCCGCTAAAGGAAGAATTCGAATCCGCTGCCACAGGCTGCAAGCTTAGGGGTTCGAACTTGATTCTTTGGGAGGTACTATTCACGCCTATTTATAGGCTCAGGGGGCCTTCCCAAACGGGAAGGGCTAAAAATACCGGCTTCCCGCGTACAGGGGAAACAGTCAATGGTGACCAGATACACGGGACAAGAAGGAAGAGGGGCCACCTATCCGCGCAATTAGGCGGATAGACCAGCCACTGATCGAGAACTTCTTAGCAACCGCCATGCCGGAGAGGCTCCGCAGAAAGACGACTAGATGGCTATAGAATGCTTTACCGCTGGTACTTGAGGTCATCCAGGTGAGCGGTCAAAACCGGGTTAACATGTTGATTGAATGGCCTTCACTCAGCGCATAAACCCTTAGCCAAATAATCTGCACTTCCAGGCATTGAGTGCGTTGAGTGAACCTTCAACACTCAACGCTTATGGACTTAGCCAATTAATTCTGCACTGCTACGTATTGAGTGCGTTGAGTGAACCTTCATCACTTAATGCTTTGTCCTTGTACAATTTTTCTTCTTATTAGGCATTGAGTGCGTTGAGGGAACTGGCTTCACTCAAAGAATTTGGACTTAGCCAATTTCTTCTACAAAGCCAAGCATTGAGTATGTTAAGTGAACCTTCATCACTCAACGCATATGGACTTAGTCGCTTCACTAACTGCCTGCCTTCAAGATGAGGCATTGAGTGAACTAGCTTCACTCAACGCTTTTGTACTTAGCCACATCTTTGTTTATGAATGCGTTGAGTGAGCATTCATCACTCAACTCTTCCATACTTAGCTTATTTTCTTGATGAGCTTATGATGAGTGAGCTGTCCACACTCAGCGCATCTGGACATAGATAGATTTTTCTATCTATCTCTTCTTAAGCTTTTACTAATCATTGTTCTGTCGATGCTCTTTGGGTGTTGAGTGAGCTGTCCTCACACAACGCTTCTGGATTTAGCAAGAATTCATGACGGATTTTTCAAGTACTTTGATTGTTTGAGCTTGACTCAATGCTTCTATTTCTAGGCGTTGAGTGAGCTGTCCTCACTCAATGATTTTGGACTTTTTCAAATTTCACCCTTGCCAATGTTGAAGCTTTGATAGACTTAGCATTACTCGATGCCTCTTATTATTTGGCATCGAGTGATCTGCCTTCACATGATGCCTGTGGACTTAGCCGCAAATCTGTCTTTCCTGCATCCTTCCTTGACAATTAGCATTGAGTGAACTGGATTCACTCAATGCCTGTGGACTTAGGCAAATTTCTTTCTCTCCACCTTTCTACCTTTTAACCACCTGTCACAATCACTTAGACACCCTTTCTAAACTTATTCCAAAGAACATCCTGCACATAATGAACTTTAATAACATCAAAAAAATTATGCTCTTAGTATTGACTGTGATGCCTCTTCAAATCTAGGGAACATTGACGGCAATATTCCCAACAATCTCCCCTTATTTGAAGAAGGCAGAATACACAGCAATACTAAGAAGAATTTTCATATAAAACCTATAAGCTCAAAGCATCTGTAAGATTTATCATACCACTTGAAAATTCAAAGAAGCTGTAATCTAGTAGATGTAACCATCTTATGCCACTTGAATTACCACTTGACACTTAAATGGAGCACTTTCCTCTCCCACTAGGATGTGGGAAAGTAATGTGCAATGGCCCAATATGCATTCATTGCGCTCCTCACACTACTTGAATTTTTTTCAAGTAATGTGCACTGACTCAACATGAACTGGTCATGTAAAGTATTGCCCACACCTCCCCCTTTAGGGTATAGGGTATTGCCCTCATCTCCCCCTTTCTGTCTTCTTCAAAAAGAAAATTTTCTAATAAGGGAGGTGAAAGGATCATGTACTAGATAATTGATCTCTTGATCCTTGCTAGAATCTTGTGTTGATACCACTTGAGAAATTATCCTAGTGATCAAACTACTTGACAGATGTCATACCTCTTTTGTTGATACCATTGATACAACACCTCACTACAGCCACTTGACACTTGATTTGTCCATTGAGCCACCTAAGCTAGCAGCTATCAGTTATCCACTTGAGTTCATGCCACTCCTCATACCACTTAAAACATATGAAGAAGGAATTTGTGGTCAGGGAGGTGCTGGCTTTTTCTCTTCTCTTGCAGCAGCATTGTCTTTTTAGCAGCTATGACTTCACAGCAGCACCCATCCACTAGGGTTGATCTCCCCCTCAGTCTGTGTATTGTCCAGGAAGCTGACCTTGTTCCTACAGCTGCTGCATTTGCTCCCCCTCAACAAGAGCAGCTTGACTTGCTCCCCCTCAACTGGAGCATCTGCTGCCATCTTCTGTACTGGACATTTGAGCCTATCTAAGTCTTGATACTATTTAAAAGACTTGACAGTCTTGATTCACTTGAAAGACTTATCTGTTGGTAATATTGCCCTCAATGTTCCCTAGATTTGTTTTGAAGAGGCATCACAATCACCACTAAGAGCATAGTTGTATTTGATATTATTCAAGCCCATCATGTGCAGGATGTTTCTTGGAACAAGTTTAGACAGGTTGTCTAAGTGGTTGTGACAGGTGGTCACAAGGTAGAAAGGTGGAGAGACACAAATCTTTCTAAGTCCACGGGCATTGAGTGAATGTCAAGGAAGGATTCAAGAAAGACTGAAAATCATCTAAGTCCACAGGCATTGAGTTAAGCTAGTTCACTCAATGCTAGATTCCATAAAGCGTCGAGTAAGGGGTGGACAATCAAAGCCCAACAATTTGTAAGATAGTAATGCAGCTAAGTCCACATGCGTTGAGTGAAGGCAGTTCACTCAGCGCCATAAGAGAAGAGACATCGAGTATAGTTGTGTCTGTCAAATATCCAGCAGTGGAAGAGCAAGAAAACCAACTAAGTCCAGAATCGTTGAGTGAGGACAGCTCACTGAATGCCTGAAGAGAAGCATTGAGTCAAGATCAACAATTTGAAGATTCTGTCAAGAATTTTGGCTAAGTCCAGAATCGTTGAGTGAGAATAGCTCACTCAATGCCAAAGAAGAAGGCGTCGACAGAGCAATGATTAGTCAAAGCCTAACAAGACAGATAGAAAAATTTTTCTAAGTCCAGATGCATTGAGTGAGGACAACTCACTCAACGCAAGCTCATCAAGAAGATTGGCTAAGTACAGAAGCGTTGAGTGAAGGCAGTTCACTCAATGCCTCATTAACAAGGAGCTAGGACAGGGAAGAAGAGTTGTGTGATGAAGGCTCACTCAATGCATTCATAAAGACAGTTGTGGCTAAGTACATAAGCACTGAGTGAAGTCAGTTCACTCAACGCTTAAGCATAAAGGCAGGAAGTCAGGGAAGCAGCTAAGTCCAGATGCATTGATTGATGAAGGTTCACTTAATGCACTCAACGTCTAGCGGTGAAGAAGTAATTGGCAAAGTCCATGTTCGTTGAGTGAAGCCAGTTCACTCAACACACTCGACATCTAGCATTATAAAAGAAATTGGCTAAGTCAAGATTCATTGAGTGAAGCCATTTCACTCAATGCACTTGTAACGACCTCATCCGTTGCATGACGTATAGTAGAAGGTCTGGCCGTGGCCCCACACTATATGCCACAAACAGACGGTGAGGTCACAGGATAATACCAAACCATACACGAATCCTAACTCAGAGCATTCTAGCGGAAGCTTTAAGTTGTAATTTGAACTCTAACCAGGAATGTCCAATATATAAACCATCTTTATATATATAGTCATGGAATGTACAACAAATACATAGAGTTTGGCCTTAAGGCCTTACAGTTCCTCTTTACACACCGTATGGTTTACAAATCTCGGCGCGCAAGCCGGCCATACATGAGTAAAAGAAAACAAGCAAAAACATTCGCTTAGCCTTCAAGGGCTAGCCGCAACAGCAGCAGCAACAGCAGTAGGGCTTCAGCCCTTCATTTACCACTTGGCTCTCCAGCACCTGCATAGGGACAATCCACCCAACCGGTGGAAAATAATGCAACGGTCAGCATTCAGCTGACCCAATTATAACAATCCTACCCCTTTCTCGGGGCATTAGCATTCTTTCCCTGCATAGCATGGCATCATCATATAGCAACTATGTGCGCGCAGGCACATTCAAGCCATCACAACTATCAGCCACACGGCCCGATAGTCCGTGCACTCAGGGCACATTCTTGGTGTACCCGAATACCAGGGTCAACACCACCGTCTACACGGTATTTGAGCATTCTAGTCTTTCCGGCGCGCGAGCCTAAGACTCTCATTAGGCGCTCCAACAAAACCTATAACCAGGCTTCCAAGTCGGACGGACCTAACGCAGGTACGGATCAGCCACCCCCCCCCCCCCCGTTGCTCAAGTTGCCGTGCCACCTCGAATATGGAAGTATCCATGGCAATTATAGGCGCGGGTCGGTTTCACCTTTCCTGTTCGGCAATCTGCCTTTTCATCTAGTTGCAGCCCAACGGCTCAACCGCTCATAAAGTGGCAACGCACGGCCACAAGAGTTGCATCCAACCCTCTTCATTTCCTGGACATCATCCAGTACTTCCTGCTGCACCAAGCAACAGGTAGGCACAAGGCAACACAAGCCATAATCACGGAGCCTTCTCCGATATGCAAACAAGCATCACCAATCCAGACCATGTCCAGATGGGCTTCACACAGCATGCCTAGAGCCGTACTCCAATTCCGGCCTCTAACAAGGGGTACTTCACATATCTACCCCAAGGGACACCACAACCCACCGCACACTCGCGGGGAAGGGTTTTCCCTATGCAATGCAGAAAAGAAGGACTTCACATGTCCAAGAAGGGAGATCGTTACACTTGTCGATCTCTTGGGAGCCATCGCAAACTAGCCAGTGAGAAAGAACCGCAGCAGCTTTGCCTTCACAACGCCGGCTTCGGATCACGAATCGGACCACGGGAACTCCGCCGGTGGCTTGATCTCCTCCTCCTTCTTCTTCCTCCTCTCACTTTCTCTCTTCCTTAATCAAATGAAGAATGAATTCTTCCTCAGCCTCTACTGATTAAATCCAGCCAGGAATCACCTGAGCCCTTGGATCCAAAGAGAGAAATCTGAACGGCCACGATTTGCCCAAAAACTCACTTTTTTGGCTGACACGGCCTGTGACACGCCCGTGTCACAGGCCGTGTACCCTTAAGCGACACACGCGGTATTCGTACTGACTGAACTTTACCAGAACACGGGAATCGACATGCCCGTGTCGAACCTGACATGCCCGTGTCATTCCTGAGACACGCCCGTGTCACCCCTGCCTCATCGAGCTGCAAGCAGTACACGGGTAGGCACACGGCATCGGACACGCCCGTGTCCAACCTGACACGCCCGTGTTCAAGGCTTGGTTCTAGGCCGTGTAACTTTCTGACTCAGAACGCATTTTATTTGAGTGACACGCCCTGGGACACGCCCGTGTCCCAGGCCGTGTACCCCCGACACGCCCTGGGACACGCCCGTGTCCCAGGCCGTGTAAAATGACCTGCACCTCAAAACCATTTTTGAGTCTTTTTGGGGTGTTACAATCCTCCCCCCTTAACAAAATTTCGTCCCGAAATTTGCACGGTAAGGAAACAAGAACCAACAATGCTATAACTTGATAACTCTGTTATAACAAAAGGTACACGGTCTACAGCTTATACAAACAGCTCGGGAAATTCAGCTCGCATGGTCTGCTCTCGCTCCCATGTTAGCTCTTCACGGCCACAATTGTCCCATCGGACCTTGACCATCCCGATCACTTTGTTCCCCAACTGTTTATCGGCTCGATCCTCGATCCGAATGGGTCTAACTCTCGACGTTAGCCCATACTCGACCGGTACCCGATCATTCTCCACTACTTGAGCTGGATCCTTCACCGCCTTACGAAGGACTGAGATGTGAAATACATCATGTAATCCACCCAAGTCTGCTGAAAGTGCTAGTCGATAAGCAGCTTCCCCAACTCGCTCCACCACCTCAAACGGACCAAGATACCTCGGACTTAGCTTTTTCAAACGCCGAATCCTGGACACGCCTTTGAAGGGTTTGATCTTCAAATATACCCAATCACCCACCGCGAACTCCACGTTTCGGTGTTTGGCATTGTAGTACTTTGCTTGACGATCTTGGGCTATCAATAGCCTCTCCCGAATAGAGCGTATGAGCGAGGTAGCTTCTTCGACTTCCTTTTTCCCACTCAGCTTAGATTCGCCTGCTTCTGCCTAAGCTAACGGTGTACGGCATTTCTGACCATATAAAGCCTAAAATGGTGCGATACCAATACTCGCTTGGTAGCTATTATTATAGGCAAATTCGACAAGAAATATATAATCTTCGCATCTCTTACCAAAGTCTAGGGCGCACATGCGGAGCATGTCCTCCATCGTCCTGTTAGTTCGTTCAGTCTGGCCATCCGTTTGGGGATGAAAGGCCGTACTAAATGCTAACTTTGTACCCAACATTTGATGAACTAGCCGCCAATCATTCGATGTGAACCGCCCATCACGGTCACTGACGATGCTCCGAGGAACACCGTGCAGTCGAACAACCTGCTCCACATAAAGCTTGGCCAAGGTTTCCACTGAATCGTCTCTTCTGTTTGGAAGGAAATGCGCCACTTTTGTCAACCGGTCCACAATCACCCAGATTGAATCATGACCGCATTGAGATCTCGGCAATCCGTGCACGAAATCCATCGAAATGTCATCGAACTTCCACTCCAGAATAGGTAACGACTTCAGGAAACCGCCAGGCTTCTGGCATTCTGCTTTCACCAACGCACAGGTATTGCATTCAGCAACATAACGTGCGACATCTTTCTTTAGTCCGGGCCACCAGAACAGCTTTTTCAGATCTCTGTACATCTTTGTGCTCCCTAGGTGAACTGAGTACTTTGCAAAGTGAGCTTCGTACATCAACTCTTCCCTTAATTTACCCACACTCGGGACACACACTCGACCATTTCTTCGTAACAACCCGTTATCCCAAGAGAATTGGTCATCCGGCCCATCTTTTGCATAGCGCTGGAGACTTTCATCAAGCTCCGTTGCTCGCCGAACTCTGTCAGTAAGGTCATATTGCACCTCCGTTCAGTTCAAGCATGCATCAGTCGACGAACCCTTATCAACACAAGATATCTCCAAGGCTTCTAATTCCTGGATTAAACGCTGATCATGTTTATGCAACCAGCTTACCCGTACCGGAGTCTTCCGACTCAAAGCATCAGCGACCACATTTCCCTTCCCGGGAGTATAGTGAATCTCGAAGGTGTAGTCCCCAAGGAACTCCATCCATCTTCGTTGTCGCATGTTCAGATCTTTCTGATCCAATAAGTACTTTAGGCTTTTGTGATCTGTATAGATATCCACTTTAACGCCATAAAGGTAGTGCCGCCACAACTTGAGCGCAAAGATTACCGCCGCCAACTCCAAATCATGGACGGGGTAATTCCGCTCATGCACTTTCAACTGGCGCGAGCCATAAGCAATCACTTTACCAAACTGCAGAAGAACGCAGCCTAAGCCGCTCCCGGAAGCATCACTATAGATCTCATACCCATCTGTACCACATGGCGATGTCAACACAGGCGCCGTGGTCAAACGAATCCTCAAGTCTTCAAAAGCTCGCGCGCACTCCGGCGTCCAAATGAACTTTTGATCTTTTCTCGTCAGCGTGGTCAGAGGTAAAGCAATCCGTGAGAAGTTTTCCACAAACCGTCTATAGTAGCCCGCAAGTCCAAGGAAGCTCCTGACCTCGGCCACTGAAGACATCACTGGCCAATCTCGAATGGCACTTATCTTCAACGGATCCACTGCGATATCTTCTCCACTTACCACATGGCCTAAAAAGGCTACTGAAGAGAGCCAGAACTCACACTTTGAGAACTTGGCATAAAGTTTATTCCTCCGCAGGGTATGCAAGACCAACCGCAAATGGTTTGCATTATCCTCTTCCGACTGCGAGTATACTAAGATGTCATCGATAAACACAATAACGAACAAATCCAAGTACTCTCGGAACGTTCGATGCATTAGGTCCATAAATACCGAAGGCGCATTACATAGGCCAAACGGCATTACCGTGAACTCATAATGACCGTAGCGTGTTCCAAACGCCGTCTTGGGAATGTCACCTTCCCGAATCCTCAGCTGATAATATCCCGATTTCAAATCCAACTTGGAATAGACCGTTGATCCTGCCAGCTGATCGAATAGGTCATCAATTCGCGGAATCGGATATTTGTTTTTCTCCGTCAGCTTATTCAATTCGCGGTAGTCAATACATAACCGTAAACTACCCTCTTTCTTTTTCACAAATAGAACAGGCGCGCTCCAAGGTGACATACTTGGGCGTATGTATCCCTGCTCCAACAACTCTTGTAATTGGACTTTCAACTCAGCCATCTCTTTTGGCGCGACGCGATATGGTGAGCGGGCCACAGGTTTCGCACCTGGCACCAACTCAATAGAGAAGTCAATCTCCCGCTGGGGTGGTAACCCAGGAAGATCTTTAGGAAACACATCGGCAAACTCTGACACAACTAGTACTTCACCGACACTGGCCTTTGGCTCAACAGCCTGAATTAGCGTGAAGAATAACTCCGCGCCCTTCCGAACAGCATTGACGACTTGGAGCGCAGACAACAGAGTTCCGCCAACTCCTCGCATACCAGCGAACTTCGTCACAAGTCCGGTATTCTGGCCCAGTGTAATCTCCTTGGAGTTGCAATCAATAAAGGCACGCTGCTCCGAGAGCCAGTCCATACCAAAGATCACATCAAACTCCGATAACGGTAGCACAGCTGCACTCAAACCGAAATCCCGACTTCCTATTTGCACATCCACATCGCAAGCCCTATCCGCAAGCATCACACAGCCATTCGGCAATAGCACCCTTGTACTATCCACCGTCACATGACTTGGTACCCCAATGCGAGATACGAAATCCTCAGACAGAAAAGAATGCGAAGCACCCGTATCAAACAGGGCTCTCGCCAAATTATTCTGAATCAGGACAAAGCCTGCAGCACACACATCATGCACAAGCTATACATAACCAAAAACAATAGCACGTAAGCAAGTAAGCTAAATCAACTCGTACCTGTGACGACGTCACTTTTCTTAATCGCTTCCTGTTGTCCAAGCTGATAGATTCGGGGCTATGCCTGGGACGCAGAGGAATCAACCACCGCTTTGCCCTTCTCAGCATAAGACGCACCCGTCTTCTTTTCCCCTTTGGGCTGAACAACCCACCAGTCATGAGCTATATGCCCCACCCGGCCACAGTTATAGCATGTATGAGAATCCGGCCTTGATGTCGCCCCCGACACAACGGTCGTAGTCACTTGCCCAGACGGCTTGGACCTCTTGCCCCCTTTCTTCTGGTAAAACGATTTGCTCGGGCGAGGTGCTTGTTGGTACCCTAGTTTGATTTGAGTTTAGTCCTCTCCTTTGTGCTCCTTGACCCAAGAAATATCTATGGTCAATGGTTAGAAGTCTAGCTGTAGGGTCCTCGCTTTTCCAAATTGAGAAATTGGTTAAGTAGGCTTTTCGTTCGACGATAGTCGAACGCCGCTCGACTATCGTCTATCGGCTGATCGACGATCGTCTATCAGTTGGTCGACGCTTTGTCTGCGTTGATAGTTCGACTATCTGTTGATAGTTCGACTATCTGTTTTGCGTTGATAGTTCGACTATCTGTTGATAGTTCGACTATCTGCTTGGCGAGGTAGTTCGACTATCTATCCTGATAGATCGACTATCTGATAGTTCGACTATCTGTTGATAGGTCGACTATCTGTTCCGCCTTGATAGTTCGACTATCTGTTGATAGATCGACTATCTGTTTCGTCTTGATAGTTCGACTATCTTTTGATAGTTCGACTATCTGTTGCCTTTGATAGTTCGACTATCTGTCCTGATAGGTCGACTATCTGATAGTTCGACTATCTGCTGATAGATCGACTATCTGGTTTGTTCTGATAGTTCGACTATCTTCTAATAGATCGACTATCTGTTTTCTGAGGTAGGTCGACTATCTGCTTGATAGGTCGACTATCTCTGTGCGCTTGATAGCTCGACTATCTGTCCTAGATAGATCGACTATCTGATAGTTCGACTATCTGTCCTGATAGCTCGACTATCTGCCGGGGTAGTTCGACTATCTTCTTCGATAGTTCGACTATCTGGATCGTTCGACTATCTGCCCGATAGCTCGACGATCTCCGTGCGCCGTTCGACGATCTTCGAAGGTCGTTCGACGTTTTCTGTCTGCCTTTATATTTTGTATTTATTTATTATATTTAATTAATTAATACATTTTCTGGCACAGTATTTTAAGCTGTATGATAATATAACCAGGCAATATTTGCTCCATCTCTTTTGCCTGAGTCAAATCTTTTTAAGATAAAGTTGTTTGTCTTATTAGCTGTCATTTTAATTTACTTTATCTATTGTCAGCCCTTTATAGCCGTTAGACTGAAAAGTCTTCTTTTGCTATAAAGAGATTATTTCTGATGTGACTTTATTTAGTCCTTCTGTTATCTGATTTAAGCCTGCAGCTTCTTAGAAAGTGGTTTATTCCTTTTATAGAATGTTTTGCTGCAGAGATATTTCTGTCTTCTTGATATTTACAGCCCAGGTCTCAAGGCTTAGAAGAAGACAAATAATTCAAATGGAAGAGAGTCGTTGCTTGCTGATGATTATATAAAGAACCCTTTGAAGAAGGATTCAAGCTAGTTGACAGAAGCTAATAGCTAACCAGTTGTTCATTCTCAAGCTCTCAAGCCCTCATTAAGCTCAAGCTTCCTGCTCTCAGCAATCTCCATCTAACTGAGAAGTGTTAAGATCTTCATCTCTTCTTCACCTGAGTTCTCCTGCTTTCAGGAAGTTCAACTCAGAGTTCCTTTGAAGAAGAAGAAGAAGAATAGCTGCTCGAAGATCTTTTATTTTATTATTTCTTTTCTTCCTGTAGCTTTTTCCTTCAGAACTTTCTGAAGAGTTTCTGCACTGAAGCAAGACTTCACCTGGACATTTTTGAGCCAGGGGGAGCCTTGATTCCTTAGAGCTTTCTAGCTCAGTGCAAGCTTTTGTGCTTCTCTAATCTATTGTAAAATAGAGAAGACATCTTAACCTTCTTCCCCTCCTGTACAGGGTTATTACTCCCTTCAAAAGTATCCCTTGGTGGCAGGGCACCTGATCAAAAACCTGTGCTTGGTTTTTAGACACCTGATCAAAAGTCTAAAGGGTTTCTGAATCTACCTGAATCAGATTCTGTTGGTGGCAGGGCACCTGATCAAAAACCTGAGTGGATTCCTACCGTGTGGGTAGAAGAGTGGACGTACCCAAGTTGTTTGGGGAACCAATATAAATTTCCTTGTGTCGTCTGGATTCCACTGTTTAATTCCTGCATTATGGCTGTGATTAGATATAACTAGGTTGCTAGTTGCTGATTAGGTTTTTCCAAGCTTAACTGTAATTACAGTTAGCTTGTGTTTGTACACATCACTTGTGTTAGGCTTTAAGGTTAAATCAATATCTATAATCTTTTCATTCCGCACTTCACTCCAAGGGAGTTGGGTAGAATATTAAGTTTTGTCTATGCAAAATTTGATAACTCTATTCACCCCCCCCCTCTAGAGTAGTATCTATCCCTTCACTTTCAGTGCTTGAACCTCTGGCTTTGACACAACCAAGCCCTTGTTCCCTTGCACCCGCCGCATGTCCTTCTCCAACGCACACGCAGTATCAACCAATGCCTGAAACCCTTGGTTCACTGAACTCGAAAGCAGGAACCTCAACTCATCCCGCAATCCTTCATAGAACCGATTCGTTTTCCTTTGGTCATCCGCGAAGATTGTTCCCGCATACCGTCCCAACCTGGTAAACTCATGCAAGTAGATATCCACGCTATCTTCCCCTTGCTTTAACGGTTGGAACTCATTTTCCATAGCAATGCGTTGCGCCGCTGGGACATGCTTTGCCAGAAATATCCGAGAGAACTCCTCAATCGATACTTGTGTTAATTGCCTGCCCGCCAAATGGTGTACCTCAACCTCATCCCACCACAACCGCGCCTCTCCTTCAAGCATGAAGGTGGCCAAGGTGACCTTTAGAGTTTCCTCCGCCCTGATCGCTGTCATTATCCGGTTGACACGTGATAACCAATCCTCTGCCTGCATTGGGGATCCCATTCCCGTAAACGTAGGCGGACTGAAGCTCATGAATTGCTTCAACTGTCGGTCAGCTACTCGTGGATCGATAGCCTCAACCGGCTCGGGTCTTACATCAACACGAACTGGCACTACTGCCGGCTGCGCTTGCCCGGTCGGCTGAATCATGGCAAATAGAGCCTCAGCAACTAAGCGAACAGTTTCCGCAGATGGAGGAGGTGTTGGCACCTCAGCTGGTACCGCACTCTCATCAGAGCGCTGGGGCTCAGACTGCCCAGCACCACTACGCGTCACCCTTAGGTGGACAAGACACACATTAGCGAACGTATGCAAGCAAAACAACACAAAAAGGAACGCGCAGATTCCTCAAACAAGATTTTGTACATTCCTTAGTGGACATTCCAGAGTTCATTAGCATTACAGCAAGGCGCATAAACACGCGCTCGCCACCCCATAAAAGAATTCGTCCACGAATTCGATAGAGGAAGATCGAACGAATCTGATACCAAAATGTAACGACCCCATCCGTTACATGACGTATAGTAGAAGGTCCGGCCGGGGCCCCACACTATATGCCACAAACAGACGGTGAGGTCACAGGATAATACCAAACCATACATGAATCCTAACTCAGAGCATTCTAGCGGAAGCTTTAAGTTGTAATTTGAACTCTAACCAGGAATGTCCAATATATAAACCACCTTTATATATATAGCCATGGAATGTACAACAAATACATAGAGTTTGGCCTTAAGGCCTTGTGCGAATAGAAATATAGAAACCGGAAAGTGGAGTAATGCAATTTTTATTATCCAAAAAAATGAGTATTACAAAGGTATAGCCTCCTTTATATAGAATGGAGGAGATGGGAGAGAATACAAATACCCAATGTGGGACTAAATACACAAAAACATCATCTACAAAGCTAACCGCCAATCCGCCCAGGAGACCGCTTAACCGTGCGGTTAGTAGGCACTAACCGCCCGGTCACCATCAGAGAACACGCAGCCGACCACTGAGATCCCAGAGATTAGCCGGCAGACCGCCCGGCTACCAAACCGCCAGTCTTAGCCACCTGTCCGCCAAGGTCTATACAGTAACACAGAGATTAGCCGGGCTGACCGCCCGGCTACCAAACCGCCAGTCTTAGCCGCCTGTCCGCCCAGGTCTATACAGCAACACTCCCCCTCAAGCTGGAGCATAGATGTCAATCATGCCTAGCTTGCTGCAAATGTGGAAGAAAGAGGCGGACACAGGTTTTGTGAATATATCTGCCAGCTCTTTCTCCGAGATAACAAATGGAGTGCAAATCTGGTTCTTCAACACTTCTTCTCGAATGATGTGACAATCAACCTCTATGTGCTTTGTTCGCTCATGGAAGACCGGATTTTTAGAAATGTAGATCGCAGCTTTGTTGTCGCAGAACATGGGAAGTGGATAGTTGTAGACCTCTCCTAGATCCAGCATGAGAGCCCGCAACCATTTTAACTTACGCGTGGTTGATGCCATGCTACGATATTCTTCTTCCGCACTAGACCTGGAGACGACTGACTGCTTCTTGCTCTTCCAGCTAACCAAGTTTCCTCCAGCAAACGTGCAAAATCCGGAAGTCGACTTGCGATCCACTTTGTCGTCCGCATAGCTAACGTCGGAGTACGCTTCGACTCTTAGGTGACCGTTTTTCTGAAAGAGAAGACCTTTCCCAGGTGCGGACTTCACATACTCCAATATCCTTAGAGCGGATTGAAGATGACATTCCCTAGGCGACTGCATAAACTGGCTGACCTTTCCCAGTGCATAGGAGATGTCTGGTCTGGTCACCGTAAGGTAGATGAGTTTGCCAACAAGATGCCGATACCTCGTAGTATCCAATAGAGGTGGTGATTCGTCTGTCCATGTCTTGTCTTCTCCAGGAGCCATGGGACACCGGGCAGGTTTAGCACCCGTCAATCCTGCCTCTTTCAACAAATCAAGAGCATACTTCCGTTGGGAGAGAACCAAGGAACCCGGTTTTCGAGAGATTTCAATTCCCAAGAAGTATTTTGGAGAGCCCATATCCTTCGTGACTAGGTGTTGGCGGAGATGGACCTTCGTCAAGGCTACACCAGCTTGATCATCGCCAGTAAGAAGAATATCGTCCACGTAAACAGCTAGCACAACCAGACCCGAAGATGTCTTGCGAATGAACAAGGAGTGATCAGCCGAACTCCTGGTGAAACCGATAGCCCCAACGATGCTACTGAACTTATCGAACCACGCCCTGGGACTTTGCTTTAGGCCATAGATGGCCTTATTCAACCGGCATACTTGAGTCTCCCCCTGAGCAACATACCCAGGAGGTTGCTCCATGTAGATGTCCTCGTGAAGGTCACCATAGAGGAAGGCATTCTTGACGTCTAACTGCGAAATGGGCCAATCCTTGTTGACCGCCACCGATAAAAGGACCCGAATGGTGCTGAGGCAAGCAACTGGCGAGAACGTGTCAAAGTATTCAACACCATAGGTCTGAGTAAACCCTTTTGCAACAAGACGGGCTTTGTACCGGTCCACACTGCCATCAGGACGGAACTTGACGACAAACACCCAGCGACAACCAACCACATCCGTGCCAAAAGGAGGAGGCACAAGGGTCCTAGTGCCCCGGTCAGAGAGAGTAGCAATCTCGTCATCCATGGCAGCCTTCCAGTGAGGAATATCAAGGGCTTCCTGGTAGGTGCGAGGTGTGGTAGGCGCGGAGATGGCTAGGGTGAAGTCCCTGCGAGAAGGTGTTAGCCGATCATAAGAAATAACAGCTGCTAGCGAGTGCTGGGTGCACGTCCGAACCCCTTTGCGAATGGCAATGGGCAGCTCCAGGTCCGCGAGTTCCTCAGTCGCCGGTGCATCCGTGGTGGAGATAGCTGGCCCGGGAGAAGAGAGAGACGGCCGAGGGGATGAGGGAGAAGGATCATGATCAAGAGAAGGAGCGGCTGGTGGAGGTGGTGATGGAGGAAGCTCAAGAGGAGTGGATGTGGTGGAGAGAATGGGTGGAGAGGTCGAGTCGGTAGGAGAAAGAGGGAGGTTCGATCCATCGACCTGTGGGAGATCAGAAGAGAAGTAGGCGGCATTCTCAAAGAATGTCACATCCGCCGAGACGAACTGCTTGCGATGAATAGGGTCAAAGCAGCAGTAACCTTTTTGAGTTGTGGAGTAACCCAAAAAGATACACTTCGTAGCACGAGGGGACAATTTGTCGCGAGTTACGGCAGGGCTATGAACAAAGGCAGTGCACCCAAAAATGTGGAGTGGTAAGGGAAAGCGGTCCTTGGAGGGATAGAGGATGGAAAAAAGGGTTTTGCCTTTGAGGACGGTAGAGGGAATGCGATTGATGAGGTAGCAGGAGATGAGGACCGCGTAGCCCCAATAGCTACGAGGAACCTGCATCTGTGTCATGAGAGTGCGAGCGACATCGAGGAGGTGACAGTTTTTACGTTCCGCCACCCCATTTTACTGGGAGGTATAGACGCAGCTAGTTTGATGAATGATGCCATGTTGCGTACAGAAAGAAGCGAAATCACTACTCAGATACTCTTTTGCATTATCAGAGCGAAAAATTTTGACAGAAGCATCAAATTGATTTCTAATCATATAATAAAATGACGTCCATACAGAAAAAAGTTCGGAGCGATCCTTTAATAGATACACCCACGTACAGCGAGAATAATCATCAATAAAGGTTACAAAATAGGAACTTCCACGCCCGATGGTGAGGGTAGGGGAAGGTCCCCAAACATCAGAGTGAATAAGGTCGAACGGCTTGGAAGAGCCACGACCTTTCTTAGGAGGAAAGGGGGAACGGTGATGCTTGCCCAGTTGACAGGCATCACAGTTGATAGGAGAGTCCTGCTGAGGTAGGTGAGGAAATAGTTGGTGGATGAGACGCGAGGGAGGATGCCCCAGGCAAAGGTGCCACTAAAGAAGATCTGTAGAAGCGGGAGAGAAAACGGTAAGAGCAGATACATCATCAAGGAAGTAGAGACCGCCCCTCTCAGTCCCAGTAGCAATCGTCTGCTTGGAGTCCGGGTCCTGAAACGAACAAGAAGAAGGAGTAAATGTTACCGAACACTGAAGTTGCTTGCAAAGAGAAGTAACTGACAATAAATTGCATGGAAACTTGGGCACATAAAGAGTATCCGCCAGGCGAAGGGACGGAGTAACTTGAACCATGCCTATTCCATGCACCGGAGAGGGAGAACCATCCGCAATGAGAACAGGGGGCAACCGATCATGTGTTTCTAGGAGAGAAAAGCACTGAGGATTGCCCGTCATATGATTAGTGGCACCAGAGTCGATTAGCCATTTACCTTGGGTAACCACGTGGGCACTACCTGAAGTCGTGGCCACGGAGGCAGATGGCTTGGAAGAAGTAGGAGTATCACCAGCGGGACGAAGATGCGGATGCTTTGTCCAGCAGCGGTCAACCAAGTGTCCTGGGCGGCCACAATGAGTACAGAGGTAGCGAGAAGGGCCACGCCTGCCAGAGTGGTTACCACGACCACTAAATCCACCACGATGAGCCTGGTGGGCATAGGCATCCGGAGCCGGAGGAGCGGCAAGCAAGGGGCGTTGGAGCAGAGAGGTAACAGCGGCAATGCGGGCAGCTGTTGCATCCAGGGTAGGAGACTCAGCCTCTCCAAGAATTTGCTGTCGGATCATATCGTATGAGTCCGGAATCCGCAGAAGGTAACCGACCACTAGGAGTTCCTGGAAGTGCTTCAGCTGAGTGGCCACATCTGCCGAGAGAGGACGATTTTGTAGAATCTCAGCTCCAAGGGCTTGGAATTGTTGGTAAGCTGCAAGAGGGGACATGGTCTGGCGAGCAAAGAGATCCGCATAGAGAGTATAGATGCGAGATGTTTGTCCCCCCTTGGAGTAGAGAGCGGTCAAGTGATTCCAAGCTTGTTTTACCGTCTCATCGTGACGGATGACAGGAAGGCATTCATCGAACAGGCTGTTCGCCAGCCAAGTACGAACCAGCGCATCATTCGCATCCCAGTCAGTAAACTGGGCAGAGTCCGTAGGCGGAGGGTCATCGGTAAGATGATGACGCTTGCGCTGAGAGCGGAGAAGAAAAGTGAATGAGACACTCCAGTCGGGATAATTGGGCCCCAGAAGCTTAGAGACGGTGCCAAGATTCCCGGAAGCAGGAGGAGGAGGAGGAGGCGGTGGGACAACGACAGTAAACGAGGTGGAGCCATCAGAATTGGTCATCCTGGAAGAGAGGTCGCGCGGTTAAGAGAAGAGACCGGGCGAGCAAAGGAAGGAAGAGTTCGCAGCGGTCACAATTAGACCAGCGGCAAGTGTAACGCCCCGTTTTTTCAGCGATTATTTTTATTCTCGTTTGGCGTTACGATGACGCGTTTCCGTGGCTTGTGCCACTTGTGGAGTGTGGTTTAGCTCCTTAGAACTGAGTGCCCTATTCTGTAGCCTGTTGGCAAGATCTCCCTAGCAAGTCGAGTCGTTTTGGGTGACCCGGTGTGGCCTCTCGGGGGGATGTTGGTGTTTGGCTTTATTTGGGTATAACTCGAGTTCTGTTCGTCGAAAGTTAATTTCGACTTCGCCGTTGTGTTCGTAGCATGGGTATTTAGCTACGGTGCGAATTTCGTCGAATTCCGAGGTAGATCGGATTTCGCGTCGATTTGGTGCTTTATGTAATTTTGTAATTAATTATGTTATTATATAATTATATATATATATAGAATGAAAACCCCCGATCCATCATCTTCCCCACTCGAACCGCCGGTCCTGTACGAGAAAAACGGAGAAACCGCCTACCCTTCCCTTCGGACGCCGATTCCCGGAGCGTTTGTTGACGGAATTTGATTCCGAGAGTGGATTCAGATTGCTCTCGTCAAGACCTTCATTCCTACGGTAAGAAATTCGATTTTCGTGGAGTTTTGCGTGGATTGGAATTTTCAGTTTTGGAGTTTTCCGCCATTAATGGCGGAGTATTTGTTCTAGGTGTTGCGGCCGTTTTGATCCGTGCGAAGAGGAGGAAAGCAGTCCAAAGCTTCGCTGTGATTTGAGGCAAGTGGTATTCTTGCCCTTGCCAAGTTTTTTTTTCGATTTTACTTGCTGAAATTGAAATCCCGGTTAGCCCAGGTTAGAGGCCTTGTTGTTCTCATTTTCTTGCTAACTATAGGGCTTAGTTCTTCCTACTGAAACCCCCCCTATTTTGTGATGATTGGAATCCAAATTGTCGGCGTGGATCCGTTGTTTTCCTTTACTCTGATTGTTGCTCTGGTTCGGGTGTAGCCGAGAGGGAGAGTTAGGAGGGGGGGTGTGGTTGCCGATTTTCGTTAAGGTATTATTCGAATGATTAGGCATAGTTTGTATAGTAGTGGTGCGCGACGTTGGTAGTTTCCTGCTGCTACTGCAGTTGCGTGAGTCGTGTGCGCGTTCCGGTGTCGTTCGAGAAATTCCAAACGGTACAGGTTAGCCGCGCACGGTCATTAACCGTTAGGGCGCACGACCACTGGTCGTGTGCCTCTGGTCGTGCGCGTATAACTTTCAGTTTCCAAAGTTCTGTCTCGTAGATCGCACGAGCGCTGGCAAGCAGTGCGCACGCCCTCTGATCGTGCGTCACTGATCGTGCGCTGACGCTAAGTTTTCTCAGGTTTTCCAGGTTCGCTTCGCAAGATCATCAGCCGATGAGTGCGCACGACCATTGATCGTGCGTCACTGATCGTGCGCTCTGTATATTTTCTTTTGCTAGGCAAATTTAGCTTGTTTCGAGTGAGGGAGTTTAGATACTCAAGTGGCAGGCAACTACTCGAGTTCTGGATCTTCTGCCTTGGTCGTTCGACTATCGTCGAGCTCCGTATTCTTTAGCGGGTTTGTGGGTAGTGACTTTATTTTGGCGGCGAGTGAGGCTAGCTCACTCAACGCCAAAGTTTAGGTAGGCACTGAGTGGGTTTCACTCAACGCCTAGTCGTGTTGGTTTATTTCAACACTCTTCTTTTACCTTGTCTTTCGTTTCCGAGTGGATTTCCAGTTGTATTTCTGGGTTTTCCTTGTCGGCCGTTTTCTTTATTGTCCTAGAGGCCGAATCGTGGGTCGTGGTTAGTAGCGGTGGTTGTAGCTCTTTATGGGGTTGGAGTTGTGTGATATAGCCAAGGCCACCCATGTTTTTCTTGCTCCAGGTACGGGCTGTGCATGTCGGGTGGAAGGTACCTTGTGTTTTCACGTGTTGATCCTCGAGCTTTTGACTTGGACATGGTGGATTGGGGGACTGCGTTTGCCTTCGATCCGGTTCCTCGTTGTTGTTATTGCTACTATCACTTCCCACAGTTTAGGGTGTTAGAAGTTTCTTCCTTGGTAGTCGCAGCACTTTTGGCTCTTGGTAGCCTAGTAGTCCCTACAGGATGTGGTTCCTGGGCTGGATCGTTGCTGTTTCTTTGCACATTGTGCATTTATTGTGGTCCTGTTTTGGACAGTTGTGACTCTTTCTACTGCATGTTTTTCTGGTACTTTTCCCCTTTTGGTTGACTCTTTCATGCAGTTTTACATTGTTTAGCTTGCTGAGGTATTCTGTTTTCTTTGGAATACCCCAGGTTCTGAGCCGTAGCCAGTCTGGTGGCTAGTTGGAGGTGGTGTTGTTGGTGGACTCCCGGACTTTGGAGTTCTGTTTACCTTGTTTGTGAGGTTATTTTCAGTACTTTCTTACAGACATATATTTGTGCTAATGGGTTCGTGTCAGGTTGTTGGCGCCCACTGGTAGTTTTTACCTTGTACTAGATATATACTATTGCTGCTACCATTTTCTGGAGATAGTCTACTTGCTCTGAGAAGGTTTTATGCTAGGTTGCTAGTTATTTTTAAACTATAATTATTATTATAAATAAAGCTCATGATCAGCATGTTTTATAAGACGTATTCACTATTTTCCAAATCACGTATAAAGACTGTTTTCTTATATATTATATAAATTAAATGTAGGGTCTTGCATAGCATAGGTGGTTCTCTTGGAACCCTTATGCGCTCCTTAGGATGTTAAACCTAAATATAGTATTTTTCCGCAGCGTATAAATATAGTTTTTCTTTTGTGGACTAGGTGATCCACTGAGCCGAGGGATACGGTCTCTAAAATATAACTGATTTTCTAATCATTAATCACATGATTTTCTTTCATTAAGTTGGTAGTTGGTTTTGCCTGAGCATCAGCAGTTATCCCCTGCTTGATGTGGCATCACGACGCGTGTTTTCTCTTACTCTGATAATTCTTAATTCGGAGAAAATGCGGGTTGTGACAGTTGGTATCAGAGGGAGGTTGCTTGACAAGTTAGTTGAGCAACCTTCCTTTGTTCGCTTATTAGTAGTTCAGCATCATGTCATTCACACACCGATATGTCATCAGCACGTCTTGGCAAAAGCACGAACACTACACTCATAGCATAATATGAAGTATACGGGGCATATTATGTAGTATGGGATGCATAATATGTGTTCGTATATGGATCCACCATAGGGGATACATGTGAGGGTTATGTAGTATGGGATGCATAACCTCACCACATGACTGCGACTAGCACGTTTCTTTTTCGTTGCATGGAAATGTTATGTAGTATGGGATGCATAACATTTTCATGTGTACGCCGCTCATATCATGCATTAGGGCCTTTTTAGAATGCATAACACAAACATGCATATCATAACATTGCATAAGCACAACGTACCGAGCTAAAGATTTGCAGGATGACATATGTACACACATGAGTTTTCAAATTAACATAAGTTCATGCATCCGATCTAGGCACAAGAGTTAGTAAGGTGGTGGTTAACCATCCTAGGTTAGGGCATATCATCTAATTTTTGTGAAGAAGATAAACTCTCAGAGCATGTTTAGCAGCTTTAAGTCTATATCTACATATGTATTGTCTGTACTGGTAATCGGTTCTAGTCGTTGGATTTGGATCTGATTTGCGTTGTAATGATTTTTAGGATGGCTAGGCGTCCTGCGACTCGATCGACTCCCCTGTCTGAGGGTGAATCTTCTGGAGCTCAGAACGATGTGGTGATCGAGAGTCTGCATCAGAGTAGCGAAGCTATGGGCAGGCAGTTGGAGGAGGTGCAAGCCCAGATTTAGTCTTTGGTGGCTGTTGTGGCAGGTCAGACTCAGGGTGTGCAAGTTCCTACTGGGGGGTTAGCTAATCCTCCTCCTCCTGCACCCTTGAGACCTCCAGTGGTGGTGCCAGCAGAGATGGCCTTCATCTCGCAGTTTCAGAGGCTGAGCCCTCCTACATATGATGGGAAGGCAGATTTCATGGTGATAGACGACTGGCTGATCTCCATGGAGGAGATGTTCTCGTACTCAGGGATTGCAGATGATCAGAGGGTGATGTTAGCCACCTATCAGCTCAAAGGGTTGGCTAAGAGTTGGTGGCTGAGAGAGAAGGAGAGCTTAGTAGCCGGATGCTCTTGGGAAGTGTTCAAGGAGATGCTGTTGAGGAAGTTCTTACCTTCGGTTGAGCGTGACCGCCTCATGAGTGATTTCCTCTATCTGAAGCAAAGGCAGCTCACGGTGGGTGAGTATGAGATAGAGTTTAGTAAGTTGGGCCGTTTTTCCCCTGGATTGGTCAGCGTTGAGGCTGATCGAGTTAAGCGATTTCTCGGCGGTTTGAGGAGCGAGGTGCAGCAGTTGGCCAGTGCTTATGGGTCAGTGACTTATGCTGGAGTTGTAGAGGCTGCTCTTAAGGTTGAGGCCATTGAGACGGCGAAGAGCAGAGACCAGCAGTTGAAGAAGGATAAGAGGAAGTTGGTAAAGGAGAAGAAACCCCTGATACCCGATGCTGTTCCGGGAAAGAGGAGCAGGGTGGTGTGCAGTTTTTGTGGCCGGTCAGGCCATCCTGTCGAGAGGTGTTTCAAGAAGGCGGCAGCTCAGAAGAAGGAGCAGGTTCATGCGATTCAGGGTGCTCCTTGGAGAGATGCCTCCTGTTCTATTTGTAAGCGGTCCGGCCATGATGCGGCCCAGTGTTGGACCAAGGATAAAGTCTGCTTTCAGTGTGGGCAGAAGGGACACATCAAGTCGAGGTGTCCTCTATTTCAGCTAGCTCTTCCTGCAGTTCCGTTACAGGCTTTACCTCCACCTCAGCATGTGGACAAGGGAAAAGGGAAGCTGAACTTGATTTCTTTCGAGGAGGCTCAGTCTTCGACCCAGGTGATCTCAGGTTAGTTGTTTGTTGTTTTTCTTTCTAGCCTGGTGGTTTAGTTGCTAGATTATTCGCGGTACTATTGTGCTAGTTCATTAGCTTTGTGTGTTCCTATAGGGAAATTTAAGGTGAAGAACCGTTGGGCGCGTGTTCTGTTTGACTCCGGCGCTACCCACTCGTTCGTGGCTAGAGCCTTTGTGGAGCGTCATCGGTTGTCTCTAGATCGTGTTCGGGATTCCTTCCGTGTCAAGTTTCCCCCTAGTGAATCTGTGTTGTCAGATTTGGGTATTTTGGATTGCCCGGTTTTGTTGGGGGATTTTCTTGCGAAGGCGGACCTGAAGATGATTGATCTAGAGGACTTCGATGTCATTTTGGGCATGGACTGGCTCTCTCGGTATGATGCGGTCATTCAGTGCAAAGGAAAGCGCTTGGACTTCATCAGGGACGACGGTCAGCCCGGCAGCGTGTATGCTGATCCGTGTCAGGATTCTCCTGTTCTCTCTGCGGTATGTGTTCAGAGATTATTTCTTTCTGATTGTTATGTTTGTTTAGTCTCGGCGGTTGGAACTGTTGTTAGCGTGCCATGCTTGGAGGAGATTCCTGTTGTTCGTGGTTTCGCCGATGTTTTTCCTGATGATCTTCCTGGTATCCCTCCTGAGCGGGATGTGGAGTTTGTTATTGATTTGGAGCCGGGTACGCATCCTATTGCTAAGGCGCCGTACCGGATGGCCCTTTGTGAGTTAGAGGAGTTGCGAATTCAGTTAGATGAGTTGTTGGCTAAAGGTTTTATCAGGCAGAGTTCGTCGCCTTGGGGTGCTCCTGTTTTGTTCGTAAAGAAGAAAGATGGGTCGATGCGGCTTTGCATCGACTATAGAGAGTTGAACAAGGTCACTATCAAGAACAGGTACCCTCTGCCGAGGATCGATGATTTATTTGACCAGTTGCGTGGTAGCACGGTGTTCTCCAAGATCGATCTTCGTTCGGGCTATCATCAGCTCAGGATCCGTGAGGCGGATATTCCACGGACTGCGTTTAGGTCGAGGCATGGACACTTTGAGTTTTTAGTGATGTCGTTCGGTTTGACCAACGCACCATCAGCTTTCATGGACATGATGAATCGGGTATTCAAGGATTTCCTAGACAAGTTCGTGGTGGTCTTCATTGATGACGTGTTGGTTTATTCTCGCAGTGCTGAGGAGCATGAGCAGCATTTGCGTTTGGTCCTATCAGAGCTGAGGAACCACAAGTTATTCGCCAAGTTGAGCAAGTGCGAATTTTGGTTGCCTCAGGTTTCTTTTCTAGGCCACGTGGTGAACAAGGATGGGATCTCGGTTGACCCAGAAAAGATTGCAGCAGTGATGGATTGGAGTAGGCCGAATACTCCTAAGGAGATCAGAAGTTTCTTAGGGTTGGCTGGCTATTACAGGAGATTCGTGGAGGGTTTCTCTTCTCTAGCCGCACCTTTGACCAAGTTGACTCAGAAGAATATGGCTTTTGTTTGGAGCGAGAAATGCGAAGAAGCTTTTCAGGAGTTAAAGAGGAGATTGTGTACTGCTCCCGTTCTGACCCTTCCTACTAAGGGCGTGGATTATGATGTGTATGTGGATGCTTCGCATATGGGACTGGGATGCGTATTAATGCAGGATGGAAAAGTAATTGCTTATGGGTCAAGGCAGTTGAAGACTCATAAGAAGAATTATCCTACGCATGACCTTGAGTTTGCAGCAGTTATCTATGCGTTGAAGTTGTGGAGGCACTTACTTTATGGGGCTCAGTGCAAGATTTTTACTGACCATAAGAGCCTGAAGTACGTGTTCACGCAGAAGGAGTTGAATCTGTGTCAGCGGCGGTGGCTTGAGTATGTGGCAGATTATGACGTAGAAATCCAGTATCATCCGGGCAAGGCCAATGTGGTGGCCGACGCCCTGAGCCGAAAGACGGGAAAGATCTTTAACCTCTCCGCCGATCGGTTGGTTGAGGAGTTCCTCCTTATGGATATTTCAGTGGGATGCTGTGGTTTGCAGAGTAGTTTATCAGTGGCAGAGCCGTCCTGGATTTCTTTGACTAGACTGCATTAGAAGGACGATCCGGATCTGTTGCACCTTTTTACCAGGACAGAGAAGGGAGAGTTGCCAGATTTTGCTATCGATGATGCGGGTACTTTGAAGTACCGCGGCAGGTTTTGCATCCCCGCCGTTGGGGATATTAGGAGAATGATTTGCAGTGAGGCTCATGGTTCCAGCATTGCCTACCATCCAGGATCTACGAAGATGTACCGTGACTTAAGGCAAATTGCCTGGTGGTATGGTATGAAAGGAGATATAGCCCGATTTGTTGCTGAGTGTCACACTTGCAAGCGTGTGAAGGCCGATCATGGAAGGCCTGGTGGTAAGTTGACTCCGTTAGAGATCCCGACTTGGAAGTGGGATAGTATATCTATGGACTTCATTACGGGTTTGCCAAAATCCCCGAGGGGATTTGATTCTGTTTGGGTTATAGTGGATAGATTGACGAAGTGTGCTCACTTCGTGCCTTATAAGATTGATTACCCGATGAAGAAGATAGCGGAGTTGTACTTGAATGAAGTCATCCGACTCTACGGTGTGCCGGTTAGCATCATTTCTGATCGAGACTCCCGGTTTACTTCTCGTTTTTGGCAGAGTCTGCAGGAGGGTTTGGGTACGGATCTGAGGTATTCTACTGCGTACCACCCTCAGACCAATGGGCAGACGGAGCGGGTCAATCAGATTGTTGAGGATATGATCCGGTGCTATATTTTAGACCACGGTGGAGCGTGGGATGAGCGTCTGCGACTCATGGAATTTGCGTATAATAACAGTTATCAGGAAAGCTTGCAGATGGCTCCGTTCGAAGCTTTGTATGGGAGGCGTTGTAGGACTCCGTTGTTTTGGGCCGAGGCTGGTGAGAGGCCGTTGTTGGGTCCTGATGCGCTGGAGGATATGGAAGTCGCCGTGAAGCTTATTCGGGAGAAGCTTCATATAGCTCAGGAGAGGTATGAAAAGAACGCCAATCGACGTAGGTCTGCTTTGGAGTTTTTAGTAGGGGATCATGTATACCTCAAGGTTTCTCCAATGGTTGGTGTAAAGAGATTTGGTAAAAATCGGAAATTGGACCCAAGGTATGTGGGCCCGTTCGAGATTTTGGAGCGGATTGGTGTGTCTGCATATAGATTGGATTTGCCAGCGAACTTCCCTGGTGTTCATAATGTTTTTCATGTTAGCCAATTGCGGAAGTGTGTGCGCAGCAGTGGGCAACTCTTGGTTGTTGTGCCCCAGTTGGAGCCCAACCTCTCTTTTGTTGAGGTGCCAGTTCGTATTTTGGATACTCAGGAGCGTGTGCTGCGAAAGAAGTCCATACCGATGGTGAAAGTTCTGTGGAAAAATCAGGAATTGGAGAGCGCGACTTGGGAGCTAGAGTCGGCCATGAGGAGGGTGTACCCTCACCTATTTCACTGATTTGATCGGTATGTTTCCCTTTGTAACTTCTGTTTGTTACTTTTCCTTCTTTAGTAGGAGGGTTGTGCGTAAAGTTTCGGGACGAAACTTTCTTTTAGGGGGAGTGACTGTAACGCCCCGTTTTTTTCAGCGATTATTTTTATTCTCGTTTGGCGTTACGATGACGCGTTTCCGTGGCTTGTGCCACTTGTGGAGTGTGGTTTAGCTCCTTAGAACTGAGTGCCCTATTCTGTAGCCTGTTGGCAAGATCTCCCTAGCAAGCCGAGTCGTTTTGGGTGACCCGGTGTGGCCTCTCGGGGGGATGTTGGTGTTTGGCTTTATTTGGGTATAACTCGAGTTCTGTTCGTCGAAAGTTAATTTCGACTTCGCCGTTGTGTTCGTAGCATGGGTATTTATCTACGGTGCGAATTTCGTCGAATTCCGAGGTAGATCGGTTTTCGCGTCGATTTGGTGCTTTATGTAATTTTGTAATTAATTATATTATTATATAATTATATATATATATAAATAGAATGAAAACCCCCGATCCATCATCTTCCCCACTCGAACCGCCGGTCCTGTACGAGAGAAACGGAGAAACCGCCTACCCTTCCCTTCGGACGCCGATTCCCGGAGCGTTTGTGGACGGAATTCGATTCCGAGAGTGGATTCGGATTGCTCTCGTCAAGACCTTCATTCCTACGGTAAGAAATTCGATTTTCGTGGAGTTTTGCGAGGATTGGAATTTTCGGTTTTGGAGTTTTCCGCCATTAATGGCCGAGTATTTGTTCTAGGTGTTGCGGCCGTTTTGATCCGTGCGAAGAGGAGGAAAGCAGTCCAAAGCTTCGCTGTGATTTGAGGCAAGTGGTATTCTTGCCCTTGCCAAGTTTTTTTTTTCGATTTTACTTGCTGAAATTGAAATCCCGATTAGCCCAGGTTAGAGGCCTTGTTGTTCTCATTTTCTTGCTAACTATAGGGCTTAGTTCTTCCTACTGAAACCCCCCCTATTTTGTGATGATTGGAATCCAAATTGTCGGCGTGGAGCCGTTGTTTTCCTTTACTCTGATTGTTGCTCTGGTTCGGGTGTAGCCGAGAGGGAGAGTTAGGAGGGGGGTGTGGTTGCCGATTTTCGTTAAGGTATTATTCGAATGATTAGGCATAGTTTGTATAGTAGTGGTGCGCGATGTTGGTAGTTTCCTGCTGCTACTGCAGTTGCGTGAGTCGTGTGCGCGTTCCGGTGTCGTTCGGGAAATTCCAAACGGTACAGGTTAGCCGCGCACGGTCATTAACCGTTAGGGCGCACGACCACTGGTCGTGTGCCTCTGGTCGTGCGCGTATAACTTTCAGTTTCCAAAGTTCTGTCTCGTAGATCGCACGAGCGCTGGAAAGCAGTGCGCACGACCACTGATCGTGCGTCACTGATCGTGCGCTGATGCTAAGTTTTCTCAGGTTTTCCAGGTTCGCTTCGCACGATCATCAGCCGATGAGTGCGCACGACCACTGATCGTGCGTCACTGATCGTGCGCTCTGTATATTTTGTTTTGCTAGGCGAATTTTGCTTGTTTCGAGTGCGGGAGTTTAGATACTCAAGTGGCAGGCAACTACTCGAGTTCTGGATCTTCTGCCTTGGTCGTTCGACTATCGTCGAGCTCCGTATTCTTTAGCGGGTTTGTGGGTAGTGACTTTATTTTGGCGGCGAGTGAGGCTAGCTCACTCAACGCCAAATTTTAGGTAGGCACTGAGTGGGTTTCACTCAACGCCTAGTCGTGTTGGTTTATTTCAACACTCTTCCTTTACTTTGTCTTTCATTTCCGAGTGGATTTCCAGTTGTATTTCTGGTTTTTCCTTGTCGGCCGTTTTCTTTATTGTCCTAGAGGCCGAATCGTGGGTCGTGGTTAGTAGCGGTGGTTGTAGCTCTTTATGGGGGTGGAGTTGTGTGATATAGCCAAGGCCACCCATGTTTTTCTTGCTCCAGGTACGGGCTGGGCATGTCGGGTGGAAGGTCCCTTGTGTTTTCACGTGTTGACCCTCGAGATTTTGACTAGGACATGGTGGATTGGGGGACTGCGTTTGCCTTCGATCCGGTTCCTCGTTGTTGTTTTTGCTACTATCACTTCCCACAGTTTAGGGTGTTAGAAGTTTCTTCCTTGGTAGTTGCAGCACTTTTGGCTCTTGGTATCCTAGTAGTCCCTACAGGATGTGGTTCCTGGGCTGGGTCGTTGCTGTTTCTTTGCACGTTGTGCATTTATTGTGGTCCTGTTTTGGACAGTTGTGACTCTTTCTACTGCATGTTTTTCTGGTACTTTTCCCCTTTTGGTTGACTCTTTCATGCAGTTTTACTTTGTTTAGCTTGCTGAGGAATTCTGTTTTCTTTGGAATACCCTAGGTTCTGAGCCGTAGCCAGTCTGGTGGCTAGTTGGAGGTGGTGTTGTTGGTGGACTCCCAGACTTTGGAGTTCTGTTTACCTTATTAGTGAGGTTGTTTTCAGTACTTTCTTTCAGACATATATTTGTGCTAGTGGGTTCGTGTCAGGTTGTTGGCGCCCACTGGTAGTTTTTAGCTTGTACTAGATATATACTATTGCTGCTACCATTTTCTGGAGATAGTCTACTTGCTCTGAGAAGGTTTTATGCTAGGTTGCTAGTTATTTTTAAACTATAATTATTATTATAAATAAAGCTCATGATCAGCATGTTTTATAAGACGTATTCACTATTTTCCAAATCACGTATAAAGACCGTTTTCTTATATATTATATAAATTAAATGTAGGGTCTTGCATAGCATGGGTGGTTCTCTTGGAACCCTTATGCGCTCCTTAGGATGTTAAACCTAAATAAAGTATTTTTCCGCAGCGTATAAATATAGTTTTTCTTTTGTAGACTAGGTGATCCACTGAGCCGAGGGATACGGTCTCTAAAATATAACTGATTTTCTAATCATTAATCACATGATTTTCTTTCATTAAGTTGGTAGTTGGTTTTGCCTGAGCGTCAGCAGTTATCCCCTGCTTGACGTGGCATCACGACGCGTGTTTTCTCTTACTCTGATAATTCTTAATTCGGAGAAAATGCGGGTTGTGACAGCAAGCAATGCCACGACCAAGCTGCGAAGCACAAGAAGAGAAGTCGCATGGTTAAGAAGGGAAACCGAGCGGGAAGAAGAAGAAGAAGCCGCGCGGATAGAGAGAGCGAGAAGACCGCACGAACAAAAAGGCAAACCGCGACGGGCAGAGAGAAGAAGCTGGTCAGCACACTAGCGGCAAGACGGGCAGAGAGGCCGCCTAAACAAGGCAGAACTCGCGCGAACAGAGAGAAATCGCGCGGATAGGAAGAAAAAGATCTGCAGCGGTCACGATGGCAGACACCAGCGGCCAGAGAAGCCACGACCAAGCCGCAGAACCAAACAGAGGGAGAGAAGTCGGGCGGCTAGCAGACAGACCGCGCGAACAGAAGAGGAGGATAGAAGAATCCACGGGAGAAGAGAGCTCGCGCGAGCTGAAAGACAGGCCGCGGCGAGTAGGCAGAGGTCGCACGGACAGAAGAAAACGCAATCAGGAGGACTAGATCGAGTCCTCTGATACCATGTGCGAATAGAAATATAGAAACCGGAAAGTGGAGTAATGCAATTTTTATTATCCAAAAAACTGAGTATTACAAAGGTATAGCCTCCCTTATATAGAATGGAGGAGATGGGAGAGAATACAAAACCCAATGTGGGACTAAATATACAAAAACATCATCTACAAAGCTAACCGCCAATCCGCCCAGGAGACCGCCTAACCGTGCGGTTAGTAGGCACTAACAGCCCGGTCACCATCAGAGAACACGCAGCCGACCACCGAGATCCCAGAGATTAGCCGGCAGACCGCCCGGCTACCAAACCGCCAGTCTTAGCCGCCTGTCCGCCAAGGTCTATACAGCAACACAGAGATTAGCCGGGCTGACCGCCCGGCTACCAAACCGCCAGTCTTAGCCGCCTGTCCGCCCAGGTCTATACAGCAACAGGCCTTACAGTTCCTCTTTCCACACCGTATGGTTTACAAACCTCGGCGCGCAGGCCGGCCATACATGAGTAAAAGAAAACAAGCAAAAACATTCGCTTAGCCTTCAAGGGCTAGCCGCAGTAGCAGCAGCAACAGCAGTAAGGCTTCAGCCCTTCATTTACCACTTGGCTCTCCAGCACCTGCATAGGGACAATCCACCCAACCGGTGGCAAACAATGCAACGGTCAGCATTCAGCTGACCCAATTATAACAATCCTACCCCTTTCTCGGGGCATTAGCATTCTTTCCCTGCATAGCATGGCATCATCATATAGCAACTATGTGCACGCAGGCACATTCAAGCCATCACAACTATCGGCCACACGGCTCGATAGTCCGTACACTCAGGGCACATTCTTGGTGTACCGGAATACCAGGGTCAACACCACCGTCTACACGGTATTTGAGCATTCTAGTCTTTCCGGCGCGCGAGCCTAAGACTCTCATTAGGCGCTCCAACAAAACCTATTAGCAGGCTTCCAAGTCGGACGGACCTAACGCAGGTACGGATCAGCCACCCCCCGTTGCTCAAGTCGCCGTGCCACCTCGAATATGGAAGTATCCATAGCAATTTATAGGCGCGGGTCGGTTTCAACTTTCCTGTTCGGCAATCTGCCTTTTCATCTAGTTGCAGCCCAACGGCTCAACCGCTCATAAAGTGGCAACGCACGACCACAAGAGTTGCATCCAACCCTCTTCATTTCCTGGACATCATCCAGAACTTCCTGCTGCACCAAGCAACAGGTAGGCACAAGGCAACACAAGCCATAATCACGGAGCCTTCTCCGATATGCAAACAAGCATCACCAATCCAGACCATGTCCAGATGGGCTTCACACAGCATGCCTAGAGCCGTACTCCAATTCCGGCCTCTAACAAGGGGGACTTCACATATCTACCCCAAGGGACACCACAACCCACCGCACACTCGCGAGGAAGGGTTTTCCCTATGCAATGCAGAAAAGAAGGACTTCACATGTCCAAGAAGGGAGATCGTTACCCTTGTCGATCTCTTGGGAGCCATCGCAAACTAGCTATTGAGAAAGAACCGCAGCAGCTTTGCCTTCACAACGCCGGCTTCGGATCACGAATCGGACCACGGGAACTCCGCCGGTGGCTTGATCTCCTCCTCCTTCTTCTTCCTCCTCTCTCTTTCTCTCTTCCTTAATCAAATGAAGAATGAATTCTTCCTCAGCCTCTACTGATTAAATCCAGCCAGGAATCACCTGAGCCCTTGGATCCAAAGAGAGAAATCTGAACGGCCACGATTTGCCCAAAAACTCACTTTTTTGGCTGACACGGCCTGTGACACGCCCGTGTCACAGGCCGTGTACCCTTAAGCGGCACACGCGGTATTCGTACCGACTGAACTTTACCAGAACACGGGCATCGACACGCCCGTGTCGAACCTGACAGGCCCGTGTCATTCTTGAGACACGCCCATGTCACCCCTGCGCCATCGAGCTGCAAGCAGTACATGGGTAGGCACACGGCATCGGACACGCCCGTGTCCAACCTGACACGCCCGTGTTCAAGGCTTGGTTCTAGGCCGTGTAACTTTCTGACTCAGAACACATTTTATTTGAGTGACACGCCCTGGGACACGCCCGTGTCCCAGGCCGTGTACCCCCGACACGCCCTGGGACACGCCCGTGTCCCAGGTCGTGTAAAATGACCTGCACCTCAAAACCATTTTTGAGTCTTTTTGGTATGTTACAGCACTCAACTCCTGGGATGAAGCTTTGCATTTGGCTAAGCCAACAGATGTTGACGTCAGTATGAGTTAGCAAAATTTCAAATTGTTGCGGGAATGCTACAGTACACGACAAATGGCGCCGCAGGCCTACTATATGACTTTTCCTGTAAAAGCAAAGTTGCAGCCAACAACTTCTATGGGGCCCATGGGTCAAATAGGCATTGGACGGCAGAAGATAAAAAGGTTAAGTTTGGCGGATGTAAATACAACTTTTAGGGTTTCTCATTTAGTAAAGAGTAGGAACTTCATCATCTTCTTACTCGCCATTATTGCATAGCTTGAAGCTGAAGTTTCAAACACGCTGAACTAAAAGTTCTTACAATTAGCTGTAGTAGATTTCACCAGCTACAGTAAGTTCAAAAAAGCTTTCTTAGAAAGAAGGCTGAGCAGAGCCCTTGAATTTTTGCAGTCCAGGTTAGCTGTTTGAAGAGCATATAGTACTATCAAATCTTTTTCTTCAACAGTAAGATCAGAAAATCGGTTTCTGAGTTTCTTCCAGCACAAGCAATAACTTTTTGAAGATTTTTATTCCTATTGCTATGAAGAAGTTAGGGCTCGGATTTGCTCAGCTGAGGAAGCAGTAGACTCAGATAACTTCTTTGGAGTCATATCAACAACAACAAAACACTTTCTTTTTTATGGGATCTTAACACATCTGAGTTGTAGACCTATTTTATAAAGGCTGAGGTAGGATCATTTGTTGATCTGAGTGTAGGGTATGTATGCTTGAGGTAGGTTTGTTTTCCTGAGGTAGGAGAGTCATTCTCTCTGAGAATAGTGCCTTTGTGCCTGAGTTGTAGGATCCATCTTTGGATCTGAGGTAGAGCCTTGTGCCTGAGCTGTAGGACAGTCATTCTCTCAGAGTGGTAGGTGATCTTTGGATCACTAAGTTGTGGGAGCAAGCTTTCTCTGAGGTAGGGCCTTGTGCCTTAGGTAGGTCTTGAAGAAGACTGAGAGATCCTGAGGGATATGTGGTGTAAGCTCGAAGAAGCTGAGATTTTGAGAAGTTTCTTATCTAACACACTGTTAGAGAGGTGGGTGGGAAAGTGGGCGTACCCATAATCTGGGGAAACAGTATAAATTTTATGTGTACTTTGTGTGGTGTGTCTTGAAAGATTATAACTACTAACTCACAACACACTTAAAGAAGGAAAATTAAAAAGAGTCAAAAAACCTATTCACCCCCTAGGTGTTTAGCTGCTTTTGAAACTAAAGACTTTCATTATCAACCTGCAAACAAAGTAAATCCTGCAACAAAAAAAAATTAGGAGCAACTGAAGTTATACCAAGTTCAACATACCCAACTCAAATTTGAAGGTGTTGAACATGACTTCATCTAGTGGCTTAATAAAAATGTCTACCACTTGCTTGTTTGTGAGGACAAACTCAAGACAAAGTTATTCCTTTTCCACATGCTCCCTAATAAAATGATACCTAATCTCAATTTGCTTTGTCATTTTATGAGAGACAGGATTCCTAGCAATTAAGATTGCACTTGTGTAATCACAGAACATGGGGGTGTTACTTAGCTTGAGGTTATAGTCCAGGAGTTAATGTTGGATCCACAGCAACTGTGCACACCAACTACCAACTGAGATATATTCAAACTCAGCTGTTGAAATTATGACCCTAGTCTGTTTCTTGCTGCTCCGAGATACTAGTCTTCCCCCCAAGAACTGATAGGTGCTTGAAGTGCTCTTCCTGTCCTCTTTACAGCCTGCAAAATCTGCATCTGAATAGACTGTTAGTTAAAAATATTTATTTCTAGGGTACTAGAGGCCAAGATCTGGTGTGCCCTTAAGATACCTAAAAATCCACTTTGCAGCAGAGTTGTGAGATTCTTTAGGGCTAGCCTGATACCTAGCACAAACACATGTATCATACATGATTTCTGGCCTACTAGTAGTCAGATATTGAAGGGAGCCAATTATCTCTCTATACAAAGTTTAATCAACAGGCTTCCCTGCCTCATCTTTTTCTATAACCATACTTGACCCCATGGGAGTTTTTATGGTGATCCAATCTTTTTAATCAACTTCCTGGTGAACTTAGACTAAGATATGGACAATCCATCTTCAGTCTACCTTACTTGGAGGCCCAAGATGATCTTAAGCTCACCCATGCTACTCATATCAAACTTCCCTTGCATAAATTTAGCAAACTTCCTATAAAGGTTGTCATCAGTAGACACAAAAGTTATTTGATCTACATAAATTTGGACTAGGATGATCTTGCACTTAGAATCCCTTAGGAATAGAGTCTTGTTTATCTTCCCACTTGAGAATTTCCTCTCTATGAGGAAGCTAGACAATGTCTCATATAATGCTCTAGGGGCTTGCTTCAACCCATATAGAGCTTTACTAAGTCTATATACAAAGTCAGGAGATTTTGAATCAATAAAACCTGAAGGCTGCTCAAAATAGACTTCTTCCTTTAAGTCACCATTCAGGAAGGCTGACTTCACATCCATCTAGTAAACTTTAAATTCTGTCTATGAAGCATATGCAAGGAAAAGTTCAATGGCTTCCAATCTTGCTACAGGGGCAAAGGTTTGATCAAAGTCAATACTTTCTTCTTGTATATACCCCTTAGCTACCATTCTAGCCTTATTCTTGATTATAATGCCTTTTCCATCAAGTTTATTCCTGTATATCCACTTGACTCCAATGACATTATGTCTTTGTGGTATGGGATCCAGCTTCTAAACCTTGCACCTCTTAAACTGGTTCAGTTCCTCTTGCATTACTACAATCTAGAATTGATATATGTTTGCCTCTTAAAATCTCTTGGGCTCAACCTGTGACAGGAAACTTGAATACAAAGTTTTATTTAGACTTATGCTCCTTATCAACACTCCTTGGTTGGCATCACCAATAAACTTGTGTCTTGGATGATCTCTAATAGCCTGACAACTGGAGGCAATCTTCTTTCAGCATCAGATTCAGTGGATGCATCTTGTTGATCTTCATCCACTTCAAGTGATCCTTGCCCTTCTTATGGAATTGAAAGTCCTTAGTGTCAACTAATTCCACCTATGGGGGAGGGGGGAGAGAATAGGTGAATTTAAGTCTTTTGCGGAATTTGAATAACCTGCACAATTAAACAAACACAGCACAAAAAAGCACACAAGCAATTATAGTGGTTCCCCGATTTTGGTACGTCCACTCTCCCCCTTCGACCAATCTCCCACCAAGGGACGACTCGGTCACTTCACCAAACGGATTGAAATCCAATCCTCACACTACGGAAGGCACCCTTCCAATCGAACGAGTCACTACTCCTCCACAACGGGTTGCACCTAACCCTTACAACTAGGAATCACTATTCCTTTACAACAAAACAAAAATAGAATGTACAAGAAATACAAACTACACTTGTGGAGAACCCGATGTCCATCTTCATTCGTTGAAGCGTTCTTGATGAAGACGAAGAGTCCACGACCGAAGCACTCTCTTGGAGAGGATCTTGACAAGATCGGCGGCGGCAAGTGAATGCGGTGGCGATGCTCTGTAGATCAAAACTTCTTGACGAAGCAAGCATGGTCTATCAATGATCTCAATCGGATCAGTCATCTCAATCGATTCGGAATGAAGAGCAATCCTCGTTCAACAAATCGAGAGACAAGAGATCTCGAGAGAGAAGCGTGAGATGCTAGACTTGTCTCGGTTCTGTAGTTGGGAGATAAAAGATGATCTAAGATCTGCAGCGGCGACTAACTTGCGAGCGGCGACGGCGATGGGAGGATTTCCGCAATCGGCTAGGTCACTCTCGGCGGCTTTGATTTATCGTGAATCGCTACAGTGTAAGTTCAAAATACGCGAGTATATATACTGTAGAACAACCCTAAATGACAGTTGCGGGTCCCACAAGAAGAAGCCCTAGTTCCAGTCAAAACAACGCACAACATCTTGGTTCGGTCCAACGAGCAGAGCAAATTAGCCTAAGGCAAATTCGTCGAGAAACATTGGTGATTCTCGACGAAGTCGGCATGAATCACTTATGATTTTCGTCGAATTTGCCTTGGCAGAATTCTAGTTGAAATACTTGTCATCCAGAGGAAATCGGCGAGAATCAAGATCATTCTCGACGAATCGGCGGGAATCAAGATCATTCTCGACGAGTCGGAGGGAATCACTAACAATTCTCGTCGAAGTCGGCGAGAATCAGTTAGTGATTCCCGTCGATTCTGCCTTAGCAAATTTCTTGAAGGAGGACAGTCAGCCAGATGAAATCGGCGGGAATCACTAAGTTATTCTTGACGATTCGGCGAGAATCACTAATGATTCCCGTCGAATCGGCGAGAATCACTTAGTGATTCTCGTCAATTTTTACTTGGACGATTGTTCTTTTCCTTCCCCTGAACTTGGTCTTTGACCCATCTTTGCTCCGCTTTTGCTCTTGATCTATCTCGACCCTGTACCTTTAAAATAAGTACACTCCAATAGAGATAGCACACATGAGTCAACACACTGATCTGCTCAATGAGGGATTACGTTGCGCAGACCCATGTATATTGACCCACTGCACCCTAACATTGGTGTGTACTTAGCATGGAATAGCTGCAAGCACAACTTGACAAAAGATTGTCAAATACATTGTGAATTCATCTTAGCTCGATAGGAGGCTTCTTCAAATCCAGGTAATTGTGGATACAATTCACAACAATCTCCCCATATTTGAAGAAGCCAAAATCCTACTAGCTAAGATGAATTACACCAACCAGAGAAATATACAAAACAAAATAAGCGAGACAAGACACATAATAATAAATGCATTCAGAACAACAATTGAGTCAACATGTGATCATATATATATCCAAAATTTGTTCATATAAATACAAGAAAAGATATACATGCATAAAGAAAATGACAAGTCTAGATCCCAAGACTATTTCTCCTTAGCCTGATCATATTTAGGTTGTTTAGCCAAGAACTTCTTGCTTTGTCTCTCAAAGTACTCCTTTGGCCTCGGGTAGTATCTGGGGGGAGGAGCTTTATGTTCCACATTGTTAGTCCTGAAAAATATGTTTCTTCTAGCTTCATACACTTTGTGCATCTCCCACTCATACTGACTACACACTTCATTTCGATTAAGTTCCCCCTACTGTTGTAGCATAAATGTGTCCAGTATGATGCTCCTCGATGTAGGGCTCCATCGTTCATTCTTCACTTCACTTTCCTTCAATCTTACTTTCCTCTCAGCTAGAGTCTCTTTGGAAGTCCCTTCTTGAAGTTTTCTTTTGCCTTTTTCAATGGCATCTTGATCAAACAAAGCCCTGAGAGTAGCCTTAGCAGCGACCCTAGCAGCCTTTCTGGCATAAGCTTCACTCAAGGGAACCTCCTCAGCACTTGCAACCTCATCATCAACAGTGGTAACCTCATCAGGAGGAGGAACCGGAATTGGAATTTGTATACCGGATGCTTGCTGAACTAGCCAGTGACAGCTTTCAAAAACATACTTATTTGACTGCATGAAGTTGTCGACCATGATTTGTTCTAGCCCTGCCATCTTAGCTGTATATTCATTCTCCCCCTTTTTGGCTTCTAGGGCAATGGATTTTGTATAGGTATGCAGTGACTCATCTATATGCTTGACAGTCTTAGTGAACTCGTTTAGCAGGGATGTCTGATTTGCGTTGAGTGTCACCATGTTGGTATCGAATAACTTGATGTTGTTGGCCACAATATGTGCATTTTGGTTTACCACTGCCAGATCAGCTGTGTTCTTCTGAAGCCCTTGCATTAAAAGATTGACGGCAGTGCCAGCCTCTGCATACTTAGCGTCAAACTTTTGTGCAGTCATATCCAACTTATGATTTATCTCCACAACATTTTTAAACATCAGATCCTCAGATTGCTTAATTCGTTTCAGCACCTTGTTGTGAGATTGTTCAAAAGAGGCTTTCAGTTCATCCACTATACGTTTAATGATATTTACCGTGTGATTTGCCAGGTTAGGTCTTAGTGGATGAACACGATGCATGTCCTGGTCGTGCTCTTCTGCAGATACACTGGGAGAGCTTGATATGTTCACAGTCTCCAGCGGGGGAATTTGGGCAGCCTCTGTTGTTTTTCCCTATATAATTATCATCCTCTGCCGGGAGGTCTCCCCATCCATTGCTGCACCAGATTCATCAGGAACTTTCAAAGGAACTTGTTCCTTAGAGGGGACGCTAACATCACTCTCCCTCAACCTGTTAAGGACATCAGTGGCGACATGCTCCACATCATTATCATCATCAGCATCATTCTCCATGTCCTCCACTTCCTCTTCTTCAGCCAGATCAGAAGCGAGGGTATCTACTGCATCCTTTGCAATCTGGGTAATGTCAGTAACTGTATCTATATGATCCAAACCCGAGACTTCCGTCCTGAGGGAATAAGAAGGAATGGGTGATGACTCCCCCTCAGTTCCTGCATGCAACAAATCAGGAACGTCACTGGTTTCATCCAAGAAATTTCTGTACTCCGAAGCTCTGTCATCTTCATCACCCTGTGCATCAGCTGCACCTCCTAGGCCAATTCTCCTCTCCCATCTATCAAACACGCTGGAGTCCATCTTATTTAAATAGTGAAGAGGAACTCCCTTACTCATATCAAACCTGTCTCCGTCCATCTTATTGAGGTACAGGCTGTTGATTCTCCCAAAGTTGGGGGTTTGAAGGGTATCTTTAATCTTTTCAAACAACATGGCCCCCCAGTTGTATCTTTTTCTACATACCACATCCATCAGGATTTTGAACATATCCCCTGAAATATTATCATGGGAGCCCAGTTTGCAGATCAGGACCTTCCCAAAGATATCAGAGAGGAGCTTTCCTTTCTCATTCATGTCCTTGCATTTGATGGACTTGGTCCCTCGAGCGAGTCCACAGAATAATAGAGTCCTAGCACAATCATCTTCATCCAGGTAGTCCTCTTGTGCTGAGCTGGTGAGCTACAGATGATGTGATAGTCTTGCAATATTCATCTTGATTCTTAGTCCAACAATCTTACTCATTATCAGGGTGTCCTCATGACGTAGCTTCGCGATGCATAGAATTCAAGAACTTCTTTATCTTTAATTTTGCACGGGTGCTCAAGGATAAAGGAGAGCCCAGCTTCCTCAAGCATTAGGATGATGTTCCTTAATTCATCAGAGGCATGGGAGAAGCCGGTCCTAACCAACTCACTCTCGGTGAGAAGCCCAATCGTGGTTCGAGGAGCCATTGCAAACCTAAAAAAAATAACATCCAAGGGACTTAACTCTAACTAAATCTCTAGTTTAGGAACTATACTAGACAAGTTACAAACTAGTAGGTACTGAACTAGTAAAAACTAGAGAAGTTACAAACAAGCTCGATTCAAGGAGAAACGGTCGTTACCCTTGCGCTGAGCAGAGTGAATCCCTAGTCGGCTTGTGTCGGTACCGCTGGCGACGGGAGAGGGAATGCTGAAATGGCAAGCACCTTGAGTCAAATGGATGTCGGAGACGGAAGCACTGAGCCGACGGAGAGAGGACAGCGGCGGACTACACTGGACGGAGCTAGAGTCGATGGGAGGCAAGGGGAAGTCGAAGAGAATACCGAGCAACTGAAGCACGGGAGAAGGTTCCGCACAACCGACGAGATTCGGCGAGGTTTCCGCAGAATCGACGGGATTTCCACAGCGTGCAGAATGCGAAGGGTCGGGATTTCTGCGGTTTGCGCTATTTATCTCCTCCGAAAGCTGGGGTAGCTGATATTTCCGTTGTGAATAACCGGTTTCTTCTGACCGTTTCGAATTTCGAACCTTTCGAAACTTTGCACTTTTTATTTTGAAACTTTGAGTTGTTGATTTGAATGTTGAAACTTTGCCCTTTTTATTTCCTGGTCAGAATAGCTAAGTCGAGTCGAAGGGATGTTAACCCTGGAAATAAGCACTGGGTATTTCTTGGTGAGTCAAAAATGTACAGTTTACATTACAACTACTGGCACACGTCCCTTGAGTTTCATCGGACCGATTGACACCCATTGTCACACATTATCGATTATATATAAACAATTCATCAGATTCCAAGCTAAGAATCATATAGTTATTAGCTCTTGTGTCCTACCATCAGGTGGGTGTATATCGTTCTATGTATGTTTATTTTAGAGAGAGAATCTACATATTTGTTTGGATATATATATATATAAGCATCAATGTAATGCGATTCAATTTTCGAAACTTAATGCGCATACCTGGGATCATTATGTTGATCATTCAGATCCTCTATTTTAAGTACAACAGATATCCAGTTGAAGTAGGCCATTGTAGTTAGCATTATCTCTTACGCCATATACTTGTTCTATACCATTCCTGGAACATCACTTGTCTAGGTCCAATCATGTTCACGGGAACCTAGACTATCCTGCAAAAACGAATTACCTTACCTTAGGAACCCAATATATATTGGGTCCTAGGTTCTTGTCAGCATAAAATACAGAATGCCTTCCTACAGGATTTCTGTCAGGAAGGCTATCTCTAGCTAAGGGATGTGGACATACCCTTGCCCTTGGCACAAAAGGATTGTGCCAACAATCTATGGCAAAGTGACCCACTTTACCTAAGCGCCAGCACTCTTGAATATTGTATCTCCTTTTCTGACCAGATCTACTGACAGAGTTTGTCACGATCATAGGTCTTATAGGGAAAGGGCAGGTTCTGCTCTCATATTTACCCTTTCCACCGGAACACGAGGGAGGGTGGATGGAGCACATGTGGTGAGTGTCATGAGGCCTGGGGGGTGGTGCTTTCTTTTAAGTCAGCACATATATGGGGGCCCCATAAATACTTGATACATGTTTTCCAACCCCCTTTCCCTGAGTCCTAGGATGGGTAGAGGTACTATGAGAGCTGGTTCCTACAATCTCATGAGGTGTTGAGGCTGAGGCAGTGAATACAAAAGGTTCATGATGAGCCAAATGTATTTTCTCATGGATAGCCATAACAGCACTTGCACTATAGGCATTTCCACATGAGGGTTGATCATTCTTGTAGTGACCATAGTTATTCTTATGGCCATACCTGAAGGCATGATGTGTGCCCTTCCTACTCGGTGTGGGGGGTCTGAAAACAGTTTCACCATTTCTCCACGATTTGATAATTTGTGAGATCCATCCGTTTTCTCCCTTTCTCTTAATAGCATCTACCTTGGAAAAGTTAGATACTATTCTCTTCTCGGTCTCTAGAGAAAACTCTAGATCTGAGATCTTTGAGTCCTTCACCTTGATGGATTCCAATTGGAGATCCATCATGGTCCTCAACTGTGCAATTTCCATAGCTTGTTTCTCCACAAGCAAGTTGCTCTTCTGAAGTGCACTACGAAGGGAATCAAGAGTTTCAATCTTTTGATTGAAGCTGTCAATCTCCCTTGCATCACTTGATGGACAAACCTCTGAACTTCTCCTGTCTTCAGGAGATTCAAGAGGTAAGGAGAAAGATGAGGAAGATACCTGATCCTGATTGTGCTGATCAGGGTTAGCATAAAGTTCTACAGAGATAGATGTGTCAGCTTCATCAGAACTGCATTCCTCAATCTCTTCTTCAGTCTCAGAAAGAGACACGAGAGCCCTGATATTTAGAGATTGGTCTTGACTTCATCTTCAGAGATGAGGACACCCACATATGCTTCATCCTCTTGCAGGCATCAAGTCCCAACAGTCTCTGATCCCTCCATGAGGTCAGAGATAGTTTGCCACATAGACTTTGCAGTCCTACACTTGTCCAATCTTGAACGAGATGATCCAGACAAGACGTAAGTGATGATCTGACGAATCAGCTTGTCCAGGTTGAAAAGTGAGAGCTCAGTCTCAGACATCTCTTCGGGACTCTTAGGGATTTGGAGATCTTTTCCAGATCCGGAAGCCTTCTTGGGAATGAAGGGACCCTCTTCCATAATGAATGATGCGTGAGGGTCAATGGCCTCCAGATGAAACAAAACTCTCATCTTCCAGATGGGATAATACTCTGTTGTGCAGGCAGGGAGTCTCAGAGGAGAGACATCAGAGTATAGCTCCATACTTGAGTCTTGTTTTCTTCTTGACACTAGAGGCAGGATGTTACTCAAGGTGTTAACCTTTTAGACGAGCAACCACCCTCTAATACAACTTCAAAGTCCTTTGTGTCAACTAATTCCACCTATGGGGGGGGGGGAATAGGTGAATTGCAGTCTTTTGCGGAATTTAAATAACCTGCACAATTAAACAAACACATCACAGTAAAGCACACAAGCAATTATAGTGGTTCCCCGATTTTGGTACATCCACTCTCCCCCTTCGACCTATCTACCACCAAGGGACGACTCGGTCACTTCACCAAACGGATTGAAATCCAATCATCACACTACGGAAGGCACCTTTCCAACCAAAGGAGTCACTACTCCTCCACAACGGGTTACACCCAACCCTTACAACTAGGAATCACTATTCCTTTACAACAAAACAAAAATAGAATGTACAAGAAATCAAAACTACACTTGTGGAGAACCCGATGTCCCTCTTCGTTCGTTGAAGCATTCTTGATGAAGACAAAGAGTCCACGACCGGAGCACTCTCTTGGAGAGGATCTTGACAAGATCGGCGGCAGAAAGTGAATGCAGCGGTGATGCTCTGTAGATCCAAACTTCTTGACGAAGCAAGCAAGGTCTACCAACGATCTCAATCGGATCAGTCATCTTAATCGATTCGGAATAAAGAGCTATCCTCGTTCAACAAATCGAGAGACAAGAGATCTCGAGAGAGAAGCGTGAGACGCTAGACTTGTCTCAGTTCTATCATCGGGAGATCAAAGATGATCTAAGATCTGCAGCGGCGACTAACTTGCGAGCGGCGACGGCGGCGGGAGGATTTCCCCGATCGGCTAGGTCACGCTCGGCGGCTTTGATTTCTCGTGAATTGCTACAGTGTAAGTTCGAAATATGCGAGTATATATACTATAGAACAACCCTAAATGACCGTTGCGGGACCCATAAGAAGAAGCCCTTGTTCCGGTCAAAACAACGCACAGCATCTTGGTTCGGTCCAGCGAGCAGAGCAAATTTGCCTATGGCAAATTTGGCGAGAAACATTGGTGATTTTCGATGAAGTCGGCGAGAATCACTTATGATTCCTGTCAAATTTGCCTTGGCAGAATTCCAATTGAAATACTTGTCATCCAGAGGAAATCGGCAAGAATCAAGATCATTCTCGACGAATCGGCGGGACTCAAGATCATTCTCGATGAGTCGGCGGGAATCACTAACAATTCCCGTCGAAGTCGGCGAGAATCAGTTAGTGATTCCCATCGATTCTGCCTTAGCGGATTTCTTGAAGGAGGACAGTCAGCCAGATGAAATCGGTGGGAATCACTGAGTGATTCTCGACGATTTGGCGAGAATCACTAATGATTCCCGTCGAATTGGCGAGAATCACTTAGTGATTCTCGTCGATTTTGACTTGGACGATTTTTCTTTTCCTTCCCCTGAACTTGGTCTTTGACCCATCTTTGCTCCGCTTCTGCTCTTGATCTATCTAGACCCTGTACATGAAAATAAGTACACTCCAATAGAGAGAGCACACATAAGTCAACACACTGATCTGCTCAATGAGGGATTACATTGCGCAGACCCGTGTATATTGACCCACTACACCCTGACATTGGTGTGTACTTAGCATGTAATAGCTGCAAGCACAACTTGACAGAAGATTGTCAAATACATTGTGAATTCATCTTAGCTCGACAGGAGGCTTCTTCAAATCCAGGTAATTGTGGATACAATACCCAACAGGAATATCCACTCCATCTTGGACTACTGGAGCAGCTTCCTTTATGGTTAGTTTGTCCATCATCAGCTCTGTACCTGCAGAACTCGAAGAGGAGCAAGGCAGCTCACTGTTAATCATAGTTGACTCATCAAAAAATACATTAATAAACGCTTCTACAACTTGTATTTCCAAGTTGTAGATCCAATAGGACTTACTAGTCGTATCCAAAAGGCCCGATCGGGTCAGCCCAGCCTGGGCCTGATCGGGCCCAGGCTTTTGCAAACCGGGACGAGCCCGGACCCTTCCTTTATCGGGCTCGGGCCGGGCTCGGGCTTTGACCCCGGGAGGGGCCCGAGCTCGCCCCTCGGGTCGGCCTGGGCCCTTATTTTTTTTAAAAAAAAAATTTTATTTAAAATATTAAATCTTGAAATAAAAAATAGAATAAAAAAATTTAATTAATATTGAAATATAAAAAATCAAAATTACACTTTTACCTAATAAAATTAGGAAAAAAAATGGAATTTATTATTTTTAATAATAATAAAAAAGAAAATTACGCTTTTACAAATTTAGATGTCCATCTCCTCTTCAATTTCCTCAGAGCTCTCCTCCAATGCTGAAATGTGTTTTTTCCTCTTCGTAGCATCCAAATAATCCTTGTAGCAGATGCATAGTTCAGTTGATTCTTCATTTAGTCGGCATGTAATGCCTCCATCCATCACATGGAATATAACAAAGGGTTCGACCGGGGCCCAAGGCCATATTTCACAGACAGACGGCGGAATCACATGTGAATACCAAAATACTTTCTAATCGCATCCTAACTCAGAGCATTCTAGCGGAAGTTGATTACTTTCAAGAACTCATCCAATGAATGTCCACTAAATATATAAATAACACATTTATATATATAACACCAGGAATGTATAAAAACACACAAACGCTCACAGCCTTAAGGCCTTACATGTTTCTCTTTATAAGAGGTGGTTTCATATATCGGCACGCAGGCCGGCCACACATGAAATCTAATTCTTCGCACGGCCTTCAAGGGCCTACAAGCAGCAGCAGCAGCAGCAAGGGCTTCAGCCCGCTCAATCCAGTTCAGCCCACAACACCTGCATATGGACATCCACCCCAAGGGTGATAAACAAAGCAACAGTCAGCATTCATCTGACCAATTATAACGACCCTACTTCTTACACAGGGCAGTGGTTCCTTCCCTACATGCCTTGCAATCACAATATATATATCACAACAAGTGCACTCACGCACAACAACATCACAAACACCGGCCTACGTGCCAGACGCTCCGTTCACTCAGGGCACGATTACGGTGTACTGAATCATTCAAGGTCCCATCACCGATTAGAAATTATTAGCTTATTGGCTGGGCACCAGTCTATTACAGCACGCATGTTGGAGACATTCTTACCCATCCACCTCAAATGCGTTCACCTCATGGTAACAATGAGCATTATAGTTCGACCTACGCCTGTAGTGTAACAAGCCGGGGAAACCATCCTCTGCATTGGCACCAATCGATCGCTCACAACATAGGTACATCGTACCTCTAGATCGACCTAAAACAGTAGTGTAACAAGCAAGGGAAACCCCCCTCTACATTGCTACCAATCTACCTCTCATAACACAGTACCGCTTTTCGGTTCAGCTCACAGCTCACGCAGAGCATACAATTCGAATGCCACAAAGGCTCCACAACCACAACGAATGGCTCTTATGTCCACATCGCATATAGCTCATGCAGAGCAAACAACACAAGGAACTCACAAGCATCCTCACACTTTCCGTAACCTACTCGTTAGATACACAGAGTCTTCTCTAGTTCGTAATATAAACATCACCAATCAAGACAAACAGTCCGGATTGGCTTCACACATCTTGCCTATTCCGTACTAATCATTTTCAGATCTAGATGCAGAATCAACCGGAGATATCAACTATCAACCCGCTGGAATCGCTTACGCTTTCCACCTCTTGGTGGAGGATTCCATGCACGTGCATAAAGGAGGACTTCACTTGTCCAAGAAGGAGATCGTTACCCTTGACGATCGCTTTGGAGCCAAGGAAAAACTAGCCAGATGGTAATAACCGCGATGGCTTTGCCTCCACGACGCTGAACTCGCCTCTCGATTCGGATCGCTAAAGCTCCACCGGTGGCGGGAATCCTTCTCCTTCTTCCTTCCTTGCTCTTCTCTCTCTCTCTCTCTTCTCTTTAGAAAGAGGATGGCCAAAAGAAATGAGAATTAATTCTCAATCCTTAGCCTTATAAAAGCTTGAAGGAGCTTGGACCACAGGATCCAAATAGAAGAAAATGAACGGCAAAAATTCACTCTGAAAAGCATCTTCTCAGGGCTGACACGGCTTGTGACATGCCCGTGTCACAGGACGTGTCCCTTAAGAGGAACACAACCGACTTAATCAAGACCATGACATGGGCTTAGACATGCCCATGTCAGCACCTGACACGCCCGTGTCAATCAGTACACTCCCGTGTTGAGGGTCGTGTCCCTCAATCGACATAGGACTAACAATCCTGAAAGGGACATGGGTTCCCAACATGCCTGTGTCACCTTTGACACGCCCGTGTCATCCAGAACACGCCTGGGATCCAGGCCATGTTCCTCACCCGACACAACCCGGCTACCAACCCAAGCAGGACACGCCCTAGGACAAACCCGTGTCCCTGGACGTGTCGCCTCTCAAAGATCGTCGACTGCACTTCGTCGAGAACTCGCGACAACACAGTGAAGGACTCGCCCTTGGACATGCTCGTGTCCCAGGCCGTGTTTCTCATTCGAGACACACTCGAGGCCCATTCGAGTCCTACATGAGACCCACTCAAGTACACAGAGCTAGACACGCCCGTGTCCCAGGCCGTGTTAACCAGCCTGAACTCTAAATTGGGATTTGGGGTGTTATAACCCTCCCCTCCTTACAAAAATTACGTCCCAAAATTTAGCGCAATAATCGACACCAACACAACCACTCCGTTTCAATATAAAAAACGATCCAGGTTTAGAGCTCAGAGGCTGCAGTTTGTCTCGCCCCACGGCATCGCACGAACACAATTTTTTTACAAATAGACATACAACATTACATCACGACACAGTAAAGTACACTTTGTCTAAATTTCCGCTCGTCCGCATACTTCATAATCCTCTTTATGGCCTCCTGTTACTCCAGATTATACACGTGAGGCTGTTGTACTTCACGATTTGAGCATTCCAGCTCCTGCAATTCGAGAGTGTACATTCGAGGTTGCGTCCGAGATGCAGATGACTCTGCCACTATCTTTCCCATTTCCTCATAGGACGCACCAGTCTTTTTCTCACCCTTTGAAGAGCCACTCCAACAATATCGGGTGATATGTCCCTGCTTCCCACAGTTAAAACATGTACGTGTCCCCACACGTCCTTGCCTATACGTTGCTCCAGAAGCAACATCCAAAGAAGTTTGTTCAGCAGGCTTGAACCTGTTCTTATCTCGTTTCCTAAACTCTGATTGTTCCGACTACGGAACTTTGAACTTCGACTTTTCCACCGCCAAGGTCTTCTTATCCTGCACCCGCTTCAAATCCTTCTCTAGCGCACAGGTTGTATCTACTAATGCTTGGAAGCCTTGGTTCACTGAACTCGGGAGCGCCAACCTCAGCTCATCGAACCTATTCATCTTTCACGCTTCTTCTGCAAAAGTAGACCCTGCATAGCTCCCCAGCCTGGTAAACTCATGCAAGTAATTCTCAATAGTACTATCACCTTGCAATTCTCAACAGTACTATCACCTTGCACCAGACGTTGGAATTCATTCTCCATTGCAATTCGCCGCAACAATGGCAAATACTTTGCCCAAAATAATATGGAGAATTCCTCCATTGATATCTCCCCTAGGCCTCTGTTTGCCAATTGGTGCAATTCCACTTCAGCCCACCAAAGCCTCGCCTCTCCTTCCAGCAGGAATGTGGCTAAAGTAACTTTTTGCCGCTCATAAGTCCTGATCGCTATCAGGATCCTCTTCACTCTTGCGAGCCAATCCTCAGCTTGAGTTGGGGAACCCTCCCCATCAAACTTAGGAGGATGAAACTCCATAAACCGCTTTAGTTGCTCATCAGCTTCTTGCGTGTCAATCAGAGCCTCACCACGCTCTTGCCTCGCACCAACCCGTACTGGCACCACTACAGGCATTGTTTGCCAAATAGGTTGAGCTTGAAACATGGCAAATAGCGCCTCCGTAACTAATCGTATGGTTTCCGAAGAAGGAGGAGGTGTGGGCACCTCAGCTGGTGCCACACTCTAATCTGAATGTTGGGGTTCAGACTGCCCAGCTCCACTCCTTGTCACCTATACATGAACATGACATAATCAATGTCAAATCCAAAATAGCATACATGCCTAATATATACGCTAACATTCCTAGTGGACATTCTTGAGTTCAATTATGTGATCCCTACCATACCCTAACCTCTGATAACACTTTGTAATGCCTCCATCTGTCTCATGGAATATAACAGAGGGTCCGGTCGGGGCCCCATGCCATATTTCACAGAAAAATGGTAGAATCACGTGTGAATCCCAAAATACTTTCTACTCGCATCATAACTCAGAGCATTCTAGCGGAAGTTTATTACTTTCAAGAACTCATCCAACGAATGTCCACTAAATATATAAATAGCACATTTATATATCTAACACCAAGAATGTATACAAACACACAAACGCTCACAGCCTAATGGCCTTACATGTTTCTCTTTACAAGAGGTGGTTTCATACATCGGCATGCAGGCTGGCCACACATGAAATCTAATTCTTCGCACGGCTTTCAAGGGACTACAAGCAGCAGCAGCAAGGGCTTCAGCCCACTCAATCCAGTTCAGCCCGCAACAACTGCATATGGACGTCCACCCCAAGGGTGATATACAAAGCAACGGTAAGCATTTAGCTGACCAATTATAACGACCCTACCCCTTACCCGGGGCAGTGGTTCCTTCCCCTGCATGCATTGCAATCACAATATATATATATCACAACAAGTTCACTTACGCACAACAACATCACAAACGCCGGCCTTCGTGCCATACGCTCCGTGCACTCAGGGCACGATTATGGTGTACCGAATCATTTAAGGTCCCACCACCGATTAGAAGTTATTAGCTTGTTGGCTGGGCACCAATCTACTACAACACGCATGTTGGAGACATCCTCGCCCATCCCACTCAGAGGCATTCACCTCACGATAACAATGAGCACTATAGGTCGACCTAAGCCCGTAGTGTAACAAGCTGGGGAACCCCCCTCTACATTACCACCAATCGACCGATCACAACAAAGGTACATCGTACCTCTAGATCGACCTACCATAATAGTGTAACAAGCCGGGGAAACCCCCCTCTGCAATGCTACCAATCGACCTCTCATAACACAGTACCGCTTTTCGGTTCAACTCACAGCTCATGCAAAGCGTACAATTCCAATGCCATAAAGGCTCCACAACCACAACGAATTACTCTTATGGCCACATCGCATATAGCTTATGCAGAGCATACAACACAAGGAACTCACAAGCATCCTCACACTTTCCGTAACCTACTCGTTACATACATGGAGTTTTCTCCGGTTCGCAATATAAACATCACAAATCCAGACTAACCGTCCGGATAGGCTTCACGCCGCATGCATATTCCGTACTACTCATTTCCGGATCTAGATGTAGACTCAATTGGGGATATCAACTATCAACTCGCTGGAATCGCTTATGCTTTCTACCAGATCCTCTCTAAAAAACTATCCATGGAAAAACTATCTGAATGGTAATCACCGCGACGGCTTTGCCTCCACAACACTGAACTCGCCTTTTGATTAGGATCGTTGAAGCTCCATCGGCGGCCGAAATCCTTCTCCTTCTTCCTTCTTTTCTCTTATCTCTCTCTCTTCTCTTTATAAAGAGAATGGACAAAATAAATGAGAATTAATTCTCAATCCTTAGCCTTATAAAAGCAGGAAGGAGCTTGGACTACATGATCCCAGTAGAAGGAAATGAATGGCCACGATTCTCTCTAAAAAGCATCTTTTCAGGGCTGACACGGCTTGTGACATGCCCGTGTCACAGGCCGTGTCCCTTTAACGGCACACAACCGACTCAATCCAGACTAGGACACGGGCTTAAACACGCCCGTGTCAGCACCTGACATGCCTGTATCAATCAGGACACGCATGTGTTGATGGGCGTGTCCCTCAATCAACACAGGACAAATAATCCTGAAAGGGACACGAGTTCCCAAGACACCCGTGTCACCTTTAACACGCCCGTTTCATCAAGAACATGCCTGAGATCCATGCCGTGTTTCCCACCCAACACAACCCGACTACCAACCCAAGCAAGACACGCCCGTGTCTCTGGCCGTGTCGCCTCTCAAAGATCTACGGATGCACTTTGTCGAGAACTCGCGACAACACAGTGAAGGACACGCCCATGTCCTAGGCCGTGTGCCTCACTTGATACACACTCGAGGCCCACTTAAGTCCTACTCGAGACCCACTCGAGTATACAGAGCTAGACATACCCTGGGACACGCCCGTGTCCCAGGCCGTGTCAACCAGACTGAAGTCCAAATTGGGATTTTGGGTGTTACACGGCCACTACTAAATAATTCTTTCTCAGTAATCTTTTCTAAACCTTTTGTAGCAGGTTATGATCGATATAGCTATCTGGGTGAAATTTTAGATCAGCGGGTTTGAACTTCAGCTTCAAGCTCTACAACAATGGTGTGGGAGAAGACGATGAAGTTCCACCTCTTTGTGAAATTTTAAACCCTAAAAGTTGTCTCTGCTTCCACCGATCTTATCCCATTTATCTTTTGCCGTCCAATGGCTATTTGACTAGTGGGCCCACCTAAAGTTATTGCCTGCAACTTTGCTTTTACACAAAAAGTCGTATAGTAGGGTTCTCACGCCCTTTGTGGTGCACTGTATCTTTCCTGCAATAATTTGAAACTTTGCTGACTCATGCTGACGTCAGCATCTGTGGACTTAGCCCAATTCACAGTTTCATCCCAAGCATTGTGTGAGTTGAGTGAATGGCCCTCTCTCAGTGCAAAATCCCTTAGCCAAATAATATGCACTACCAGGCGTTGAGTGCATTGAGTGAACCTTCAACACTCAACGCTTCTGGAATTAGCCAATTCTTTCTGCACTACTAGGAGTTGAGTGCATTGATTGAACCTTCATCACTCAACGCTTTTGTCCTTGGACAATCTTTCTGCTGATTAGGCAATGAGTGAACTGGCTTCACTTAACGAATTTGGACTTAGCCAATTTCTTGTGCAAAGCCTGGCGTTGAGTGCGTTGAGTGAACCTTCATCACTCAACGCATCTAGACTTAGCCGCTTTACTGACTGCCTGCCATCATGATGAGGCATTGAGTGAACTAGTTTTAATAAACACTTATATACTTAGTCACATCTCTATTTATGAATGCGTTGAGTGAGCCTTCATCGCTCAGTTCTTCTGTACTTAGCCGATTTTCTTGATTTGCTTGTGTTTAGTGAGTTGTCCTGACTCAACGCATCTGGACTTAAACAGATTTTCCTGTCTATCTCTTCTTAATCTTTGACTGATCATTATTCTGATAACGCCTTCTTCTTTGGCCATTGAGAGAGTCCTCACTTAGCGCTTCTGGACTTAGCCAGAATTCTATACAGACTCTTTTAGTACTTTGACTGTATGAGCTTGACTCAATACTTCTGTCTCCAGGCATTGAGTGAGCTGTCCTCACTCAACAATTCTAAACTTAGTCGAATTTCACCCTTGCCAATGCTGAAGCTTTGACAGAATTAGCTTTACTCGACCCCTCTTGTTATATGTCGTCGAGTGAACTGCCTTCACTAGACACCTGATGACTTAGCCTCAAATCTGTGTTTCCTACATCCTTCCTTGACAACTGGTGTTGAGTTAACTGGCTTCACACAACCCCTGTGGATTTAGATAAATTTATGTCTCTCCACCTTTCTACCTTGTGACCACCTGTCACAATCACTTAGACAACCTGTCTAAACTTGTTCCAAAGAACATCTTGCACATAATGAACTTGAATAACATCAAATACCATTATTTTCTTAGTATTGATTGTGATTCCTCTTCAAATCTGGGAAACATTGAGAGAAATATTCCCAACAGATGTTTTCCTATTCGGGAATTTCTGAGGACCAAAAGGTTATGGTCACTGCTTACCAACTAAAGGACCTTGTTAAAGGCTGGTGGATCAGGGAAAAGGAAAACCTTATAGATGGATGCTCATGGGAAAAGTTTAAGTGGATGTTATTGAAGAAGTTCCGACCGACGGTAGAGCAGGATATGTTTATGAACAAATTTCCTGCATCTGAAGCAGAGATAACTCACAGTTGGTGAGTATGAGATCAAGTTCAGCAAGTTGATCAGGTTTGCTCCAGAATTAGTAGCCACTAAGGAAGGAAGAGTTAAGCATTTTATGAGTGGTCTTCGAAGTGACATCAAACAGTTAGCTAGTGCTTACCAATCTAAGAGTTTTACGGAAGCGGTGTAGGCCGCATTGAGGGTCGAGGCTATCAACAATACCAAGAATTGTGACTTGTTTCCAAGGAAAGAACAGAGAAAGGCAGATGATAGTGAAAGATCTTGAACAACTGGCCCTGCTACAAAGAAATGAGGCACAGAAGTGTGCAGTTTGTGTGGTCATCCGCGCCACCCTGTCGAGAAGTGCTTCAAAGATTGTGTGCTCAGAAGTAACCACGGTTGCTTGCAATTACGAGGGCACCCAAGGGAGAATTTACCTACACTATTTGTAAATGGAAGGGGGCATGATGTCGTTCGTTGTTTATTAAAGGACAAGACCTGTTATCAGTGCAAACCGAAGGGACACATGAAGTCTAGATGTCCACAGTCCCAGCCAATAATGCAGCTAATTCCTCTTCAAACTCTGCCGTTGCCGCTGCTGCAGTAGTTGGACGTGGGAAAGGGGAAACTAAATATGGTAACCAAGGAAGAAGCTCAGTTTTCAACCAATGTGATTTCAGGTTTGATTCTGAACTAATTGCTTGTTAGGAGTTGTAGATTTTATGACAACAATTTTAGTTACGCGGGCAATTTTATAGGCGATTTAAGGTAAAGAATTCTTGGGCGCGTTCTTTTCGATTAGGGTGCTACTCATTTCTTCTAGGGTAGGAATTTTGTAGACCAACAACGGTTGTTTATCGATCTTGTTGGCGATTTGCTTTGTGTTAAGTTTACATCTTGTGATTTGGTGGTGTCTAATTAGGGTATCCAGAATTGTCCGACACTGTTAGGTGGATTTCTAGCATATGCTGATTTGTAGGTGCTAGATTTAGAAGACTTCGTTGTTATTTTGGGTATGGATTGGTTATCAAGATATGATGTGGTCATCCAATGCAAAGTTTAGTGTTTGGTTTCTCAGGATGGATAATGGCCAATGCATGAGCATGTTTGGTTTTCCACGCCTAGACACCTAAATAATATCTGTGATACATGATCAAAACCTTCTAAAATCGGTGGTAGTGCTTATCTTGTTTCCAGTCTGTCTCCCTAGTCTTCCTCCTTTGAGAGATGTAGAATTTGTTATAGACCTTTAGCCTGGTATTCGTCATATTGCGAGGGAGAATTACCACATGGCTCCGCGTTAGTTAGAAGAGTAGCGAATACAATTGGATGAATTATTACAATGTGTTTTTATTAGGCTCAGTTCTTCGCCTTGGAGTACTCTCATTCTCTTTGTAAAGAAAAAGAATGGTTCTATGAGGTTGTGCATAGATTATAGAGACCTGAATATAGTAACTATCAAGAATAGATATTCGTTGCCTAGAATCGATGATTTATTTGACCAATTACGAGGTAGTATCGTGTTCTCAAAGATTGACCTGCGTTTGGGCTACCACCAGTTGAGAATTCATGCGTCGGACGCTCCGCAAATTGCGTTTGGTTCCCGGTATGGGCATTTTGAGTTCTTGGTAATGTCTTTTGGGTTAACGAATGTACCCTCTACTTTATGGACATGATGAATAAGGTATTAAATGATTTTCTGGAACACATCGTGGTTGTCTTTTTGGATGATGTTCTAGTATATTCTAGAAGTGTCGAGGAGCATGCCTTGCATTTACGTTTGGTGTTTTCCACGCTGAAGGAGCACAATTTTTATGCAAAGTGAAGTAAATGTGAGTTTTGATTGACTCAAGTGTCTTTCCTAGGTCGCGTGCTAAGTAAATATGGAATTTTTGTAGACCCAACAAAAATAAGCATAGTTTTGGATTGGAAGAGTCCTACAATGCCTAAGGAGATTAGGAGTTTCCTAGGGTTGGCAGGATATTATTGGAGATTCGTGGAAGGATTTTCAGTATTTTCTGTGCTCTTAACCAAACTAACACAGAAAAACACTGCTTTTGTTATGAGTAATGATTGCGAGGAAGCTTTTCAAAAATTTAAAAAGAGGTTGTGTTATGCCCCAGTTTTAGCGTTACCCACTAAGGGACTAGAATTTATCGTTTATGTCGACGCTTTTTGAGTTGGTTTTCGTTGCATTCTGATGTAAGAAGGAAAGGTGATTGCATATGGATCTAGACAATTGAAGGTATATGAAAGGAATTACCCTACTCATGATTTGGAATTTACTGAGGTCATTTATGCCTTGAAGTTGTGGAGACATCTTTTTTATAGAGTGTCATGCAAAATCTATATGGATAATAAGTGTTTGAAGTATGTCTTCAACCAGAAAGAGCTTCATTTGCGCCAACATAGATGGATGGAGTATGTTGCAGACTATGAGGTTGATATCCTTTATCATCCGGGCAAGTCTAATGTGGTAGCCGATGCCTTAAGCAGGAAATCTACGCATGTCGTTAACCTCTCTCTGTAGTCCTTGGTGGATGAGTTTTTATTGATGGACATTACTGCAAAGGATGTTAGCGTGTCGTCTAGTTTTGAAGTCGAAGAGCCTTCATGGATAACACTTACGAGATTTCATCAAAAGGATGATCCGGAGTTGCAACACCTCTGGAGTAAAACTAAAAAATGAGAATTATTGAATTTTTTGATTGACCAAGCTGGTACCTTGAGATATCATGGTAAGTATTATATCCTCGTCATTAAGGATATAATAGCAAAGATTTGTGATGAAGCGTATGGCTCAAGTGTTTCCTACCACCCTTGTTCTACAAAGATGTATCGAGATCTAAACCAGATCATTTGGTGGTCAGGTATGAAGAACAATATAGCTAAATTTGTATCTAAGTGTTACACTAACAGCATGTTAAGGCAGATCATAGATGTCCTGGGGGTAAGTTAACGCCTTTGGACATTCCCAGCTGGAAGTGGGAGAGTATTTCATTAGATTTCATTACCTGTTTGTCGTGGTATCTCTGAGGTCATGATGTTGTGTGGGTCATTGTCGACAGATTAACAAAGTGTGCTAACTTTGTGCCTTTTAAAATCAGCTACTCCATGGAAAAGATAACAGAGTTTTATTTGGATTTGGTCGCCAGATTGCATGGTTTGTTGGTGAGTGTTGGGTCCATTGTTCTCAATGTCCCAGATTTGAAGAATTCCTATAGGACAATGGTATACACATGTTTGTTTATGATGCATGCTTTAAGTTTAATATATGTAGGTGGTAACTTCTTAGATTGATTAGACAGGTGGTCTAAGTAACAAAGACAGGTAGAAAAAAGGATTGATTATGTGTAGATAGAAAATCTTTCTAAGTCCACAGTCGTTGAGTGAAGGGAGTTCACTCAATGCTAGATGGCTTGAAGTGTTGAGTAAATCTCACGCAGTCAAAGTCTCGGCATTGCCAAGACAAGATTATGATTAAGTCCTGAAGCATTAAGTGAAGGCTGTTCACTCAACGCCCAATGCCTTACGCGTTGGTTGGTTCGATGAGTCAACCGTCGCGGACTTGCTAAAAAGCGAGTTTTTGATGAAAGGAGGCAAGTGCACCTATCGCATGTAGTACTCGATATTCGGGAGAATACCGAGGTCATATTGTTCTCGGGGTCAGGTTGATTATTCCTACTCCTTCAGGAGGACTATTATTTTAGTAAAAGTAAGCTGGATTTTTGTTTGTCATTAAAGACGAAAATAAAAAGAAGGCTGAAAATTAATTAGATTATTTGATGACGGGTTAACGCTCGACATCGAATCATATTAAGACTAAAATAACTTTTAATAATTATTGAACTTAATTTTCAAATTAATAAAAGGCAACTTGGCCGTGGAGGTTCCAAAAATATGAGCACACCTATCTCTAGGTAATATTGCTCACCTGAACATTAAGACTATTCGACCGAACGCTAGTCCGACGAAGGATTCCTCTTAATGCCCGCTTTACGCTAAGAACTCCGTTATTGGGTTGGGAACCCAATCCGGTAGAACTACGCTTCTCCTCTCTCGAGGGTATGTATGCAATTCTATTTACCTAAGGGGGATCGGTCAATATGCACGGACTCTTAGCCTTGTAGCGTATGGATAACGGAAATAGAGCCCACACATCGATATGTGGTCCTATGCGTCGTTAACCCGGGGCAAACCTTAAGTCCTAAAATTAAAGTGATAATGAAGAAGTTTAACTATTTCAAATCATTTTATATATCCCAATGCCCTTCGATTCAAAGGGATAATAACGATTAGCCACTCATCGGAATGGGGACGGCTTTATAATTTTGATGAGGCGCGAATTCGAGACTAAACGCTAAAGGATTATAAGAAGAAAACATAAACAACACAACGTTAGAAAAATTGAAAAGCTAACTAAAATGAGAACTCACGCACACTTCAAAACCATAAATAAAATAAATAAGGGCAAGTCTTACTCGAATGAGTAGGCGGGAAATGAAAACACGTCATTTAACTCTTAACAAGTAGGCGGAAATAAATGCAATCACAAGTTCTACTCAAATAAGTAGACGGTAAATGACAAGTCCTACTCTAATGAGTAGGTGGGAAATGAAAACACGCCATTTAACTCTTAACGAGTAGGCGGAAATAAATGCACAAACGCACACACTCTACATGAATTGAAAGAAAGCAATAAAATTATCTCCTACACGCACGCACTCTACATAATTTGAGGAAAGCAATAAAATAAAGCATGAAAATTTATCGCATACACTCATAAACTTTACATATTTGAAGAAAGCATCAAAATTATCTCCTACACTCACACAAACAACATAATTGAAGAAAGCATTAAAAAATTATTCTCATACACTCACACACACAACATGGAATTTAAAAGAAAAAATGAAAACCTAACTCATACACTCACACACACAAATAAAAAACAAACTGAAAGTTACCTAAAAATTAAAACAACTACTTTTCTATTGTTAAACTTTACCAAAAACACATAAAAAGAACAAAAAAAAATTAAACGAGCAAAAGTTTTTCAAAATAAAGCTAAAATCAAAGGTGCTCAAAAATTAAAATTATAACTTTTTCATTCTTAAGAGTTCATAAAAGTGATGAAAAGGTAGAAATAAAATTTAAAATGACAAAAAGTTTTACAACCTAAACAAAGACTAAGTTAAAGAAAATTAAATCTCTTTTACAAAACTCATTAGGATTGGAAAGTTACAATTTTAAAGTATCATAAAAGCTAGAAAAAAACTATCCTAATAACATTTCATTTTGGAAATAAAAAAAACTAGAATAAAACCTAACATGATGATAAAAACAAAAAAGCTAAACTCATACACACACATACTTTTCATGAAGAGGAAAACTAGGATAAACTTAAGGATAAAAAGAGATAAGCCACCCAAATGAATTTTCATGCCATATAGAGAGAGAAAATCCAACATTTTATTATCATAATGAAACTATTACAAAGCTAAAGCTAAAGCAAAGACAAACATAAAAGGGAGGGGGAGAAATCTCCTTACATTGCAAGTGAATCCACAAGGGCAGCCCACAAAACACACTAAAATGGCTCAAAAAAGTGAACCCTTGGATATTATAGAAAATTTTTATTTATAGACAACATTTCGGGAGTGAAACGGGCGTGTCGGGTCTTCGACCACGGGTGTGTCCTGCTCGGTGTGTTGGAGATGTCAAAATTCGGTCAGCTGGCGATTTTCCGGAAGGAGCTTGAATGGACACGTGTCGGACACGGGCGTGTCACACTTGGCACGGGCATGTTAGGGGGCGTGATATGGCACGTTGCATTCTTGATGTCGGCAGCAGCAGAGGGCGTGATACGAGCGTGTCGGGAGTTGTGATGCATGTGTGTCCTTCTCAGGTTGATGAAGGCTGAATGTCGAGCGTCGAGTTTAGGTTAACGATCGTCGAGGGCATGATACGGGCATGTCAGTCATGGGACACAGGCGCGTTAGTTCATTTTTTTAGAATTTTTGAAAAATTTCAGAAATCAAAATTAAATCTAAGTTAGGTAAATATTCACAAAAAGAAACATATTTATAAACAAAAATAACTAAAAACTATAAATAAGAACTAAAATGATATAAATAAAGTACTAAAATATGCCTATATTTACAACTTATCATTCAATCAGTCAAAGTCACAGAGAAAAGTTGCCAAGGATTCTGGTTAAGTCCAGAAGAGTTGAGTGAAGACAATTCACTTAATACCCAGAACCAGAAGCGTTGAGTATATCTTAAGCAGCTAAAGCATCTGAGAATCAGTGCAGGATTCTGGCTAAGTCCAGAAGCATTGAGTGAAAGAAGTGCACTCAATGCCTCAAGAAGAAAGCGTCGACAGAATAGAGTGAAGTCAAAGCCACAGAAGAAGTAGATAGAAAATCAGTTTAAGTCCATAAGCATTGAGTGAAGCCAGTTCACTCAACGCCAGCTCAATAAATATTCAACTAAGAACAGAAGCGTTGAATGAAGGTTGTTCACTCAATGCCTCTTCATGATGGCGAGCTAAGGCGGGAAGCATTGAGTGCAGAAGCATTACTCAACGCCTCCATTTAAAGGAAAAAGGCTAAGTCCAAATGCGTTGAATAAGGAAGGCTCACTCAATGCCTAATTAGTAAGACAGCTAAAAGTATATATTCATTGAGTGATGATCGATCACTCAATGACTGATGTTGCAGATAATCTGACTAAGTGTTTTGGCGTAGCCTTCACTCAACGCCTATGGTGAATTGTCTGAATTTGTCTAAGTCCATAGGTGTTGACGTCAAAAAAAATTCCTTGTGCACCGTACTCCACTGGTGTTGCATCTCCTATTGCTGCTCCCTGTCCCGCATCTGGAGTCCCTGAAATGTTTGGTCCACTGACCGTTAGTCGAAATACTAAGCCTGATTTCCCCCACCCCTCCCCCAGTGGTTCCTAGGCACCGTGCACATGGAATGATAGGACAGCTATGATGGAGGAGAGTAGGAATAAGGCAGGTGACGGTGGAACTATCTAGCAGGTATATTGTAACATTTATAGTACTATAAAAGGAAATGCAGGCTAGCAGTTCTATAATAAGGAAGCAGTAATGTAATCAAGTAAAGTAGAGCAGTAAGTACATGTAAGGTAAACTATGGAATAAGTAACATTAAATTATATTAGTGCCCATACAAACTTATAAGTTAAGGTGTCTTTTGCATGGCTCCCATCGTATAAGCTATCCCATACAAGTTTATACGATGGGGTGTCAAGTTTAATGCAGGTATGGGTGTTGTGATATATTATGCCATTAATCATGCAAGTGCAACAAACGCATACGACTCTATACGCACAGACCTTTAGTTCCCCCATTTTTGAAGCTAGCTTCACTCCCAGGAGCCTCCGTAGTGGCCAACGGAGACAGTGGGTCGGGCCACCCCACTCCTAGATGAGTATTCACACTACAAGGCCTAGCCCTTACGTACGCCTCTGAAGGACACACCAGAGTTACCACGTACTATGCTGACAAACCGCATGTCTTTTCCTTGGCTAAGTGTAAACCACACCCGCCAAGTCATTGTATCGACGTCGGTGTGAACGACCATCAAATACCGAAGACCCACCACATTATGCACAAGCACACATATATTCCCGAGCCATCGGCTCCCCGGACCAACATGTTTGTTACAACTACCTTCTGAGCCTTCGGCTCGCCTGGCTAACCTGCCCATTTCCACAACTACCGAGCCTACCGCTCGGATAACCTAACCAGGATAACCTCTCAAGTCACCGGGGTGAGTGAAAGTGAAGTCCTAGTATATCTAATTTCTCTTAACATTTTAATCTTACGGTTTAAGGTTAACCTTGGGCTGCCGAGGGCATTCCCTATGAAGGGCTCTCGGGGGCACTAGGAACTACGTGGGCTGAAGCCCAAATCTCTCATTCGCAAGGTACTTATTATTGTTGGTTTCTACCCAAAGCCAATCCCATTTAATGCAAACTAAATCTAACCCTAGTGTATTTTGACTCTCTCTCCATAGAAAAGACGATCTTTCGTCGATCTCGAACACCACTTAACACTAGTCAACCCAACACCCTCCCCATCATGACTTTAAATGATGAACTCATTTTCACCTTACCAAATAAGTATACTATTAAACCAGACTCCTTATATCCATCTTGCATGCTATCACAATTCTACAGTTTTACTATATGCAGACCAGCATAAGCTATATAATGAGCATGAGTCGTGACCCCTAAAAATATTCATTGAAATGCGCTAGAATTATTACTGGAGATCTACCATGACATAATTAGACAAAATCCAAAAACTTATAATTTTCCTAATTAAGTAAGCATTTATTAAATTTTCCTCAAAATTATACCATGGGTGGTTTTGAACATGAAGTACTAGATTTCGTTAAGTTATTACCACCCAAAAATTATGAACACTATATGATGCCAAATTATCAGAGAATACCAAGTTTCACAAATTTTCATATATGTATTAGCCCCTAATTAATTAATTCAAGATAATTGCAGTAAATAAAGGTAAAGAGGGAAGTACCACCAAACATTATCCAAAAATTACACAAATATTACCAGAGCTTTAATATGATCTTAAAACATTACTGACTAAGGCTCCGTTTGGGAGAACTTATTTTCACCGGTCAAGCGGTTACGGCCGCATGAACCGGGCCTTAATTAAGATCCAGTTCATGCGGTTGTGAAAGTGAGGATAGATACAACTCTAGAGGGGGGGGGGGGGGTGAATAGAGTATTCAAAAATTATGACAATCTACTCAACTCCCTTAGAGTTAATTTGCGGAATTAGTGTATAGATAAATGAAACCCTATAGCCTAACACAAAGTGAGGTACACAACAAAAAGCTAACTGTAATTACAGTTTGAGCTTAAGTCCTAACACAGCAACTAGCAATCCTAGTTAGTTCTACTCACAGCCACAGTGCAGTAATTAGACTAAGCAACACAGACAACACAAGAAGATTTATAGTGGTTCCCTCTCAATAGGTACATCCACTCTTCTACCACCCTGGTAGGAATCCACTACAGGTTTTTGTTCAAATGCCCTGCCACCAACTGATCTGATTCAAGTAGATCAAGTAGACCCTTTGAGCTTTTGATCAGGAGCTCAAAATCCAACACAGGTTTTTGCTCAGGTGCCCTGCCACCAAGGTTCGCTTTTGAAGGGAGTAATAACCCTTTGTACAGGAGGTTGAGAGAGTTAGAATGTCTTCTCTATTGTTAAATAGAATTAAAGAAGCTAGTGGATTGCACTGAGCTATAGAAAGCTATAAAGGAATCAATGCTCCCCCTGGATTAGAGAATATCCAGGAAGAAGCCTTGCTTCAGGGTGCAGGATCTCTTAAGAACTCTTGAACAAAATTGATGTCTTAAAGTTCTTGAAGGAGCAGCTTGAAGAAGACTCTGAATGATGAATGATTGTTCTTCTTCAACAGCTTTTCTTTCTTCTTCTTATTCTGAAGCACTGAGTATGAATGTTTTTGGAAGCAGGATGAACTCAGGATTGAAGAAGAGAACTCTGAAGAGAGATGATCTTCTCAACTGAATGTAGAAAATAACTGAGAGTTGTATCTTCTTGTTTTGGTTGAATATGTGTCTCTCAATAATGAATGTATTCTGAATCTATTGAATCTGTATATATCTGTTTAACTTCTCTCTCTAGCACTTTATGTATCAGCCTTTTGCAACAGCTTCTAACTTTCTAATTTGAAAACTTGTCTTCTTCTGAAATCTGCAATCTGGGCTGCAAATAGCACAATACAACTAGCCTGCAGAAAAGTACATTCTATAAAGAAATAAAGCTTCCTAAGAACCTGCTTATCCATTCTGCAAGATCAAAAGGTATTAGAAAAAGTCACATCAAAAACAAACTTTTTACGGCCAGAGAAAGACTTTTGTGTCTAACGGCTATAAAGGACAGCCTGGCAGATAAAGCATAAAGATTATGTCAACTAATAAGACAAAAGACTTTGTCAGATAGAACATGACTTATGCATAAAGAATGAGGCAAAGATTTCCTTGATATGTAAACATAAAATCAAAGAAATAATCTTTAATAAAAAAAGCCATATAAATGAGGAATAAATCACAGAAAAGAAAGAATATAATATCTCTAAATGCAGACAAAAGATCGTCGAACGACTCATGGAGATCGTCAACCTCTCAGAGCAGATGGTCGAGCTATCAGAACAGATAGTCGACCTACAAAAAATCTGTCTGGACAAAAGAAGTTGAGCGGGGCTCGACGATCGACGATGCTGAGACCACAGATCGTCGACCTAACAAAGAAGAACAAACTCAGAGATAGACGATCTGCTGACAGACGATAGTCGACCAACTGATAGATGATAGTCAATCAGCTTATAGACGATGGTCGAGCGGCGTTCGACTATAGTCGAACCAAAAGCAACTTAACCAGATTTTCATCTGGATAAGCAACAACTCTACATCTGAGGGAATCTAACCTAACAACTAACCTTTTACCATAGATAAATCTTGGGTCAAGAAACGAATTGAGAGGACTTAACTCAACTCCAAAGTAGGGTACCAACAATCTCCCCCTATTTGGGTCAAGTCTCTCTCAAAAAAAGAAAGCTATAAATAGATATAAAAGCAACATTAACCTGTTAGGATCAATGAGTATCATATCATAAAAATAAGCAGCATTCATAAACTCAAACAAACAAACAGGCTGATAATACAAATAAATTTATACAATATCAGAGTCTGGTTTAGAAGAAGCTGGAAGAAAGGAAATCTTCCTTTTGGGATCAAGAGCATCCTTCTTTGAAGTCTTCAAGTCTTGTTCTCCAATAATCTTTACTTCTCCTGCTCTGGGCCAAACAGCCTCTGGATGCTTTTCCATATACTTTGAGGCATCAAAAACTTCTGGTCTGACTTGATATCTGTCTAGTTCCTTTTCTCTGAACTTTGACATAGTTGTTAAGCCTGTTATATCTTTTCCTTCAGCTCTAGCATTTCTTATTTGGGCTAATCCAACTAACTCAAGGAATCTGGCCATCCTAAACTCGGGATTAAGCTCTTGGCTTTCATACTCATTTTCATCGGCTGGATATAGAGGCTTTAAAGTTTTGAACTTTGTAGAAAGGTCTAGCAGACCTGCAACTGGTTTTATGTTTTCTTGAATGACAAGAGAAGATGGTGGAGCAAACTCTGCAAATTTCTTGCTCTACTTTTCTGAGTAAATTACTCTTTTTCCTTTTAAATCTACTTGCTTTGTCTGAGCTAGCTTTCTGGAGGGAAGAGTTTTGCTTTCCTTAGGTGAAGGAGGAGGAGAAAAGGTTGGTTTCTGATAAGTCATCTCCTTCATCTGCTCTTTAGGTTCAGCTTCTTGTCATTGCTGCCCTGACTGATGTCTGCCCTTATAACCTGGGTTTCCTCTTCCCTGATATGCCTGAGAAGGGGTGAATCTAGCTGAAGGAGCTGAGGGATTGGAAGATATATTTCCTGAAGCTCCTGCACTAGGAGGAGGAGGAGGAGGACCTCTTGGAGTCCATTTGGAAACTGGAGAATCATATCTTTTGCTTTTCTTCCTCTTTTTTTGTTGATTTCTAGACAATCCCATCCAATGTTGATAGTCCTTAGACTTGGGGTCAATCCCTTTCAGTATGTAATAGGGGATGTCATTTTCTGGATTGGAAGGAGGAAGAGCTTGAGCTTTCCTTTTCCTTTGAGCAACTTTCCTTTTCTTGGTCCCTTCAGAATCCTCTGAATCTTCCTCATCATCAGAGTGTGATGACTGAGGTTGATCATATGGGTCAATGATATCTTGAGCAACTTTCTCTTTGTCATTTAAAGCAGCCTTTTCCAATTCTTCTTCTATGGTATCCTGAACCAATAGAGAATCCAGATCAAGTCCTGGAGTATCATCCCAGATAGTTGATTTCTCATCTGACTCATCTATAACTGTCTTGGGGACCAGTTCTTCTGAAACTTGCACAGATTCCTGATCTGCTATAACAGACTCAAGTCCTTTATCTTCTGCAGCAGGTTCTGGAGCAGGTTCTTGAATATCTTGAGCTTGATATGTAGCCAAGGGAAAACACAAGTTTTCTAAATGGTATTGAAACATCCCTTCAAGGTATTCACAAGTTAACATGTCAGTTAACAGGTCAAGGAATTGAGTAATTGAATTACCTGCAGAATTTCCTAACTCCCATAGATCATCTAGGTAGGAGGTAATGACTCCTTATAGGTACATGACAATAATAGGGGTAGATGATTCTTCAAGGCAGACTCTAAAGGAAAATTCAGCTTTAGTTATTACTTGAGCTATATCTGGATCTGCAACTGCAACTGATGTTGTAACTTCTGAATCTGCAGCTGAGAGAATGACATCTGATGGAACTACAGCCTAAGGAGTGACAAGAGGAAGTCTTGAGACAGCTTCCTGGAACATATCCCCCTGCCTGACTTCAGTGGGTAATGAATTCAGGCCCCTAAGAGAAGAGGGCTCAGCAAAATTTGAGAGGGCTGTAATGTAGGATGTAAGAGATGAAATGGAGGAAACAAGAGGGGAAATTGCTTCTTAAATCATTGATTTGATTTAAGGAGTAATTAGCTCCATGATGCTTGTAATGAGGGCTGGTGTGATTTCAAAAGGTGTAGATGGGGGAATCACAACAGATGGATGATCATCAGGGATGGTGTTCTCCTGATGAGATGGAGTGTGAGCAGGTGATGGAGATGCAGATGCATGAAGATCAGTATGATCTTGATGTGAGATTGGTGACTGAGGTGGAGTTGGTAGATTCTTAGAAACCAACAGATAAAAACTAGGATGTGAAATCTCAGCAGGGTGTGAAGGAGTTGGAGATGCTGGTGGTGGTGCATGGATAATAGCAGTGGATGTAGATGGTACTTCAATGGAAGTGGATGGCAATGCAGATGTGGATGGAACTGCAGTAGAGGTGGATGGAAATGCAGATGAAGATGTAGATGGAATGAGAGAAATGGAAGAGCCTTCTTCAGGTAGGTGGGGAGTGACTATTACTGTCCTTGTGTTCTCAGATGACATAGGAGCAACCCCAGCAGGTTAGGGCTTCTGGATGTTCCTTCTCCACTTGACAAATAGAGTGGGATCCATCTTCTAGCTTGCATTAATAGATGTTGACACTGTTCCCAACAGCTGAGGATATTTCTCTCTCAGAAATATCCCAATTACCCTTCCTAGGGTCACCTCTTTCTTAGAATTCTTCTTCCTGATCAAATCAAAAACTATTCCTGCCCAATTTATTTCTTTCTTGTCGACAATGGCACACATTAAGGCAAACTGCTGGCTGGTAATGTTTTCGTGCGCAGAGTGCTTTCCCAACAGCACTTTTCCAACTAGTTCAGCGAAGAACTTGATCTTAATCGGGAAGCTTACCTTTAGCAACTTAGATTGAATTCCTTCAGCATGTCCTAGCTCTAGCAGCATCCTGCTGTACTCTTGAGTATCTTGATCATACTCTTCTTGTCCATTTATCAAAACAAAAATCTCAGTCAAGATGGCAGGAGTCAAAGTTACCTCCTCGACGCTGATAGTCCCGGTCATCGATTCGTCGCTGGAAGACGATGTATAGACCCATTCCTTGATCTCTGGAACATTTATATTAATCCGTGTAGACATAAGCTTCTCCAGTCCTTGATATTTCCATAGCTGTAATATATCGAGAATGTCGGCATCGCAGGCACTGAAGGATTCGAAATCGACGCTAAAGCCAGCATCAAACTTCATCACGGACAGCAAAGCTAGAGCAATCGCCATGGATTTGGTTGGGGAAGATGAGAGCGACGAAAAGCAGAAAGCGCGGGGCAGAGCTCAAGACAAACCTTTCAAGCAGGAATGAGGAATATGAAATGACGAGCTCTGTCGACTACAAAAAGCACGATCTATTAACCTAGGTCGACCATCGGTTTATATTAAAACAATAATCGTCGACCTATTTCAACAGATACTAGAAATGATGGTCAATCGATCGTTCGGCGATCGTTTCCTGAAGCAGAGTAGTCGAGCTATCGATCGACTATTTCTTTCTTCACAAACAAACGGGCCGTCATCAACCATAGGTCGACGATAGGCTCAACCTGTTCGACTATAGTCGAACGACATTCGACGATATTCGAGCAGATTTCAACATTGGCAGACTTCTATACTTGGTCTATTCAATTTGTCATGCCTAGTTGATTCAAAAAGAATAGATGCTTCTGTTCATCTAAGGGCTTGGTGAAAATATCACCTCTCTGAAGGTCAGTGGATATGAACTCAAGACTGAATTTTTTCTTTTCCATACAATCTCTTAGAAAATGGTGTCTGATCTCAATGTGCTTTGTCCTAGAGTGGTGCACAGGATTTTGTGCTATGGAAATAGCACTGGTACTGTCACACATGATTTTTGTGTTCTTTTATGTGTACCCAAAATCCAAAAGCTGGTTTTGAATCCACGGGATCTGTGAACAACAACTAGCAGCTGCTATATATTCAGCTTCTACAGTTGAAGTTAAGACAGAAGGCTGTTTCCTACAGAACCAAGAGACTAATCTCTCTCCCAGGAACTGACATGTCCCTGAGGTATTTTTCCTATCAACTCTACAACCAGCATAGTCAGAATTAGAGTATCCAATTAACTCAAATTCTGATTCAAGTGAGTACCATAGTCCTAAATTTGGACATCCCTTCAGGTATCTCAAAATTATCTTGAGAAGAATCAAATGAGATTCCTTGGGGTTGACCTGGAATCTAGCACATAGGCATGCGGCAAACATTATATCTGGTCTACTTGCAGTTAAGTAAAATAGGGAACCAACAATGGCCCAATAGTTTTTCTGATCAACTGGCTTACACTGATCATCAGAATCTATAACTACATTTGTAGCCATGGGTGTATGCATTGCTAAAGCATCAGCCATCCCAAATTTCTTTACCAATTCCTTGGCATATTTGGATTGGGAGATGAAGATGCCATCAACATATTGCTTTACTTGAAGACCAAAAAAGTAAGACAGCTCACCCATACTACTCATCTCAAACTAAGAGTGCATCAGGTCAGAGAACCTTTTGCATAGTTTGGAATCAGTGGAACCAAAAATAATATCATCCACATAGACTTGAACTAACAAGATGGTGTCCTTGTGATGCTTAACAAATAGGGTTCTATCAACTACTCCCCTAACAAAGTTGTGCTCTAATAGGAAACTAGCTAGAGTCTCATACCAGGCTCTGGGTGCTTGCTTAAGTCCATAAAGAGCTTTTTGCAACTTATAAATAAATGAGGGTTGAGTTGAAGAAACAAACCCAGGAGGTTGTTCAACAAACACCTCTTCCTTAAGCTCACCATTTAAGAATGCACTTTTAACATCCATTTGAAAAACCTTAAACTTCATATAGGCTGCATAGGCTAGAATGATCCTTATTGCCTCTAGCCTTGCAACTGGGGCAAAGGTTTGGTCATAGTCAATACCTTCCTCCTGTCTATAGCCCTGAGCTACAAGCCTAGCTTTGTTCCTTATAATAATTCCTTGGGCATCCAACTTGTTTCTAAACACCCACTTGGTGCATATGATCAGTTGGACTTTTGGTCTTGGAACCAAAGTCCATACTTTACATCTTTCAAACTGATTAAGCTCCTTTTGCATAGCAATGATCCAGAGGGGATCTAGCTCAGCATCTTTTATGGTGAGGGGCTCAATTTGTGAAAGGAAAATAGCATGCATCACATCCTGTCTTAATTGATGTCTTGTTTGCACACTAGCTGATATATCACCAATCACTTGTGATGTAGGATGATCTCTAAGTGTGACAATATCAGCAGGTGGGATGTGATTTTCAACAATAGTTTGGATTAATTCCTCTTGTGGAATAGGATTAACTGTTGGTGGTACAACAACTACTTCCATACAGTCTCCATCACTGTTTGAATCAGTGATATGAAGAGGTTATAGAGGGAGAGTCTCTTGGGTGAGATCTTTGCATAACTCTGGTACCTGCAATGAGTTTGAGGAAGGAGAAGTTTTCTTCTCCTTATAAAACATCTTTGACTCATCAAAGGAAACATGCACAGATTCTTCTATTTTTAAAGTTGATTTATTAAACACCCTATAAGCTTTGCTTACTTGGGAATATCCAAGAAAAATTCCCTTTGAAGCTTTTGCTTCAAAATTTTTAAGGTATTCTTTGTTGTTATTGTGAATGTACACTACACAACCAAAGACTCTAAAATAGTTAATTTTAGGTTTCTTTCCTTTAAGTAATTCATAAAGAGTTTTACTCTTAAACTTATATTTTAGACTTCTATTCAAAACATAATTAGCTGTGCTAACAGCTTCTGCCCAATAAGAGAGAGGCATGTTAGCATCTGCCAATAATGTTCCTGCAGCTTCAATTAGAGTTCTATTTTTCTTTTCCACTACCCCATTTTGTTGAGGAGTTCTAGGAGCAGAGAAGCTATGTTTGATACCTTCTTTCTCACAGAATTCTTGCATGAGAAGAGACTCAAACTCAGTACCATGATCACTTCTGATCAAGGCAACATGAGTAGAATACTCAGTCTGCACACATAGCAGAAAGTCTGTAAGAACTTTGAAGTTATCAGCCCTAGTTCTCAAAAAGAACACCCAAGTGAACCTAGAGAAATCATCTACAATCACTAAAGTGTAAAATTTCCCTACTAGACTCTGTACCTTTATTGGGCCAAAAAGATCCAAGTGCAATAAGTACAGGATTCTAGGTGAATCACTCTTATTTACAGATTTGAAGGAATTTTTGGTTTGCTTGCCTAATTGACAAGCCTTGCATAGACTTTCCTTCTTATAGGGGCAAGAAGGTAAACCTCTAACAAGGTTGTATTTAGATAACTTAGATATATTCTTGAGGTGAACATGGCCAAGCCTTTTATGCCATTAGGTGTTATTATTGGTTACTTCATTAAACAGACAGATTTCAGATTGAGTTGAATTAAAATCTACTAAGTAAATATTACCCTGTCTAATGCCTACTAACACTACATTACTATTTAAAGTAATATTGCAAAGAGTGTCAGTGAATGATACCTGTTGGGTATTGTATCCACAATTACTTGGATTTGATGAAGCCTCCTGTCAAGCTAAGATGAATTCATAATGTATTTGATGAAATCTTTCAAGTTGTGCTTGCAGTTATTCCTCACTAAGTACACACCAATGTCAGGGTGCAGTAGGTCAATATACACGGGTCTGTGCAGCGTAATCCATCGTTGAGCAGATCAGTGTGTTGGCTTACGTGTACTCTCTCTATTGGAGTGTACTTACTTTCAAGCACAGGGTTAAGAAAGATCAAGAGCAGACAAGGTGCAAGGATGGGCCAAAGACCAGCTCAAGGGAAGAAAGGCGAAAATCGTCAAAGTAGAAATCGTCGAGAATCACTAAGTGATTCTCGCTAATTCGACGAGAATCAATAGTGATTCTCGCCGAATCGACGAGAATCACTCGCTGATTCTCACCGAATGCTGTCGGCTGTCTCGATGCCGCCCTGAATTCTACTAAGGCAGAATCGTCGAGAATCACGAAGTGATTCTCGCCGATTCGTCGAGAATGACTCTGCATTCTCGACGATTCGGCGAGAATCAATTGTGATTCTCGCCGATTCTCTCCGGCTTGCTATTTCTATGTAGCTATAATTCTGCTAAGTGGAATTCTGCGAGAATCGTAGGTGATTCTCGCCGATTCGTCGAGAATCACCTACGATTCTCGCCGAATTTGACTTAGGAAAATTTCTGATATTCTCTGGACCGGTCCAAGTTAACATGCGCTGTTTGGAGCCGGTCTTAGGGCTTCTATTTGGTGGGGCCCACAAAGGTCATTTTGGATGACCTAATGTACAAATACATTGGTATGTTGAACAGTAAAAAGAACGAACAGAGAAGAAGAAACGCCGAGCCGCCGACGTGACCTAGATCGCGAGGCTTGTTCCGTCGCCATCGCCGCTCGTGTTAGTTGGTCGCCGCCGCTGATCGGGGTTACTTCCTGATCTCCCGGCGACAGAAGATCTGTCTCGCAATGCGTCTCATGAGTCATTCTTGAGAACCTTTGTCTCTTGATTTGTAGATCGGGAATACCTTCCCTATCAGAATCGATTGAGATGATTGATCCAAGAAAGACCGTTGGTAGACCTTGCCGGCTTAGCTACGAAGTTTGGATCTACATAACATCGCTGCCACATTCTATGCCGCCGATCTAGAGAAGATCCTTTCCAAGTGAGATCTAAGGTCGTGGACTCTTTGTCGTCTTCAAGAACACGTCAGTGAACGAAGAGGGACACCTAATTCTCCATAAGTAGTTTGTATTTCTTATACACTCCATTTTCAATTTTTTGTAAAGGAACGTTGGTTCCTAGTTATAAGGGTTGGGTGCAACCCGTGGTGTAGGAGTGGTGACTCCTTCGTTTGGAAGGGTTCCTTCCGTTAGTGTCAGGATTGGATTTCAATCCTTTTGGTGAATTGACCGAGTCATCCCTGGTTGGGAGATAGGCCAAAGGGGGAGAGTGGACGTACCCAAATCGGGGAACCACTATAATTTGTCTGTGTCTTTCTGTGCTGTGTTGTTTGGTTTATTTGTGTAAGTACAATTTTAATTCCGCAAAAACACTGCAAGACACCTATTCCCCCCCCCATAGGTGAAGGTAGTTGGCACTAGGTGGACTTTCAAGTTATATCAGAGGGAGGTTACTCTTCAAAAAGGTTCACACCTTGAGTAGAATCCTGCCACCAGTGTCAACAAGAATGGAGCTGGATTATGATATCTCTCCGTTAAGACTTCCCACGTGCACAAAGGAGTATTATCCCATCTAGAATATGAGAGTGTCTTTTCACTTGGAGGCTATCGATCCTCGGGCATCACTCATCTTTGAAGAGGGTCCATTCATTCCCATGAAGACCTCCAGCTTTGGAAAGGATATCCAAATCCCCAAGTGCATTATTGAGATATCTGAGAATGAACTCTCATTGTACAATCTGGATAAGGTGATTTGTCATATCATCATTGATGTCTGGTCTTGACCTTCTCGATCTAGACTGGAAAAATGTAGGATGGCCAAGGCAATGAGGCAAACCATCTCAAACCTCATGGAGGGATCAGAGAAAGCATGGACCAGTTGTCAACAAGAGGATGAAGCCTATGTGGGGGTCCTCGTCTCTGAAGAAGAAGGTAATGACCAATCTGTCAGTATCAGGGCTCCGGTGTCCTTGTCCGAGACTGAAGAATAAATTGAGGAAAGCAGTTCTGATGAAGCTGACTCAACGGTCTCTGTCGATCTCAACAGTAACTCTGAAGAGCTGAATCAGGAGCAGGTAACTTCCTCCTCTTGCCCCTCTTCCCTTGATGTTCCTGAAGACAGGAATAGTTCTGATGGGTGTGTATCTAATGATGCACGTGATATGTTGAATTTCAATCAAAAGATTGAAAATCCTGATTCCCTGCTGAGTGCCCTTCAGAAAAGCAACCTACTTGTTGAGGAGCAAGCTCAGGAGATTGCTCGACTAAAGACCTTGATGGATCTCCAATTGGAATCCATCAAGGTAAAGAACTCAAAAATCTAAGATCTAGAGAGTCGTCTAGATAATGAGAAGAGAAAAGCGTCTAACTTTTCCAAGGTAGATGCTATCAAGAGAAAAAGTGAAAATGGGTGGATCTCCCAAATTATTAATTCATGGAGAAATGGGGAGACTGTGTTCAGACCTCCCACCCCAAGTAGGAAGGGCACTCATCATGCCTTCAGGTATGACCACAAGAACAATCGTGTTCACTGCAAGGATGACCAGCCCTCATGTGGAAACACCCACAGTGCAAGGGCTGTCATGGCCATCCATGAGAGAATACCTAAGGCTCATCCTGAACCATTTGTATTCTCGGCCACTGCCCCAACTCATCATGAATCTGCCGGAACCAGCTCTCATGGCAGTACTGTCCACCCTAGGACACAGGAAAGGGGGGTCTGGAAAAATGTGGTAAGCTACCGTGGGGTCAAGGTGGAAAAGGTAAAGTTGTGAGCAGAACCGGCTCTATCCCGTTTAGACCTGAGATCATGACTACCTCAGTCAGTAGGTCAAGTCTGAAAAGGCGATACAACATTCACGAGTGTTGGTGTTATGGAAAGGTGGGTCACTTTGCCATAGATAGTTGGCACAACCCCTCTGTGTCAAGGACAGGGGCATATCCACCTCCTCTGGGCAGAGTTAGCCTTCCTGACAGGATTCCTGTGGGAAGGCATTCGAGTTTTTATGCTGACAAGAACCTAGGACCCAATACATATTGGGCTCCTAAGATAAGGTAATTTTCTTTTGCAGGGTAGTATTGGTTCCCGTAAACTTGATGGGAACCAGACAGGAGATGTTCCGAGAATGACTTGGAACAAGTATCTGGAATAGGAGCAGTGCCATCGACACAGGCATACTCAAATTGACCACCTGGTGTGCCTTAAACAGAAGATCTAAATGATAAATCTTATAATCCCAGGTACTTGCATTCAGTCTCAATATTTGAGTCATATTGTATCGATATTTACATATATATATATATATATATATATATATATATATATATATATATATATATATTTACAAATCCACACAAATTTGTGAATTCCTTCTCTCGAAAGTAAATAGTTATGTGTATATATACACATATATGCTTGTACACCAAAGGAAAGATTAAAATTGTAAAATGACCTTTAGATACAATATTAAAGAATTCTTGGTATAAACACACTTATACATTTGAAAATGAACCTCAACAGGCATATGTCAGCCCACTGAAAATTAAGAAGGTACGTCAATGGGAGTTACAAAAGATTACAACTGATATCAGAATATTGTGTTCATCTCGATCGAGCAATAACTTAATAAATTTGCCTGCCTCGGTTATTGTCTAGGGTGCACCAGAATTAATTTGCATCCTTACAAAATTATTGAACTAGGGTATAACATAGTCCTTATGCCTCATAACGCTGCGTGAAAAATTCCGTCTAAACTCTCGGTACAAAACAGTTAGGAAAATCTGTCTGAATCACGTCGAACCCGTCCGGTTCGCTACTGTATATATAGATCGCGTAAATCCCGCCGATTTCTCCCTATGCCTTAATCTCGTTGATTCGCCTTCCTATTACACTAACATTCTGCCGATTCGCTGGTTCGTGTTCTTCCCGTCGATTCGCCTTGTTAGTGGATTCCCTTCGATCGCCCGAACCCAATGGAATCGCACAATCCTGACACCATCCCATCAATCACAGCTGCGACCGCCAAGGATCTCCTCTGTGCCTCCGACGACTAAGAACAAAGGACGGAAGGGCTTCCACTCGACATTAGGGTAACTGTCTATTCCCGTTCTTCCTCCTTTTTAGTGGCTTGTCTAATGTGTAGCCTCCTACTAGGATCGCTGATAAGATATCTACTTGGGTATTTCCTCCCTAGGTCTATAATGGCTCCAAGAACCACCGTCGGCCTGGTCACTGGATGTGAACTAGTTCGAACCGGTTTTTCACATGCCTCAGATGAGTTCAGGAACATCATCCTCATGCTTGAAGAGGCTGGACTGACCTTTATACTGGAGCACCCCTACAAGATATTGGATAAGGAGGTGATGGAGTTCTTTGCGCCAGCCAAAATTCGGGATGAAGACACTGTCATCAAGTGTAAGATTGTCGGTGCTAGGATCAAGATGTCTGTAAGGAAACTGACTCGATGCTTGTAGCTTTCCAGCTCTGATCATGAGGATTATCTTGAAGAACAAGATAGAGCCAGGACTCTTCTGTTCTGCGGCCTACCCAGAGGAATCAAATCCATCAAAAGGAAGGAGATGAACGAGGAAGGCAAGCTTCTATCTGACATCGTTGGGAATGTCCTGATATGTAAACCAGGCTCCCACGATCATATCTCAGGGGAGATGTTTAAGATTCTTATGGTCATCGTCTGCAGGAAGCGATTCAACCGGGGGCCATGCTATTTGAGAAAATAAAGGATACTCTGCGCACCCCCAACTTTGGACGGATCATCAGTCTCTATCTGAACCAACTGGATGGAGATAATTATGATATGAGCAAAGGAGTTCCCATCCACTATCTTAAGAAGATGGACTCCAGTGTATTCGACAGATGGGAGAGACGGATAGGGCAAGCTGCCGTGGGAGAAGAACGAGATGAATCTCCGGCTGTGTCACATAGGGCTGAGGACAATAGAACCCCAGCAGATTCCGTGGCTGTCCCCGATGAAGTTCCTGATGTACTGACTGCAGGAACTGAGGGAGAGTCTCTATCCGCTCCTGCTGATGTCAGATCTGACATCTCTCAGATAGCTCGGGATGCAGTTGAGAACCTGCAAGAAGAAAGTGAGGATGAGGTGGAAGATGAGGCGGCCCTGAATGATAATGATCTGGGAGATGGAGGAGATGTCGAGGAGAATGACGAGGGAAATTTAGACAATGCCTCAGTTGAGATTGAGAACATGGATGATGAGGAGGAAGAAGGAATCGAGAGGATGGAAGTGTTGGATCCTCGGGATGATGCTGAAGAACAAGCTCCTGAGGAGTCTGGTGCACGAATGGAGGGGGAGTCCTCCCAGTAACTATCGGTAAGCATTCCTGAAAAACCTACCGAGGCTGTATAAATTCCCCCTGTGGAAATAGTACTTGTGTCCAGCTCACCAAGTGCATCTGCTGAAGAGCCAGATCAAGGCTTGCCTGAAGATCATCTACTGCAAGCCAATCTAGCAAATCATACTGTCAATATAGTTCAAGGAATTCTGGATGAGCTAAAGGCCTCGTTTGAGAAAACACAAGCCATAGTGCTCAAAAGGGTTAAAGACTCTAAGGATCTAATGTTAAAGAACATTGTGGAAGTCAACCACAAGTTGGACGTTATGGAACATAAATTCGAGGCAAAGTATACTGAAGCCGGCACAGCTGTCTCTCTGCTGATGCAAGGTCTTAAGAAGAACACAGATGATCTGGCTGTCGTTAATCAGAACGCACATGTTATGGCAGATAACATTCAAAAATTTGATGCCACCAAGGTGACCCTAAACGCCAATCAAAAGACACTGCTCACTGAATTTACAAAAACTGTGAAACACATCGATGAGTCCCTGCACGCTTACGCAAACTCAATTGTAGTGGAAGCCAAAAAGGGGGAGGAAGAGTACAAAGCTAAGATGGTTGGGCTTCAACAGATAATCATCGAAAAATTTGATCAGTCTAATAGGTATGCTCATAAACTCTAACAAAATCATAATTGACACCTTCAATCAATCTAATAGATAATAATTGACAAATTTGATCATTCGAATAGGTATGTGTTTGAAACGGCCCATTGGTTAGTACAACAAGCCTCGGGCGTACACGTTCCCGTTGCTCATCCGGAGCAAGAGGAGTATACTGCTGCTATTGCTGAAGAAGAGGCAAGTATTGAAGAAGTTATACTGAGTGAGGCTGAAGCCAAGAAGGCTGCTAGGGCTGCTGCAAGAGCAGAACACAGTGGCTGGTTTGATCAAGAAGCCCTAACGAAAGCTAAAGGCAAAAGAAAAAATCAAGAAGGAACCTCAAAGGAAACGCCAACTGAAAAGAGAATCAGACTGAAGGAGGATGAGGTGCGAAATGAAAGATGGAGCCCAGTATCAAGAAGCATCATTTTGGACACATTTGCATTGCAACAGAGGGGGGAAATAAAATGGAACGATGTCTACAGTCAGTACAAGTGGGAGCTGCACAAGACCTTTGAAGCCAAAAGAAACATCTTCTTCAGGTCCAATACTGTGGCAAATAAAGCTCCCCCTCCCAGATACTACCCTAAGCCAAAGGAATACTTTGAACGTCAAAGCAGCAAGTACTTGGCGCAGCAGCTAAAAGACGAAATAGCTAAGGATAAAGAGATTTAGGAATTTAGCTAATGTACTCCTTATGTTTTTATTATTATCATCATGTAAACATATGAATAATTTTTGTGAATATCTATATATATATGTGTGTGATTTGATGATTGACTCTCATATTGCTCTGGTTGCTTTTATTATCCTTCTCTTGATTCAATGTATGTATTATCTGGATTGGTGCAATTCATCTTAGCTAGTAGAATTTTGGCTTCTTCAAATAGGGGGAGATTATTGGGTATTGTATCCACAATTACCTAGATTTGAGGAAGCCTCCTGTCAAGCTAAGATGAATTCATAATATATTTGATGAAATCAATCAAGTTGTGCTTGCAGTTATTCCTCGCTAAGTACACACCAATGTCAGGGTGCAGTAGGTCAATATACACGGGTCTGTGCAACGTAATCCCTCGTTGAGAAGATCAGTGTGTTGGCTTACGTGTACTCTCTCTATTGAAGTGTACTTACTTTCAAGCACAGGTTTAAGAAAGATCAAGAGCATACAAGGTGCAAGGATGGGCCAAAGACCAGCTCAAGGGAAGAAAGGCAAAAATCGTCTAAGTAGAAATCGTCGAGAATCACTAAGTGATTCTCGCCGATTCGACGAGAATCACTAGTGATTCTTGACGAATCGACGAGAATCACTCGCTGAATCTCGCCGAATGTTGTCGGCTGTCTCGACGCCTCCCTGAATTCTACTAAGGCAGAATCGTCGAGAATCACGAAATGATTCTCGCCGATTCGTCGAGAATGACTCTGCATTCTCGACGATTCGGCGATAATCAATTTTGATTCTCGCTGATTCTGTCCGGCTTGCTATTTCTATGTAGCTAGAATTCTGCTAAGTGGAATTCGGTGAGAATCGTAGGTGATTCTCGCCGATTCGTCGAGAATCACCTACGATTCTCGCCGAATTTGACTTAGGCAAATTTCTGCTATTCTCTGGACCGGTCCAAGTTAACATGCGCTGTTTGGAGCCGGTCTTAGGGCTTCTTTTTGGTGGGGCCCACAACGGTCATTTTGGATGACCTAATGTATAAATACATCGGTATGTTGAACAGTAAAAAGAACGAACAGAGAAGAAGAAAAGCCGAGCCGCCGACATGACCTAGATCGCGAGGCTTGTTCCGTCGCCGTCGCCGCTCGTGTTAGTTGGTCGTCGCCGCTGATCGGGTTTACTTCCTGATCTCCCGACGACAGAAGCTCTGTCTCGCAACGCGTCTCATGAGTCCTTCTTGAGAACCTTTGTCTCTTGATTTGTAGATCGGGAATACCTTCCTTATCCGAATCGATTGAGACGATTGATCCAAGAAAGACCATTGGTAGACCTTGCCGGCTTAGCTACGAAGTTTGGATCTACATAGCATCGCCGCCTCATTCTTGGCCACCGATCTAGAGAAGATCCTTTCCAAGTGAGATCTAAGGTCGTGGACTCTTCTTCGTCTTCAAGAACACTTCAGTGAACGAAGAGGGACACCTTATTCTCCATAAGTAGTTTGTATTTCTTATAAACTCCATTTTCAATTTTGTTGTAAAGGAATGTTGGTTCCTAGTTGTAAGAGTTGGGTGCAACCCGTGGTGTAGGAGTGGTGACTCCTTCGTTTGGAAGGGTTCCTCCGTTAGTGTGAGGATTGGATTTCAATCCTGTTGATGAAGTGACCGAGTCGTCCCTGGTTGGGAGATAGGTCGAAGGGGGAGAGTGGACGTACCCAAATCGGGGAACCACTATAATTTGCCTGTGTCTTTCTGTGCTGTGTTGTTTTGTTTATTTGTGTAGGTACAATTTTAATTCCACAAAAATGCTATAAGACACCTATTCCCCCCCCCCATAGGTGAAGGTAGTTGGCACTAGGTGGACTTTCAATACCTTATAACCTGCATCACATAACTGGCTTACTGAGATTAAGTTGTGCTTCAGCCCAGTTACATATGCAACCCTTTTGAATGTTACTGCTCCAATAGTAAACTTATCATATCCTTCTGTTTGACCATAGCTGGAATCCCTAAAGATCACCTTTGGTCCAAGCTTGGCCTTGAAGCTTGACAGATTTTTTTTGTTCCCTGTCATATGTTTGGAACAACCACTATCCAAATACCATTTGTCTTTAGTAATTGGATAGGTATTCACCTGCAAATTAAACAGTTAGACATTGTGGACCCAGAAAACCTTGGGTCCATTATTCTTCACATAATTAAAACTTGAAATGAAAGAATAAGCAGGCTGAGGTTTATATCCTAAGGGACAGGATCTCCTAGGTGGAATACTCCATGCAGTTGATGGGTCAATGAACCTAGTGATTCTATTTACCTTAGTGTTTCTGAGGTTCAGGTTATTATTTTGAAAATCATGTTCAGATCGTCGATCAGCGTTCGATGATCGATGCCCCAATCATCGAGCATTGGTCGACCAATGGGCCTGCGATCGTCGAGCATAGTTCAACGATTTTTGTATTTCTTTAAATTTCTATTTTCTCTTTTCTCTTTTAGCCTTATTTAAAGCTTTGTTAACTTGATTTACTTGCTCAGTATTCTTTATTCCATCATCTGAAATAAAGTTTACTGGAGTGGAAAGATGGTTTTTCAGAACCATGGGGAGTTCATTTAGTGAAGCTCCTATGCCTAGCTTATTATTACTTATCCTACTGTTTGACATGCTAGTAATCTCTAGCAGCTTAAGACTTCTACCATTAAGATATTCTTCTAATCTTTTAGATTTGTCTAGTTCTTTTTTAAGAAATTTGATTTCTTCAGTAGATCTAGTGAGTTCAGCTTCTAGCCTAGCATTTTCACTAGATAGGAATTCTGATTCAGCTATCCTATTTCTAAGCTCCTTAATCTCCTTCTCTGAGCTAATTAAATCTAAACAGAGATATTTAAATTCAAATTTAAATTCAACGGAAGTAAAGTCATAAGAAGACAATACCTGATCTTCAGTAGGCATTTCTTCTTCATCAGAACTCTCTGCAGCTGAATGATTGCTGCAGGCATCAATTGCCATTAGGCAAATTTCTTTTGCCTTCTTCTCTTCCTCATCTTCACTTGAGCTTGAGGAGGAAAATTCCTCATCTGAATCACTCCATGTTTCAGCCACAAATCCTTTCTCCTTCTTCTTATTTTTGTAAAAGGAGGACTTGGAATGATGTTTTTGATGCTCCTTTTCTTTTCTCTTTTCCTTGTTCTTTTCCTACGGACACTCAGGTAGAATGTGTCCAGGTTTCCTGCAGCCATAACATATAAGTTCTTTAGCTAGTGTTTTGTCATACCTTGGCTTGTCTTCATATCTGGAAGACTTCTTTCTGAAGTCCTTTTTGCCCATTTTGAGAAACCTTTTGGCAAAGAGTGCCATCAGCTCCTCATTTGATCGGCTTCCTTCAGATACATCAGCAGCTTTTAGAGCAAGAGTTTGCTATTTCCTTGTAGGAGTGGGAGTCTTAGCTTCAGCTTCAGCTTCCCTTGTCTTCAGTACTTGCTCAAATGACTTGAGCTTGCTAAGGAGTGCTTTAATTGAGATCTCAGTTGTACTTTTGGACTCTTTGATGGGCCAGATCCTGAGATCCCATGTGCTGGGGAAGCACATCAATATCTTGTCATTGACTTCTGTCAATGTGATCTCCTTATCAAGGGTTCTCAGCTCATTGATGATGGAGCTGAGCCTAGTGTACATTGAATCAACTGATTCTGCTTCAGTCTTCTTGAAATTCTCATATTGGGATGTGAGGTTGGACCATCTATCCTTCCTCTCATCAGCTGAACAAGCTACAATATGGTTCAGTGAGTCCCACATGGCTTTTGCTTAAGTGCAATCAGCCACTTTCTGGAATATTTCATCAGACATAGTCTGAGCAAGAATGTTCATTGCTTTTGCATTAGCTATCTTTGCTTTCTTGTAAGCATCATTGTAGTCAGGAGGTGGCACTGCACTCAGATTTGTTGAAGTTGTAGCAGTAGTTGCAGCAGGTGGTGTTAGTGGTCCTGTCAAAATAGAAGAGAAAATATCTTCATCAATAGAATTCATATACAGTTTGATTCTTGCCTTCCATATGCTGAACTTAGCTAAGTTGCATACTTGAGGTATGGTTCTAGAATAATCCTTGTACTGGGCCATGAAGTGAATATCTATAAACTTGGTATCTATCTAGATATTTTGACTCAGGTGTTAGCCTGTACAGTCAGTCAACCTCCCTCTGATACCAATTGAAAGTGAGGATAGATACAACTCTAGAGGGGGGTGAATAGAGTATTCAAAAATTATGACAATCTACTCAACTCCCTTAGAGTTAATTTGCAGAATAAGTGTATAGATAAATGAAACCCTAGAGCCTAACATAAAGTGAGGTACACAACAGAAAGCTAACTGTAATTACAGTTTGAGCTTAAGTCATAACACAGCAACTAGCAATCCTAGTTAGTTCTACTCACAGCCACAGTGCAGTAATTAGACTAAGCAACACAGACAATACAAGAAGATTTATAGTGGTTCCCTCTCAATAGGTACATCCACTCTTCTACCACCCTGGTAGGAATCCACTACAGGTTTTTGTTCAGGTGCCCTGCCACCAACTGATCTGATTCAGGTAGATCAAGTAGACCCTTTGAGCTTTTGAGCAGGAGCTCAAAATCCAACACAGCTTTTTTCTCAAGTGCCCAGCCACCAAGGTTCACTTTTGAAGGGAGTAATAACCCTTTGTACAGGAGGTTGAGAGAGTTAGAATGTCTTCTCTATTGTTAAACAGAATTAGAGAAGCTATTGGATAGCACTGAGCTATAGAAAGCTTTAAAAAAATCAAAGCTCCCCCTGGCTTAGAGAATATCCAGGAAGAAGCCTTACTTCAGGGTGCAGGATCTCTTCAGAACTCTTGACAGAAACTGATGTCTTGAAGTTCTTGAAGGAGCAGCTTGAAGAAGACTCTTAATGATGAATGATTGTTCTTCTTCAACAGCTTTTCTTTCTTCTTCTTCTTCTAAAGCACTAAGTATGAATGTTCCTGGAAGCAGGATGAACTTAGGATTTAAGAAGAGAACTCATAAGAGAGATGATCTTCTCAGCTGAATGTAGAAATTAACTGAGAGCTGTATCTTCTTATTCTGGTTGAATATGTGTCTCTCAATAATGAATGTATTCTGAATCTATTGAATCTGTATATATCTGTTTAACTTCTCTCTCTAGCACTTTATGTATCAACCTTTTGCAATGGCTTCTAACTTTCTGATTTGAAAACTTGTCTTCTTCTGAAATCTGCAATCTGGGCTGCAAATAGCACAATACAACTAGCATGCAGAAAAGTACATTGTATAAAGAAATAAAGCTTCTTAAGAAGCTGCTTATCCATTCTGCAAGACCAAAAGTTATTAGAAAAAGTCACATCAAAAACAAACTTTTTACGGCCAGAGAAAGACTTTTGTGTCTAACGGCTATAAAGGATAGCCTGACAGATAAAGCATAAAGATTCTGTCAACTAATAAGACAAAATACTTTGTCAGATAGAACTTGACTTTTGCATAAAGAATGAGGCAAATATTGCCTTGATATATAAGCATAAAATCAAAGAAATAATCTTTAATAAAATAAGCCATATAAATGAGAAATATATCACAGAAGAGAAAGAATATAATATCTCTAAATGCAGACAAAAGATCGTCGAACGACTCACGGAGATCGTCGACCTATCAGAGCAGATGGTCGAGCTATCAAAACAGATAGTCGACCTACAAGAAATCTGTCTGGACAAAAGAAGTCGAGCGGGGCTCGACGATCGACGATGCTGAGACCAAAGATCGTCGACCTAACAAAGAAGAACAAACTATGAGATAGACGATCTGCTGACAGACGATAGTCGACCAACTGATAGACGATAGTCGATCAGCTGATAGACGATGGTCGAGCGGCATTCGACTATTGTCAAACAAAAAACAACTTAAGTAGATTTTCATCTAGATAAGCAACAACTCTATAACTGAGGGAATCTAACCTAAAAACTAACCTTTGACCATAGATAAATCTTGGGTCAAGAAACTAATTGAGAGGACTTAACTCAAATCCAAACTAGGGTACCAACAGGTTGTAACCGCTTGACCGGTGCAAATAATTCCAACCAAAAGGTGTCTTAATTTCATACAATTTCAAGGTCAGCAAGCTATATAGAAAAATAGTTCAAATAAATCCCTAGTAGGGCACTTTGTGAAGAAACGTACTTGTAATCTCGTCCAAACAATATGTAATTATTTCCCAAGCTTTAATATGCCATAAAAGGTTCTCTGGCCAAGAAAATTAATTCTCCAGCAAGATTTTGTATTTATTATCTATTCGTCAAGACAACGTGCACTAGTTCACTTAACACATGAAGTACAATGAGATAATGTCCAATCATTCCAAATTACTGACTAGTGCATACAAATAATATTTAATCAACATTGTTAGAGTTTCATAGCATTCTATGTTTATTTAACCATGATTACTTCAAAATCATCAAAAGGGCAACATGAAGGTTATAACTATAAGTATGAGCTACTGTCTTCCAAACATCCTATAATAAATTCCATAGGCTCATATTGTAATAAAAACTCTTTTGCCAAAATTTCATAAAGATCCAAGGTCATATGACCTTTCAATTTTTCAGTAAAGAGGTATAGGCCTAAACAATTTCCAATTGACTAAAGTTGTGTGCATGTGTCTAAATGTCACCAAATTTCTTCCTAGGGTTGTTCACCACCTTAAGATCACATGCAGTAAACTCCAAGTCCATACAAGGACATATCACCCTATGTCATTCCCAAACCCCCAAAGTTCAACCTTAGGGTTTGAACTTGGGTCCTAGGGCAAATCCACCCTAATCCACCCCAAACTTCAGGTGAGGGTGTTTTAACTGACCTTGAGGCTCTGGACAAAGTCTCATTCGCTTTGGGTTAGAATTGGACCCTCCATTCCCCAAGCACCCTTTTGCCCTAATTTACCCTTAAGGAACTAAACTTTGGTCACAACAATACCTATTCAAATCAACCCCAAATAGGCTAAAATTTTTACCAGGGTCATATCATGACTCTATTGGACAACCACCAATCTTTTTGTTGGTTTTGAGGTTATTAGACCCCTTAATTAGTTCATACCTATTTTATTAAATTTTTACACATACTTTAGGACAGTATATTCCAAAAGTTCCCATTTTTAAATATAATTAGTGTGACTGTATAACTAGCCTATGGTCCAAATTTCAAGGCATTTTCCTTGCTGGTTTAGTGGGGGCACTCACATTAGTCTCTGGTCAAGCCTTTGTATAGACAGTACCATATTGAGTGTTGTGGTTAGACAACTGATTCAAATGAGTTGAAATCAATTTTAAAATATAGTAGACTTCCATGGCTAAAACTTTTATATTGGACATTTGTACTGTAGGGGGCTCTATGTATTTTTAATAATTAAATCTAATCACTGCATAAAGTGTGAAAGTTAATGAATTAAAATGAGTTAATATTAATTTCGGCAGCATGAATCCTAAAGCACCAATGGACGACATCTAGTATTCTTCTTGATGGAGCCAATGGCCATGATTTGCAGGACCTAGGCGGTGTTTGCCCATTATTTCCCAGCCACCCGCGCATCTTCCCGGCCGGCCACCGCACCCACCACCTTCATTGAGGTGGTGGCTAGTGATTCATGGTGGTTGGCTAGCCGAAGGTGGAAGGAACAGTGGATGGTGATTGGAATTTAAACATTAAAAATCAAGCTTTCGGATTAGCAGATTTGGGGTCAATTGATCCCAAACCTTATGGCCAATGGATAAGGATCTATCCACTGAGAAAGGAGAGGAGGAAAGGACCTTTTGGGAGGGCTGGAGTCGGGCAGACCGTCGTGCCGCCATTGCCGAAATTGGAGCTTTCGGGTGCTCTGTAACTACAATACCAATGGACTCGACTGCTTCAGGTAAAAGGTGGAAACGGCAGCTGGGGATCTAGGGAAGCTTTTTAAATGCTCAATTGGGGAGAGGAAGGGCCTAGGCTTCAATGCCATTAATGGCCATGAATGGTGGTTCGCGCCCAAGTGTGGTTCAATGCACCCAGCCACAGAAATTGACTGGAAAGCCCCTTGATCTTCTCAGCACTGATGGGGGAGATGAATCAAGCCATAGGGATGAAGAGAGAAGTCCCTTGGCCTTCCAAGCCTTGAATGGCCTCTTTTCCTCACTTTCTCTCTCCTCCATCAAAGGGAAAACAGAGCTTTCACTCTCCTAGTCACTATTTCTAGAAAATGAGTGGTATTTTGGATAATTCTATACCTCATGAGGTTAGTGGACAACCTCAATTGGGCTTAGCCCAAATGGATTGGGCTAGGTTAGGCCAACTTGAGCTAGTTTGACCTAAGCCTAGGTAGAGTTGACTCTAGTCAAATTGACCTTTTGGGTTGACCCCAATGGGTCCTTAGTGACTCGTTGGCCTCCTCTAAGGTCTAGGAAGGGTTGGGTAGGGTTGGTTTGGAACCTTGGAGGCCTCTTGACCCTTAGTTAGGGCACTATGACCATTTTGGGGCTAGAGTTGACTTTGGTCAACTTGACCTCTTTAGTTGACCTCAATGGGTCCTTGGTGACCCATTAACCTCCTTTAAAGGTTAGGAAGGTGTAGGTGTGGTCAATTTGGCTAAGGGAAGGGTAACTGGCCCTATATAGGTTAGTTTGACACATTTAGGGTTTGGGTTGACTTTTGAAAACTTGACCCCTTTAGCTAACCCCAATGGGTCCTTGGTGACCCATTGACCTCTTTAAAGGGTTAGGAGTGTTGTGGTAAGGTCTTGGAGTCAAGTTGAGGCCCTAAGATCAAACCTAATAGGTGGTTAAAAGAATGAGCTAATTGCAGATCATGGTGATCACAACTTTATTCCTAGGTTCACTTGGTATTCCTAGGGTTTTTTCATGACCTAGTCATGACAAAACCACTCTCAGGGGTCTAGTAGTTTGAGGGATGTTACATGTTACGGTAAGTTTACAGTACACATCAAATGGCGTTGCTTGTCTGTTGTACAACATTTAATGCAAAAGTAGAGCTACAGCTACCAACTCCAGGTGGTACAAATACTCAAATAGCCATTGGACGGTGGGATAGAAAAAGAACATATCAGTGAGAAGAAAATAAACTTTTGGAGATTTTGGGAAAGAACTGAACTTCATCTTCTTCCTCTCGACTGAGTTGTAGAGCTTGAAGGCAGAATTCATTCTACTGATCTAAAAGTGAAAACAGTTAGCTGTTGATCTTTAACAACAAGTTCAGAGTAAACATTCTGAAGTAGAAGTTGCAGCCAAGGCAAACCCTAGCTGTAGAGTCTTTACAGCCCAAGCTGAACTACTACTGAAGATATTTTCCTAGTGTTGTGAAGGAAGGAGGATAGAGTTAATCTCTGTTCAGAAGGAGAAGGACATAGAGACTCCGGCTCTGGTGTCAAACATCATCAACCAACTACAATTTTTCTTTAAGATCATTTTGATCTGAGTGTAAGCCTAAAGTTATAAAGGCCATGTGTAGGATTTCTAAGTAGATCTGAGTGTAGGATTCAAGTGGTGAATCTGAGGTAGGATCTAGGTTTGGATTTGAGTTGTAGGACTTTTAGTTAAAGTTTGAGTTAGGGCCTTATGCCTGAGTGGTAAGTGATTATATCTCTGAGTGGTAGGGCTTTGTGCCTAAAGTAGGACTTGAAGAAGTTTGAGAGATTCATAGGGATCTGGGTTGTAAGTTCATTAAGCTGAGTTTGGAGAAGTTGCCTTTTCTAACAATCTGTTAGAAAGGTGGGAGGGACAGTGGATGTACCCATAATCTAGGGAACCACTATAAAATTCCTGTGTGTTGTTTATGATTGTCTTGAAAGCTAAGTTTAACTAAATCATAACACACCAAAGAACAACAAAATTTACAAAGACTTAAAAACCTATTCACCCCCACCAGGAGTTTAGCTACTCTTGAAACTAAAGACTTTCAAGTGGTATCAGAGGGAGGTTACTCAAAAAGGACTTAACAATATGAGTTGAACTTCAAGAGTAGCTTAAGGTTATCCTTATTGGTTCATGAGAGAATCATAAGGAGTTGGGGTCCATGAAGCTTCCCATCTGAAGGAAAGAGAACTTTGGGATCTGGAAGGAAAGGGTCAGGCTGTTTATGGAGGGATCTGACCCTAGAATCTTTATAATTATTAAAGAAGGACACGTCATCCCCATGAAGGTTTTAGTTATGGATGCAAATGACTAGACAAAAAAGAATTTCTCATAAATGACCAAGGATGAGGTCATTTTGGCTACCATAGACAAAAGGGCATAGAACATAATTGTCAGTGTCATTGATCATTCCACATTCTAGAATCTTGTACACTATAAGACTTCTAAGGAAATGTGGGACACTCTGGTGGTCTATATGAAAGGCACTAAAGAAGTCAGGGATGACAGGAAGAACCTGCTTAATTAAGAGTATGAAGCCTTCAGACAGACTAAGATGGACAGCATAACTGAATGCTATGAAAAATTATTCAGAATAGTGTATTAGTTGAGGACCTATAGGAGGGTCTTAAGTAATTATGAGCTGAATGACAGGTTCCTTAGATCTCTAACCAGAGACTGGGACACCAAGATCTGTACTATCAGGGAGGTGGAAAAGCTAGCTGAAACCCTCCCCCCCCCCGCCTCAAACATTATTTGGAAAGTTGCTCTCCTATGAGATGCAGCTATCTGCTAGAAAGGAGGAGGTGTAACGACCCTGGCCCATTTAGACTAGGCTCCGCCCGGCCCACCACGGCCCTTTAGACTGGGTAGTACAGCCGGAATCTAAAAGGCCCAGCTCAGTTGGTGATGAGGAGCGGTATTAAAGGCTCCTTATTAAGGTCTTGGGTTCGAAACCCCTTGGCAACAATGCGGGCGGCCGATAAACAGGCGCGAGATCTTTGGGGTGTACGGCATGCAGGCCTTGTAGATTCCGGCGATACCACCCAGTTTAATGGGTCGTGGTGGGCCGGGCGGCACCTGGTCTAAATGGGCCAGGGTCATTACAGGAGGATACCATTAGCAGATCACAGGCCAAAGAAAAGGTAGTGGCCTTCAAGGCTGAGGTCTCCAAGAAGAACAAGGAGAGGATTGCCTCTCCTCCAAGGAGGCCAGCTGACTCAGACAACATTGAACCAAGTACCTCAGACAGCAACATGTTTGATGGAGAGTTTGTTGCCTTCTCTAGGCAATTTCAGAAGATGATGAAGAGGAAATAGTGGAGTAACATACCATCCTCCTCTCATCATAAGAAGGATCACTACCAGCCTGACAGGAAGTTCTCCAAAGGAGACAGGTATAATTTTAACCCCAGTAAAAAGTTTTCTTCTAAAATTTTTTATTATTACTATAACAAGCCAGGACATTTCATAGCTGATTATCCTGCAAAGAGAAAGGAGAATGGTGAGAAAAAGCATCACCAACACATGGGCAAGAAGAAGAAGAACTTCATTTCCAATAATGAAAAGAGCTGGAGTCAGAGTGACTCATCTTCTTTAGAATCTGAAGAACAAGAAGAAGAACCCTATATTAGGCTATTTGTTGTTGTTGTTGCTGATGAAGAAGAAGACAATTTAGCTGCAAGGATAGGTATCAGGGCCCCTCTATCACATCCATATAGTGATACTGTGGAGGATGAAGATTTCAACGACAGCTATAGGCTAATGGATTTGTGTGATGAAGAATCCATCCAGGATCAGCCTGGTCAAGATAAGGTATACTCACTATCTAGCTCCTTTTCTGGTTCAGACTATGAGACTAGTACCAATTCTGATGCATCTTCATCCAATGATGAAGATGGCTCTGAATCTGGAAAAGATGTCAATCATTTGATTGACAACTATAAGTTGATTTTGGTAGATCTGAAGAAGATCAAGTTGTTTGTCAAAAAGCAAGCAAAGGAGATTATTTCATTGAAAAAGGATTTATCTGTGCACTCTGAATCATACTCGTTGCTGAGTCAGATGAGTAGAGAGATAGCTCAACTAAAAACAATCACCATAATCCAAGGATCAACCATAAATAACAAATTCTCTTTAATTAAAGAGTTGGAAGAAAACTCCTTAAGGAGAAAAGGCTAGTGGTTGAATTCAGCAAGTCTAAGACTGTGCTGCCACTAATTGATTCTTTTACCTCTTAAAAAGGTAAGAGAGGTTTACGGTTTAAAGGGAACCCTAAAGTTAGTCATTCCAAAAGGAAAGGCAAATCTCCAGTTCAGCCTCCCATTTATTTTGAAAAATATTGTTACCATCAAACAGGCATGACCAAGAAAGTATCTATAATCACTAGTTGAATGGAAGATCCACAAGTGTGAACAAAAATATTCACAGCTATGGTGGAAGCTATGGCAAGGGGATGAGTTCTTTTAAATCCCCACATAAGAAAATTCAGATTGCCATCATGGGTCATTTGTCTTTGGTACTCCAAGCCCTACACTCAAGAATATGGAAGTAGCCAACAGTCATGCTCTTCTAGCAAAAAATCAGACCAAAGGTAAGTGTATCAACAATGCTAGTTATGTCATACCTGATGCCATCAACAGTGTGTCTTCTACTAAGAAGACTACTGTTGGTAGTACTCAAAGCTAGCGAAGTTCAACTACTGTAAGACTTACCTTCAGTCAAATTATTGCTGATAAGAATAAGAAAAGGGTTGTTAATCTCCCCTCTGAACAGTCTGTTGTTAACAACATGCAATCTACTTGAATTATTCAGAAGAGAAGATACAATATCCATGAGTATTGGTGTTGTGGTAAAGTGGGCTACTTTGCCAGAGATTGCTAGCACAATCCAAATGTGCCCAGAGAAAGAGTTAGTCTTCCTGTTAGAAATGTTGCAGGTGGACATGTTCAATTTAAGACGAACATGCACCAAGGACCCAAACAAAATTGGGGTCTTAAGGTTACCTAAATTATGTTTTGCAGGATAGTCCAAGTGCCCATACTCCAATATGGTAATTGGACAGTGGTTATTCCAGGCACATGACTGGAACAGGATGTCATTTAAAGGACTACACTCCTGTGAAGAATGGACCTAAAGTCATCTTTGGAGGTTCAGACAGAGGAGTCATTAAGGGATATGGTATGATTACCAATGGCATAGTATCAATCTCAAAAGTGGCTTATGTGGAAGGGTTGCAACTTAACCTGATTAGCATAAGCCAACTATGTGATCTTGGCTATATCATTGTATTCCACAAGGATAAGTGCAAAATTAAGAGGTCAAGTGACCAAGAGGTCATCTTGACAGGCACTAGGAGTGGAAATGTTTATTATTAAACTTTATATGATTAAGTAAAGACTCATATTTTTGTCTAATTACAAATGAGAAAGTCTCATACTATATGCAATGGCATAAGAGACTAGCTCACCTGAACTATAATACTATAAGCAAGCTTTTTAGTGAAGAGCTAGTCAGGAATGGTCCCAAAATGAAATGCACCATGGAAGGCATTTGCTCTGCATGCCAGAAGGGCAAGCAGACCAAAGCTTCTTTTAAAAGCATTGGGCCAAGGACACTGTGAGGTATCCATACCTCCTGCATATGCACTTGTTTGGTCCTATGTCAGCTCATAGTCTAGGTAGGAAAGTCTACACCCTTGTGGTTGTTGATGAATTCTCTGGGTTTGCTTGGGTTTTCTGATGGCGACGACGGCCCTCAACAAGGTGAAGACGATGATGGCGCGCTTACGGATTCCATTTCTCTGCCTCCAAATAAAGTCTGGCGGCGCTGTGACGATCATGTGGAACGACGCCAGAATATCCGCCCGCGGCGCAAGCCCATGTTTAGTTTATTAATAATTATTATTAATAAATTAATATGGAGAATTAATATAGTTTATTATCTATTTTATCGCGAGATTAATATTTTTATTTCATGTATTAATTTCATGTAGATGGGGACGTATAACCATCATAGCTATTTTATTTCATGCACGGACTATAGTTATTTCATGTCATGATGGGTGTTATTAGCCATCATGAGTGTTTTCATTTGTATGGAGGAGATGGAGTGGTGTAGCCTATATAAAGGCATGTTTGTTCTCATTTTAGGTATTGAAGATGAAAAATTGAAACCAAAATTCAAGATTGAATTTCCCCCTCTTTTCCTTTTCCCCCTTAGGAAATTTTCGGCCCTCCTCCTCTTGCTCCCTCTCTTGGCCGCCGGCCACACCTCCTCCCCTTCTCTATCTTGGCTCCCTCCCCTCCTCCTCCTCTCCCTTTATCTCCAAGGAAATCCGACCCTCTTCTTGCCTCCACAATTTCGGCCACCACCATAGCCGCCAACCTCCATCACCTCCTCTTCATTAGGCTCGGCCACCACTATAGCCGCCAACCTCCATACCCCAAACCCGTCCATCCCCCTTCTCCCCAATCCAAAATCCGACTACCCTCAAAGGCCCCAACCCCTTGGTGTAGAAATCGGCCAAGGCAAGTTGCCTCCTTGTGGAATCCTAACACCGGCGTGAAGCGACGAAGGCGGGCAAGATTTTCATCTCCTTCCGGCGCAACTCCAGCGGAGCCATTGGAGAACGATCCAAGTAGAGAAATAATTGGAATCATCTATTCCGATTGGGGGTAACGAAACCTTTTCTATTTCTTTATGTGATTTCTTTTCTTGAATATTCAAGTGGTGTTTTTATCCGTAGCGTAATTTTGAAATCATTGAAACCCATCGTGGTGGATTACTTTTGTATTGTTTTTCTTGCTTACATTATTTGATTCAGCGGGTTTGGCGAACCCTCGTTTTATTTTCGTTGGGAGAGATCTACCTAATCCGAATCGAAGCTTAATCGGTAGATCTCTTTTGGTACAACGCCGCTCGGCCGGACGCAATATTCGTCCATTTAGCTCGATCAAATATTGGCCTCATAGCCCTTATTTGATCCCTACCGGTTTGGCTACCCGTTGGCTAGCGTTAATTGATAGATTTATTTGTGTGGTATTGCATAGGGCGAAGTTGCTAAAATAAGATTTAACCATAACGAGTCGAACGTGAGTGATAATAGGTTTAATCCAATGATCTTCGGATATCCCCCGGTATCCCTACATCAATTTGGTATCAGAGGGAGGTTCACGTCAATTTCCTAGTTGGCAATCCTCCCCCTCATATTTTGGCAAGTTTGCATGCACGCACTCGTAAAATTGGTTAAAAAAAAACGAAAAAAAAAAAATTTCATATTTGGAAAAAAATTCAAATTTGGTAAACACTCAAATTTGGTAAAAATTCAAAATTCAAATTTCGAATTTCAAAATTCATATTTCAAAATTTCGAATTTCAAAAGTCAAATTTCATATTTCAAATTTCAAATTCAAAATTCAAAGTTCAAAATTTGACATTCAAATTTCAAAATTTCAACTTTCAATTTGTATTTCATGAAAACTAGCTTTTCTACATTTTGGTTTGCAAATAGTGGCTTTAGAATGCCCAAATATTTTCAAAATTAAAAATTAAAAAAATTCTGGAAATTCTTCATATAATTTTCAGTTATAAAACAAAAAAAAAATTATTTTTCCATTAAGAATTTGTTTTTATTAATTAATTTGAAAATTTAGTATTTGGTGTGCCAATAGCGGCCTAGATTTTTATTTCCTTAATAAAAAAAATTCCAGAAAATTTTTTTAATAATCCTTATATTTTTCCAGCAAAAACCCTATTTTAAAATGTTTAAAACCTTAGTGGTTAAGCGGGAACAATTCCGTCTTTGATAGAGTTAAGTGGTCCAGATCTTATTTCCCTAGCACATGCACTAATTCCGGGTGAATTTTCACCTCCGGTTCGCGCTAGGATGGTTTACGATGTCCATGCTACTCGTTCCCACATCTACCCTCCCACAATTAGTATGACCCCCACTTATGACGGTTTAGGAGGTCTACGTGTTTTCTTAGATTGGGTTAAGGATATGGAGTATTACTTTGAGTGGTACGATTTGAACAACGCGGATATGGTGCGAATAGCTAGACTTAAGTTGATAGGAAAAGCTAAACTATTTTGGATAGTGGAAGAGATTCAATTAATAGTTAAGTATGGTAGATCACGTCTAAGTTGGGATAGCATGAAGGCCATATTGAAGGATGAATACGCCTCTCCGTACCATCGTACGCTAGCGTGTGAGTCTCCTCCTAACTTACCCAAGTTAGTCGTTGATTCTCTCTTGAAATCTGAGGTTGTGATTACAAGTGTACCCGTCACTAAGGACGAGGTTATTATTGATGACAATTTGAGTGACGATGAGGAGATTGGTTACCCAAGTGACTTGGATGAGGATTTCTCATTTGAGGAACCACCCCCACTTCCCTTCGACGACATTTCACAGTCATCCCCTCTAACCGTTGTGGAACCTTTTGATGATCCTAAGTCGATTGATATTTTGTCTGAGACAGAAGAGTTACAGTCTGCTGATGATCTTGAGTTAGTAGTTATGTTGGCTGAGACAGTAGAGTCGTCCGATGTAGAGAGCTTACAGGTTACTGAGTTAGATGATGACTTGCTTGGGCCCGATGTTATATTGGTTGACCCTGGCTTATTAGTTGTTCCTACGATATTGGACGAGTCACCTTGGGATGGTTGTTCAGTCTGGGATAATCTTAGTGTGATACATCCGGGAGTTAGTTCTTTGACGATATCATCGCCGCTTGGGATTCAAGCTAATTATAATACTCCCTTGGATTCGATTTGTCTATCCCCTATTTTTGACGATGTCCCTACCTCATGGGAAGAATTATTTTTGGAAGAATGTCCTAGCGAGAGAGTTTTATTTCTAGAAGACGTTATTGGAGTGGAACCGGATAAGCATTCCCTGATGCTAACCCCGTTGCCTGATATGGAATATGAACTTAACTCTCTCCCGTCTGTCGTGCTACCAACTCTTTCTTCTGACCCGATCACTGAGTTGGAATTACACGAATTACCTCATGAATTGGAAGACACGTCGGATGAGTTTTCCGTATGGGTGAACCCCCTGTTTGAGTTTTCCTATGATTATAATGGTTTGCAACCGGATGCTCCTTTCTGGACGTCAAATCCGTGTTTTGGGATTTCGAGTCGGACTGCTAGTGATCCCTTGGCTATAGTGCCTTATGATGTGATGTCGCCTCGACACACTTATCTGCCAAGCCCGATCGCACGCATTTATCCTCCTCCATTTGTTGACCCTATCATGCACACATCCGTGATGGAATATGGGTACTTTGAGATAGGTCACTCGCACTTCCCTTCATTTCTGCAAGCGTCCACGTCTATATTTGGTGATGAGTGTTTTCCGTTAGTTTTTATTCATGACGTTCTAAAATTTAAATATAAGTCTACTTGTATTAGTGAAGAGCGGCTTACCTTGGCATATCTTCGCGCCAAGCGTTATTATTTTAAGTATCACATTAGAGCTGCGAAGTTGATGCCTCTAAAAATCATCTTTGCTTTTAAGGCCCCCATTCCCCCGGACTTAAATCCTTTATGTTTTGCATTTGGGGTCAGTCACGTTGCACATGGTTTCACACCACACCGTAACCATTTCTCTCGGTACTATTTAAATGAATTTTTCACTGTGGTAACATTTCATGAGTTACCCGCTAGTTTGTCGCCGAATCTCACTCCGGATTATGCTAATTATGATTTCTTCTTATGTACGCACGATCGTAATGCGCTAGCTATACAAATTATCTCATATCATTTTATTGTTAGCTTACAGAAAAGAGTGTCTTACTTTAAGAGTGACGATTTTGTTTTGGTGTTTCTCGTCCCTGAACGGATGCCTTCGGGCACTTTAGAAAATTGGCGAGTTGGTAAGTTGGACCCTGTATGGATTTTAATAACGTTCGGAGAATACGCATATCATTTGGAATCTTTCACTGATTGGGATTTTTCCCTTGTTTTTGATGTTTTTGATTTAACGCTATATGATTCTCCGCCACTTGAATTTCATATCTCTCCGTGTGGGTCCACTTTGTTCTCTTTGGGTATGGGTAGTGAGTTTTTACTTGGATTGTTTTCTTCACCGGTCTCCTCTGGAGGTACGTTGGTTGATGATGTTAAAGCTTGTTTTCCTTTATTGCCTAATGCTTTTCCAAGGTTCCCTCGGGACATTTTATTGCATGACAGGATACTCCAGGTGGATGTGCTTTGCTCTCCAAGTGGTGACGTGTGCCACTTCATGGTTCTAAAGGTTGATGCCTCCCCGCACCGGTACTCATCGGTGATGAGTAATTTTAAGAGGGGGAGGATTGATGGCGACGACGGCCCTCAACAAGGTGAAGACGATGATGGCGCGCTTACGGATTCCATTTCTCTGCCTCCAAATAAAGTCTGGCGGCGCTGTGACGATCATGTGGAACGACGCCAGAATATCCGCCCGCGGCGCAAGCCCATGTTTAGTTTATTAATAATTATTATTAATAAATTAATATGGAGAATTAATATAGTTTATTATCTATTTTATCGCGAGATTAATATTTTTATTTCATGTATTAATTTCATGTAGATGGGGACGTATAACCATCATAGCTATTTTATTTCATGCACGGACTATAGTTATTTCATGTCATGATGGGTGTTATTAGCCATCATGAGTGTTTTCATTTGTATGGAGGAGATGGAGTGGTGTAGCCTATATAAAGGCATGTTTGTTCTCATTTTAGGTATTGAAGATGAAAAATTGAAACCAAAATTCAAGATTGAATTTCCCCCTCTTTTCCTTTTCCCCCTTAGGAAACTTCTAACGTCTCGAATGTTCTTAGGTTCCGGCCATTCCTTAATCGCTTGGACTTTCTTGGGATCCACATGAATGCCCTCTGAACTCACGATATATCCTAAGAACTCAACAGAAGGCACACCGAAAGCGCATTTTTTAAAGTTAATATATAAGTTCTCTGCGCGCAACGTGGTAAGGATGGTTCTTAGATGAGTCTCATGGTCCCCCGGCGACATGCTAAATACCAATATATCGTCAAAATAGACCACTACAAATTTTCCCATAAAGGGCTTAAAGATTTGTGTCATCAATCGTGAGAAAGTACTTGGTCCATTTGTAAGTCCTTCTCCAAGCACTAGCCATTCATAAAGTCCATCCTTAGACTTGAAAGCAGTCTTCCATTCGTCTCCCTCCCGTATTCGTATTTGGTGGTAACCGCTCTTAAGGTCCAACTTAGAGAATATGGCGGCTCCTGATAACATATCTAATAGATCGTCCAAACGGGGAATAGGGAATCGATATTTAATTGTTATTTTATTTATAGCCCGATAGTCGACACATAGTCGCCATGTCTTGTCTTTCTTCGGGACTAATAAAGCGGGGACGGCACAAGGACTTTTGCTGTGTCGTATGAATCCTTTCGCCAACAGATCGGAAATTAATTTTTGCAATTCTTCATGAGAGGAAGGATTGAGTCTATAATGGGGCTGATTTGGTAATGACGATCCCGGGACAAAATCTATCTCATGTTGGATGTCACGTATCGGTGGTAACGTGGGTGGTAGATCCACCGGATAAACATCCTTATATTCTTCCAAGAGATTTCGAAGCGATAATGGGAGGCTCTCAAAAGTTTGTGACTCTTCCTTCGCTTGTAAACATACTAACGCGTATATAACGCCATCCATAAAAGTCTCACGTTCTAAGTCCTTTCTACTAATCAAGCTTATCCTTTTCTTTTCCACTGGCACAACCGTGTCTTTGGAGATAGATGACGGATCCTTGGGCGCTGACGGCTTCAAAATAATGGTTTTACCATTAAACTTGAACTCATATGTGTTTGCGCGACCGAAGTGGGTCACGTCATAATCGTACAGCCATGGTCGTCCTAATAACACATGACACACGTCCATAGGAATGACGTCGCACCAAACTTTATCAACGTAGTTTTTCAAAGTTATCGGAACCAAGCATCGCTTAGAGACTGCTATGGATGTCTTGTTTACCCAAGCAATTTTATAAGGATGTGGGTGCGGCTCGGTTACTAAGTGCATGCGAGTGATGGCATTCTCCGATACTACGTTCATACAACTACCGCTGTCGATAATTAACTTACACCATTTTTCACCGTCTTTAAAATTTAATGTAAATATATTTGTCCGGTTATATTCATCCAACGCTCGCGGTGTGGCTAAAATGCATCTCATCACCATCATGTACGAATCGTCCTCAATGTCACTTGGCTCGGCGTCAGATTCTTCGCCAGCTCCATAGACGATATCAGCAGGTTCAGACGAAGAGTCTAGTAAGGCTAAAGGCTTGCTTTTCGTGGGGCACTCACTAGAATAGTGCCCTTGAATGCCGCACGAATAACACGTGGCATTTGTCTTGTTAACTCGTCCTATTGGTACTCGCTCACCGGTGGGGTTTCTATTATTCCTAGCGGTAATGACAATGGACTCCGGGTCAGTTGATCGATACTTTCCTTTATCACGCGCGGATGTAGAAGGGTGCGGGCCTAAGATGGATTTCCCTTTCTGGAAATTACGTCCTTTGGACTTGTAGGTGTTATGCTTTTCAATATCCAAGGCGGCGTTGAAGGTGGTGTTAAGGTCCGTGTGACCATAACGCAAGAGTTTCCCTTGTATATCCGGGTTGAGGCCCTTACGAAATCGTGAGAGTGTAACTTCGGGCATTTCACGAACATCGCAACGCACCATCATATCCTTAAGGCGTCCCATATAATCTGCTACCGACGTATTCTCTTGCCGAAGGGTGGCTAAATCGTCGAACATCTGAGTTCGGTGATATGTGGGAACGTATTGATCGTGTAGTAGCGCTTTCATTGCGGTCCACCCAAGTGGGGGTGTTCCGTTTACCGTTCCTAGGCGCCTCTCTTCGTTTAACCAATATGTTTTGGCCCTTCCTAGTAGTTTCATACGTGCGACCTTCACTTTATCAGCATCAGTTAAGTCGTGCCATTAAAAATAGCACTCGATTTCCATGACCCAGTCTAGGAAAAGTTGGGGCTCTCCCATCCCATCATAGGAGGGTGCGTTCATTTTCACGGCCCTTGTCACATCAAACTCATAATGACCACGGGGTGGGTACTCATCGTCTAAATCACGTGGGTGATTTTGTCGTTCCTCTCGCTGGTTGGCTGCCGGGGGTTGGGGGCCCTGTCGGTTTCTGCCAACGCCGTTGTTTCGAGGCGCCGCTTGATTTACAGCGAGCCCTTCAACTAACTGAGTCAGTGCGTCAAACCTAGCGTTAAACTCATCTCGGAGCTCGGCGATCGTGGCCGGAGCAGGCTCGTCGCCTTGGGTGTTGGCCATGTGTGAGGTGGAGGGAAGATATTCCGTGCCCAGCCTAGTGCGCATGAACGAACGGTACACACCACAATTTTGTCCTGACTTAAATTACGCGTTTGAATTTTTTGACGCAAAACTATTGAGCAACAGAAAAAAAATTTTTAGACTTTTTTTCTTAAAAAAATGAGAAGAAAATTCAGAATTTTTTTTGTAATTTTCTGGAAAAATAAAATTTGTGAGTTTTACTAAACGCAGCCCAAAATTCAGATTTTGACACGGTTCGTAACGAAAGTGCACAACGTAAAGGAAAAGACAACCCTATGATAAAAGTGAGGATGGTGTCGATTGGGAAATCAGCACAACCTCCCTCTGATACCAAATTGATGTAGGGATGTCTCTTCGAGTCACGTCGCGTGATCGTGACGACGCTTGACACGATCTACGACCTCTATCCCGCACACTAAAAGTAAAGGCAGCCACAACAATTATTCTACTTATCGCACGCGCTAACAATACGGATCGCCGTTCCGCAATTAGATCGAGTGTCGGCTATAGGCCGAACTCTTTCCGGCTAAAAGGGATAATATTGATCCCGGACGAGCTTTTGGGTTGTACCAAAATAGATCCACCAAGAACAAACGACACGAAAGGTGGTTGGATCTATCCCAACAAAAAGAAAGCGAGGAGTGCCAAATCCTTTTACGATTCCTTCGGAAAACCAAACGAAAATACTAATCTATTTTTGTTAGCTACGAAGAAATAACAATTTCGGAAATCAACGCAAAATTCGTCCACCACTAGAATTATCTAAGAAGAGAAAACTCTTGTGTAGAATTTCGTTACCCCTCTCGGAATGATAGATCCGAGATGCGCGGATCCACCGGATATGATCGCTTCTCCTTTGATGTCCACGGAAGAGCGTTATGGATGACGAACCTTGAAATCCTTTTCACGTCACGCCGGCGAGGATCCTCTAGAAGACCTCCTTCCTTGCAAGACCTTGATGTGGCCGAGCCTCCTTGAGGAGAGGATCACCTCTCGGTTTTGAGGTGGAGAGGCAATGAGCCGTCGGCTTGGGTAGGGGATATAGGGAAGGTGGCGGCTAGGGATGAGAGGGGAAGGAGATTGGCCGATCTCTTGAGGAGGGAGAGGGGGTAGGCCGTCGGTTTGGAGAGGAGGGAAAGGGAGGGGCGGCGGCTAAGATGAGGGCAAGGGAGAGAGGGAGGGAGAGCAAGAAGATTAGGTTTAGGAAATCTCAATTTTCAATTCAATAATAATCTAAATCTCAATATGAAAGAGTCATAGCCTTATATAGGCTTACATCCCAAATGAAAAACTAGTGGCTAAATACACACCACATAAAATGAAATGCAGGAAATAAAATATTGTTTTAACATAGCCACTCATGAAAAGGCTATTAGCACACCATAAAAAATATTCAAACACGAGTTTTGTTGCGAGGGCGAAGCCCGTAGCCATGACCGCTACGTCGTCGCAAGTCTTTTGCCGGTATATCTTCAACCTCCTCACTCCTCGATGGTCCATCCTCAAGTGCTCCAAGTGCTCCAAGTGCTCCAAGTTCTTAAGAAAATGTCTGAAACCGTTAATATCTTCAAGACTTGTGTCAAACTGATTCAGAATGAATTGAACAGTATTATGGCCAAAATCAATAGTGACCTTGGCACTGAATTCCAATCTGAAGGCATAGCAATGTTCTGTGAATAACAAGGGATTCACCAATAATTTTCTTCTCCAAGAACTCCCCAGAAGAATTTGATTGCTGAGAGGAAAAATAGAACTCTCATAGCAGGACATTGTTAAGTGACACATCTCTCCTAGAATACTTCTAGGCTGAGGCAGTAAATAGTGCATGTCATGTTCTGAATAGATTTTCTATCACCAAGGATCACAAGAAGACTCCCTATGAGATAATAAAGGGCAGAAAACCAAACATTGCTTACTTCAGGATCTTTGGAAGAAAATGTTATGTGCTCAACAATGGGAAATCATACATATCTAAGTTTGTTGCCAAATCTTGTGAGGGGATATATGTTGGGTACAATAATCATAGCAAAGCATATATGGTCTACAACTTGAAAAATCGAGTTGTGGCAGAGTCTGTAAATATAGACTTTGATGAATCTTCTATGATTAACAGTGAGATGCCTAGCTCCTCATCTAAATCTAAAGTTATAGAACAGGTGATGGACAATCTAAACATCAAGGATGCTCCTCCAGCTGCCCAACATGAAGGCAGTGATTGGTATGTTCCTAAGGAAGTACAACGCACATGTGATGAGGATGAAGATCAGCAGGATCCAATAATTAAAGTCAATGATGTTGAAGAAATGTTGCCTACAGCAGTCAAACATCTAAGAGATCATCCCAGACACTAAATAATTGTAGATGACAACCAAGGGGTGATAACAAGGAGCAAAAGCTTGAATATAGCTATGTATTCTAGCTTTTTATCTCAGATTGAGGATAAGAAATTTGAAGAAGCCAGCATAGACCAACACTTTATTGTGGCAATGTAAGAGGGACTGAAACAATTCAAGAGGTGTAAGGTATGGAAGCTGGTTGCCAGACCATATGGTCATAACATCATTAGAACTAAGTTGATTTACAGGAACAAGTTGGATGAAAATGGTGTAATAATTTAGAATAAAGCTAGGCTGGTGGCTAAGGGTTATAGACAAGAAAAAGGTATTGATTTTGATCAAACCTTTGCCCTAGTATCTAGGATAGAAGCCATCAGACTATTCCTTGCATATGTTGCCCACAAGGGATTCAAAGTCTACCAGATGGATGTGAAGTCAGCCTTCCTTAATGGTGACTTAAAGGAAGAAGTCTATATTGAGCAGCCATCAGGTTTTGTTGTTCCTAACTCTCGTTATTATGTTTATAGACATAAGAAATCTTTGTATGGGTTGAAACAATTCCCAAGGGCATGGTATGGGACCCTGTCTAGCTTTCTCATTGAGAACAAATTCTCAAGGGGAAAGATAGACAAGACTCTATTCCTAAGGGAATCCAAGGGCAAGATTATACTAGTCCAAATTTATGTAGATGACATAATTTTTGGGTCTACTAATGATAACTTTTGCAATAAGTTTGCTAAACTTATGCAAGGGAAATTTGAGATGAGCAGTATGTGTGAGCTTAAGTACTTATTGGGCCTCCAAGTAAGACAGACTGAGGATGGATTGTCCATCTCTCAATCTAAGTTCACTATGGAGTTAATTAAGAAATTTGGTATGGAGAATTTCTAACACCCCAAATCTCAAGAGTGAGTGCAGGCTAGGCAACATAGCTTGGGAAACGGGCGTGACCCAAGCCGTGTCTTGCTCTATGTTGTCGAGTTGACACATAGCCTGTCGAGTGCTCGACGAAATAAACTCGATGTTTGTCGAGAGGGCAACATGGCCTGGGACACGTGCATGTCCCAAGCCGTGTTTTGCAATGTGTTGACTTGAGTACTCGACGAAATTCTCACGACGTTTGTCGAGAGGGTACATGGCCTACGATACGGGTGTGTCAGAGTCCGTGTCCTCCTCGGGTTTTTGCAAGGTTTGTGAGGCCTATTCAACATGGGCTGAATACGGGCATGTCTGAAGCCGTGTCTGGCACACGGCTTGTGACACGGGCGTGTCACAGGCCCGTGTACTTCTCTGGATTTGTTAAGGGCAATGAGGCCTGGTGAACACAGGCTGGACACGGGCGTTTCCAAAGCCGTGTCAGGGTACACGCCCATTGACACGGGAATGTCACATGGCCGTTTCCTATTCAGGGTAAGTCGGTTTGTGTGCCGCTTAAGGTACATGGCCTGTGATACGGGCGTGTCACAAGCCTTGTGTAACACCCCGAAACTCAAAAGAGGGACGGACACATTTGAAGCCAAGTTTTGGGCCTGGTAAGGGTCACACGGCCTTGAACACGGGCATGTCCATGGTCGTGTCCAGCTATGAGTTGGATGATTTACCGTATGGTCGGTGAAGTGCAGGCGACGATCATTGGAGGTTTGGCACACGGCCTAAGACACGGGCATGTCTAGGGCGTGTAGTGCTCAGGTTGTTAGCCGGGCTGTGTCGAGCAAGTTACACGGTCTGGAACACGGGCGTGCCCAAGGGGTATGTCTAGTACACGGCATGTGACACGGGCGTGCCACATGGCCGTGTCCTTTTTGGGATGTTTTGGTCCTGTGTTGATTAAGGAACATGCCCTGTGTCACGACCCGTATTTTCTCACAAATAAAATTGTATCAGAGCAAGAGAAAATATGTGCCATGATGTCACATCGTGTAGGGGATAACTGCACACTTTCAGGCAAAACTCCAGACTCTACATTTGTAAAGAAAATCATAAATTATTATTAGAGGAAATCTATTAAATTTGACGGCCGTATCCCTCGACATAGTGGATCGGCTAGTCCACAATTAAAATATATATATACACAGCAGAAAATACTCTGGTTAGGTTGATTTGACATCCTAAAAGAGCCTAAGTTTCCCCAAGGGATGACTCATGGTATGCACGACTCTAGAGGTTAGTACAGTATATATAAAAATATAGTCTTTATGCTAATAGGAAAAGCAGTGCCTTAGTTTTATAAATATGATACGCATGAGATACATATAGTAATGCTTTAGGGTTTAAAATACCTAACATGCAACCTAGCATAAATCCTTCCCAGAAGATAAGTAAACGACCCTAAAAAGGTAAAGATAGCAGTTTTAGTTCATACCCAGCATTGCAAGTAAGCCACCAGTGGGCGTCAACAACCTGACACGAACCCACTTGTGAGTATGCATGTCCATACATAAAGGAAAACAACTAACTCGCAAGGATGAAGATTGGCAACCTCAGCTACCCAGGAGGCTATCAGCAAACCCACCAGAAGAACTAGCTGCTCAACGGGTCACAACCTGGACCTGAGGCATTCAAGAAAGAACACATCAGAAAATAATCAAAATAAATAGAGCATTAGGCTTATGAATAAGTAAAGAATGGTTTACCATCCTGGCAACAAGAAATGCTATCAGTAGAAGAAAAGCATGACAATAAGTGTAAAACACTGTCGAAAGAGCTGTAAAAGCACACCAAGTATGAACATAAATAACAACAAGCTCTACAAAAAAACCTGCAGCAGCACCAAGGAAAACATATGCCAAAAGAAGTAGCCATGAGAAAGAAAAGGAACTAAAAGACCTAATCTTGGTGAATTATTAACTGTGGTGAAAACCTTGGGTCGGAGTGGGTGGCACAGCCCTCACCAACAACAAGACCCAAAAAGACACTCAAGGGTGAAAACAAATGGTGGCAGCAATAGAGTCCACACACCAAACCATACCAGCCCAACACGGCCTAGGTGGTGGTGGCCACAGCTCAGCGCACACAATTCACCCCTTACAGAGCCCACAAAACCACACCACCTGCCATAATACATGAGTTGGCATGCAAAAACTAGCCGATCACCCAACTCCCCCCTAATTAAAAAGCCATACTAACAATCCTAAGGAAACCCACCAAACCCAAGGTAAAAAGCGTCGAGTTCACTTGACATGGAACTGAGTGGGTTACACAACACCAAGCACTAACCACGTTGTTGAGTAAGGACACCCACTCAACGCAAGGAACATAGCCATAAAAAGCCTAGCCATGGAGTTGAGTGGGTTCACCACACTCAACGCCAAACAGCTTCGGCGTTGAGTGAGGTCCACCCACTCAACGCCAAGCAACCTAACCGCAGAAACAAGCTTTGGCGTTGAGTGAGCCTACCACACTCAATGCCAAAATAGCCACGGCATTGAGTGAGGTCGACTCACTCAACGCCGAAAAACTTGACCGGAAAAATAGTCTCTGGCGTTGAGTGAGTCCACCACACTCAACGCCAAAATAGCTACGGTGTTGAGTGAGGTCGACTCCCTCAATGCCAAACAGCCACGGCGTTGAGTGAGGTCGACTCACACAATACCAAACATCCACGACATTGAGTGAGGTTGAGTCACTCAATGCCTAACAGCCACGACATTGAGTAAGGTCGACTCACTCAACGCCAAATAGCCACGACGTTGAGTGAGGTCGACTCACTCAACGCCAAATGACTTAGTCGCAAAAACGATCATGGACTTTAGTGAGTGCACCACACTCAATGCTAGAAGCCTAACAGTCTAGGCGTTGAGTGAGGTACACTCACTCAACGCTTTTGACTTAGCCTAATCCTTTGCTATCCCAACCCCATCCCACTAAAAGCCACTCATCCAGAGAGTTGGAAATTTATTCCAACTCTCTCTCCTACCCCTCCTACCCGACCACAATAGCCCTAAACTTAAGCTTACAACTAAATAAAGCCTAACCTTGACACCAGCTATTAACTGGGCACAGGCCGAGATAAATAAGGGAGAAAGCAGGATTTAAATCTAGAAAATAATGAAGCAGCACATGGCTCGAATGAAGGAAAATGTCACTCGGCTACTCTAACTTTTAGGGAGGAAATAAAGAGAACAGAGCTATTGCACAGGAAATGAAAATAGAGTAAGAGTTAGAAATAATTTTTCAAGGGCAAGGGAGCCACTTGCCTCACCACCAAGATGCAGCAACAACAACAAAAAACTGGCTCTAGCAGCAAGATCGGCCTCCTACGAGTTAAAAACTGAACTTTAGAGGAAGAAGAGAAAGTCAAAACCCTAGCTCCTAATGACAGCCCTATATCAAGCAAAACTTACCTAGGAAGGAAGATCTGGACGAGAGCAAGCCAGATCAACCTTCACCCGAGAAAACCGAGCACTAAAGCCGCCAGAAACCGTCATCCAAAGCTTCAGCTCCACCGACTCCTTTCTTTCGCTGGAAGCCAGTATGCTAGGGAAATGGGGAGTAATGAGGAGGAGGAGAACAGCTGGAGCTTTTAATAAATCCTCCACTCACTTACTCTATAGCTAATTAAAGATTACCTAGCCTAAGCACTAGCTGACTACATATATAAACTTATATATAGCCATCGGCCACTGGCTGACACTTATATAAAAACAACGATTCATCAACCAGCCAACTCATACTCTTATGTACATATATATATATATAATATGCATATATATAAACTTATATATAAAAACAACCACATTCTTATATATATAAATATATATATATATATCATGCACATATATATACTTATAAAAATAAAGCTATCAGCACCCAAGCTTACACACAAACATATATATACATACATATATATATATATATATAATATGCTAAACAAACTTAGCCTAAAACAAGCACAAGCCTTACCAAGCTCGATCACACAAGGCCATACACAGCAAACAGGTAGCCACGACCGGCTAAAAAAACAAACGTCGAAACGACGCAAAAAACAAATGATCTCGGATTTCGACAAAACTCGCACCCTAGCTAAACACACAAGCTACGAAAACAACGGCGAAGTCGAAAACAACATTCAACGATAACAACTCAGGCTATCACTACCCAAAGCCCAGGCACAAGCATTCCCCGAGAGCCTCACCGAGTCACAAAACTAGACCCGGCTTGCTAGGGAATCTTGCAAGCAGGCTACAAACAGGCCACTATAAGAACATAGAGAGCTAATACCATGCTCTAACAACGGCAGAAGGCCGTAAACGCGTAATCATAATGCCAAACAATGATCGAACAAAACACAGGAAAACCGGGGGCGTTACACCCCGCAACATGGGCGTGTACTGATTGACACGGGCGTGTCTAGGTTGACCCAGGCATGTCTGAGCCCATGTCCTGGCTGGGATGCGATGGTTTCAATGTCGATTGAGGTATACGTCCTTGGAAACGGGTGTGTCGCAAGCCGTGTTCGGCCCAAAAATGTTATTTTCAGGTCAAATCGTGGTCGTTCGTTTCCTTATATTGGGATCCAAGGGCCCATGCTGGTCCTTGCTGGGTTTAATCCGGGAATAGGGTTTGAAACCCTTATTCTTCTTCAAGCATTCTCTTTCTAAAGGTTTAGAGAGAGGGGAGAGCAAGGAAGAAGGAGAAGGTCAACTCCGGCCGCCGGTGGAGCTTCAGAGCCCCGATTCTCGATCCAAGTCCAGATCTACGGAGTCGAGGACATTACAGTGCTTTTCATCCGTCTAGATCTTCATGGTGCCAAAGAGAACCACAAGAGTAACGATTCTCTTCTTGGACATGTGAAGTCCTTTTTCCTTTTTGCATAGGAATCCCACTCTCATGAGTATGCGGTGAATGCGAGGTATTCCTTCGGGTATAAATGAATAGTCCCCGTTTTTTTGCATGTAGAGTCTGTAATCAAAGTACGGACATAGGCATGGTGTGTGAAGCATACCTTGACAAGTTGGTCTGGATTGATGATGTTTCATTATGCAAGAATGGTCGGAGAAGACTCTGTGCCGTTGGATGTTTTTGGGTTTTCTATATGGTAGATTGCAGTATGGATCCTTGGGGATTAACTCCTAGGTGCACCCGGAAATCTGGGCAGAAGCGAAGTTCTACCATAATGGTGGCCTGGGAGCCAGCCGTGTACATAACCAGGTTATGTACGGTTGTTTGATCGATATGTTGGGACTAGGGGAAACTTGGCCCGCATCGATGGCTAAATGGCCATGGCGAGGTGAGCAACGGGCGGGTGGAACCTTACCCACTCCAAGTGGTTCAGTGAAAGTTGGCTTGGAGAGCGAGACTAAGCTTCAGCTGAAAGGACTTTAATGATCGCTCTATTTGCCATCCTAGGGGCGATGGTGGACCGCGGAACGGACCGGGTTCGGACTAGGTTCACCGAGTAAGTGCCCTGAGAGCTTGTGGTGTGGGGCAGTAAGTGCCTGCACCTGTTGTGTATTGTGTAAATGTTGTACTTTCACTTTAATCATTGGTATATACCAATGCATTGTAGGGAAGGAGCACCGCCACCCCAAGAAAGGGGTGGGGTCGTTATAATTTGGTCATCTTTAGCTGACCGTTGCTTTTATTTTCTACCGTTGCGGTGAATTATAGCTTGCAGGTGCTGCGGAGCCTAATGGAAAATAGCATGTTGAAGCCCTTATTGCTGTGCTGGCCCTCGAAGGCCTTTGCAAATGTTTACTTTGATTCTCATGTGTGACCGGCCTGTGTGCCGATGTTTGGAAGACACTGTTTATTTAAGTAAACTCTTGTAAGGCCATAAGGCCAAGTACTTGGTGTATTTATATGATCATTCCTATTTTGGGTATCTTAGTGGACATTCATGCTGTGTTTTGTGTTCTTTTCTTTGCAAAATTTAAAAGCTTCCGCTAGAATGTGCTCTGTGTAGGACATTGTTATTGGAAGGATGGTTTCATTTAGTAACCCATCGGTCTGCCTGTGGTATATAGTATCGGGCCCTGGCCAGAACTACTGCTATATTCTATGTGACGGATAGGGGTGTTACAATTTGGTATCAGACTACCGGTTTCGGTCATGCTTATTAGAATTCGTGGGCAAATTCTTTTAAGGGGTGGTGAGAATATGTGTGTGCGTCATCGTTATAACATAAAAAGAACCAATGAATGTTCACTTAGGAATGAAAAAACACATGTTTTAGGAACCTGTGTGTTCCTATAATTGCTTTTTGCAATATTTTTTGGTCACTTAATGGTGTTTTGTACGTCTATAGGTGACCTGTAGTGGTGCAGGGCCTTCAGAAAACCAGCATTCTGAGGCAAGTAGTGCACTGAATAATGTTCCTACAACACCTCCTTCGAAAAAAACCATAAGATTGGTGGCTGAAGCAGTGTTCGCTATGATAAACACCCAGCCAACAAGGCAGGTGCAGCACTCAACTCCTGTGGTGGAGAAGGTACCTCTTCAAGCGGCAGAACTGAGAAGGGTTGATCAAGTGGTTGTGGAGCCGTTGATACCTAGAAGAGCGACTGAAAAGAAGCTCAAACATGTTATGGGCTTCAATCCTCCAATGTTCTCAGGGACTGGAACCCCATCTCAAGCTGAGGATTGGCTCTCTTCAGAAAAGGGAGTTCCGAAGGCTATGGAAACGGAGGAGTGCCAAAAGACTACCATAGCCACTTTCCTATTGGATGGTGATGCAAGGTTGTGGTGGGAAGGTTTAGAACTACACCACTTGGGGGAAACACAACTCACGAACGTCTCGATGGAAGAATTTTCGAGACTATTCTTGGCAAGGTACCTTCCCTCGGCTCAAGGGATTGCGATGGAGAATGAGTTCCAGAAGCTGGTGCAAGGAGAGAGTAGCATGGACGAGTAACTCTATGAATTTACACGGTTGGGTCAGTATGGAAGCTCTACATTTGCTAATGAGGAACAAAAGACAAACCGATTCTATGACGGTCTGTGGGATGACCTAAGGTTACTGCTTTCGGGGCCTATGATGCAGGGTTTTCTAACCTTGGTCAACACGGCCTAGTCGTTGGAGAAAGATCGGAGATATATACAAGTGAAGAAAGACTCAAGTGCAAAGAGTACAGAGTTGAAGGTGTCGACTACCTCTAAGACTGGATTTCACAAGTTTAATAAGAAGGCTAGGACTTCGTGTCCAACCCCTTCTTCTGGTGCTTCAGGGGAAACTACAAGCCGAACCCCGGGTGCATGCTACAATTATGGGAAACCGGGGCATTTTGCCAGAGATTGCTGGAGCGGACACCCAAAGTCCGAGAGGAAGCCGGGAGCAACGTATGAGGAGAAGGGCAAAGCGGTGGAGTCAACCGCATCACACTATGCTCCGACCCAGGCTATGGTTTATAATCTTGGCCAGCAGGAGGCCATAAAGATAGCAGATGTGGTGACAGGTACGGTATAAATTTATAGCAGTTTAGCTTTAAATACTTGTTACCTTGTGCATGTTAGCTTATTACTGCTTATACTAGGCTTTGTTTTGATTTTTGATAATTCAGCGAGAGCACTCTTCGATACGGGAGCTTCGCACTCCTTTTTGTCCGAAGTATTTATATCACGCATCGGAGTACCCACTTCGATGGCAAAGGACAAATTGGATATGTTGTTGCATAATGGGTGTTCAATGCGCGTGGATAGAGTCTGTGGCGTAAAGATATAGATTGGGATTCAAGAGTTCGACTTGCGAGCGTCGTTACTGCCGCTGGTGGAGTTCGACGTGATATTTGGTATGGACTGGCTCTCAGAGAAGAAGGCATACATTGATTGCAATCGTAAGGAGGTCAAATCGGGAACTAGTCGAGAGAAGACATTTGCAGGATTGAAAGGGTCAAGCAAGACTTTGATGTCTGCTCTTTAGGTGGTTAAGGCAGTTCGTGCTGGTGCAGAGTTGTTCTTCACACTAGTGGAGGCTTCGAAGCCTAAGCCTTGTTTGGATAGTATCTCGGTTGTATCCGAGTATCCTGACGCGTTCCCTGGTGATCTCCTTGGAGCCCCACCACAGCGAGAGATTGAATTCACAATTTAGCTAGTGTTAGGTGCCAAACCTGTGTCACGCTCTTACTATCAGTTAGCGCCCAAGGAGATGGCACAACTGAAGGTTCAACTTAAGAGCTATTAGAATAGGGTTATGTGCATCCAAGTTCGTCGTCTTGGAGCACACAGGTCCTTTTTGTAAAGAAGAAGGACGGAAGCTTGAAACTTTGTATTGATTATCGAGAGCTGTACTTGTTAATGGAAAAGAATAAGTATCTGATCCCAAGAATTGATGACCTGTTCGATCAGTTAGTTGGGTCATCGGTGTACTCAAAATTGGATCTTAAGTCCGGATATTATCAGTTGAGGATAAGAGAAAGTGATATCCCCAAGACAGCTTTCAGCACGAGGTATGGGCATTATGAGTTTACCGTCATGCCATTTGGGATGACTAATGCGCCATCCGTGTTCATGGATCTGATGAACAGGACGTTCAAAGAGTACCTGAACCACTTCGTGATAGTCTTTATCGACGGCATATTGGTGTACTTGTAGTGCAAAGAGGATCACTTTAAGCACCTGCATTTGGTGTTTGAGACGCTGAGAAGGAACCAACTATATGCCAAATTCTCCAAATATGAATTTTGGTTATCCTCGGTGGTATTCCTTGGTCATATAGTCAGTGGAGAAGGGATTACAGTGGATCCGGCGAAGATAATTGCGATACGGGAGTGGCCTGTGCTGTCTACGGTAGCGTAACTCCGGAGTTTTTTGGGGCTTGCCATCTACTACAGGTGCTTCGTAGAGAACTTCTCGCAGATAGAGTTACCCCTTACGACTTTGACGAGGAAATATCAAAAGTTTGTTTGGACGCCTGAGTGCGTACAAGCCTTCAAAGAACTGAAGAGACGGTTGACCACAACACCTGTTCTATGTTCGCCGAGTGGGACCGAAGGTTTTAAGATCTACAGTGATGATTCGGGCAGTGGTTTGGGTTACATTCTACTGCAGCATGGGAGTGTGATAGCTTATGGCTTGCGCCAGCTAAAGGTAACTGAGAGGAATTATCCAGTCCATGACTTGGAGTTAGCGGTCGTGATATTTACCCTGAAGATGTGGAGGCACTACCTATATTGTGTGAAGGTCGATATCTACACCAATCACAAGAGCCTGAAGTACTTGTTGGTTCAAAAGGATCTAAACATGCGGCAGCGGAGATGGATGGAGTTTCTGGAGGACTACACATTTAAGATACATTATGTGCCTGGTAAAGGAAATGCGGTGGCGGATGCGTTGAGTCGCAGGGCTCCCACGCAGGCTAACTAGTTGTCGGTTCATGACGAGCGTTTGATCCGGGAATTGGAGGCATTGGAGATTTCTTGTGTTGACAAGCAGACTAATGCCGAAGCACAGCTAAACTGGACAGAAGTGCAGTATGACCTTGCTGATAGGATTCGGCAGGCTCTGGTTTTGGATAGTAATATGTAGCAGATCATGGATGAGGCTGTGGATAGGTCAAATTCCCAATTTGGTTTTGTTGATGGACTGTTATGGAAGGACAGTCGTCTGTGCATCCCAAATGTGGGTAAGATACGGGAGGAATTGATGTATGAGGCTCATCATACCAAGTACTCGATTCACCCAGGGAGCACGAAGATGTATTGTGATATGAAGAAGTTGTTCTGGTGGTCAGGACTTAAGAATTACCTGGCACTTTACGTGGCGAAGTGTCAAATGTGCGCCTTGGTGAAGGCAGAGTACCAGAAGCCCGGAGGTTTCTTGAAGTCCTTGCCTATCCTTTAGTGGAAGTTCGACGATATTTCTATGGTTTTTGTTCATGGTTTACCAAGATCGCAGAAGGGGAAAGACGCCATCTGGGTGGTCGTAGATCGATTGTCAAAAGTGTCGGACTTCATTCCGAATAGGAAGGATGATTCGGTGGATAAACTGGCAAAACTCTATGTGGATAATATTGTTCGACTACACGGTGTGCCCCGCAGCATCGTGAGTGACCGAGATGGGTGGTTCACGTCCAATGATTGGAGGTTGGTGCAACAAATGTTGGGAACCAAGCTGAGTTTTAGCACGGCCTTTCATCCGCAGACGGATGGTCAGACCAAGAGGGTCAACAGGACGATGGAATACAGGCTTCGCATGTGCGTCTTGGATTTCGGGAAGCACTACGAAGATCACCTGTACTTGGTGGAATTTGCTTATAATAATAGCTACCAAGCGAGCATTCAAATGGCACCCTTCGAGGCCCTATATAGTAGAAAATGTCGCACGCCATTGTCGTGGTTGGAAACGGGTGAGTCGAAGCTATTCAAATGACAATAGGTGGAGACACCACTTCGTTGGAACGAACTATTCGAGAACAACTGCTGATCGCTCAGGACAGGAAGGCTAAATACTATAATGCCAAGCAACGGAAGGTTGAGTTTACTGTTGGAGGCTGGGTATATTTGATGATTAAGCCATTCAGGGGTGTTTCGCGGGTACAACGCTTGAAGAAGCTAAGCCTGAGGTACCTTGGACCATTTGAGGTTCTGGAGCGTATTGGTGAAGAAGCTTATTGACTGAATCTATCAGTATAATTGAGTGGTCTACATGACATATTCCATATTTCGGTATTGTAGAAGGCGGTTCAAGAGCCGTCACAAGTTGTTGCAGCCGATCAAGTACCCGTCGATAATGGGTTGATGACGAAGATCAAACCTATTTGCATTGAGGACTTTGAAGTCAAATAACTTTGTAATAAGGACATCAGGATGGTCAAAGTCCGATGGGACAACGGCGGTCGGGAGGAGCTCTCGTGCGAGCGAGAGCAGTCCATTCTAGAGGAGTACCCCAAGTTATTCCACTCAAGTACCGTTTGTTTTGATTATCTTTTCCTTTCTATAATTTTGGGATGAAATTCTTTTAAGAGGGAGAGAATTGTAATGCCTCGAAACTCAAAAGAGAGACGGACAACGTTTGAAACCAAGTTTGGGGCCTGGTAAGGGTCACACACCCTTGGACACGGGCTTGTCCATAGCCATGTCTAGCTATGAGTTAGACGATTTATCGCGTGGTCGATGAAGTGCAGGCGACGATCATTGGAGGTCGGGCACACGGCCTGAGACACAGGCGTGTCCAGGGGTGTCTCCTGCTCGGGCTGTTAGTCGGGCTGTGTCAATCAAGTTACATAGCTTGGGATACGGGCGTGTCCCAAGGGCATGTCTTGCACACGTCAAGTGATACGGGAGTGTCACATGGCTGTGTCCTTTTCGGGATGTTTTGGTCCTATGTCGATTGGGGAACACGCCCCGTAATACGGGCATGTACTGATTTACACGGTCTCCAGGTTGATACGGGCGTGTCCAGGTTGACACGGGCATGTCTGAGCCCGTGTCCTGGTCGGGATGCGACAATTTCAACATTGATTGAGGCACACGGCCTTGGACACGTGCATGTCGCAAGCCGTGTTCTACCCAGAAGTGTTATTTTCAGGGTGAATCGTGGTCGTTCGTTTCCTTCTATTGGGATCCAAGGGCCCAGACCTGTCCTTGCTGGGTTTAATCTAGGAATAGGTTTTGAAACCCTTATTCATCTTCAAGAATTCTCTTTCTAAGGTTTAGAGAGAGGGGAGAGCAAGGAAGAAGGAGAAGGTCAACTTCGGCCGCCGGTGGAGCTTCGGAGCCCCGATTCTCGATCCGAGTCCAGATCTACGGAGGAGAAGCCGTTACGGTTCTTTTCATCCGTCTAGATCTTTATGGCGCCAAAGAGAATCAAGAGGGTAACGATTCTCTTCTTGGACATGTGAAGTCCTCTTTCCTTTTTGCATAGGAAGCCCGCTCTCACGAGTATGCGGTGAATGCGAGGTATTCCTTCGGGTAGACATGAATTGTCTCCATTGTTTTGGATGTAGAGTCCGGAATCGAAGTACGAACATAGGCATGGTGTGTGAAGACTACCAGAACAATTTGTTTTGGATTGGTGATGTTTCATTATACAAGAATGGTGGGAGAAGACTCCGTGCCGTTGGATGTTTTCGAGTTTTCTATGTGGTAGATTGCAGCAGGGATCCTTGCGGATTAACTCCAAGGTGCACCCTGAAATCTGGGCAGAAGCGAAGTTCTGCCATAATGGTGGCCTGGGAGCCAGCCGTGTACATAACCGGGTTATGTACGGTTGTTTGATCGATATGTTGGGACTGGGGTAAACTTGGCCCGCGCCGATGGATAAATTGTCATGGCAAGGTGAGCAACAGGCGGGTGGAACCTTACCCACTCCAAGTGGTTCAGTGAAAGTTGGCTTGGAGAGCTTGTCTAGGCTTCGGCTGAAAGGACTTTAATTCTCACATTGTTTGCCGTCCTGGTGGCGGTGGTGGACCGCGGAATAGACCGGGTTCGGACCGGGTTAACCGAGTAAGTGCCCTGAGAGCACGGGGTGTGGGGCAGTAAGTGTCTGCACCTGTGGTGTATTATGCAAATGTTGTACTTTAACTTTAATCATTGGTATATATTAATGCATTGTAGGGAAGGAGCACCGCCACCCCAAGAAAGGGGTGGGGTCATTATAATTTGGTCATCTTTAGCTGACCGCTGCTTTTGTTTGCCACCGTTATGGTGAATTGTTGCTTGCAGGTACTGCGGAGCCTAGTGACAAATAGCTAGCTGAAGCCCTTGTTGTTGTGTCGGCCCTCGAAGGCCTTTGCAAATGTTTACTTTGATTCTCACGTGTGATCGGCCTGTGTGCCGATGTTTGGAAGACACTATTTATTTACGTAAACTCTTGTAAGGCCATAAGGCCAAGTACTTGGTGTATCTGTATGCTCATTCCTATTTTGGGTATCTTAGTGGACATTCATGCGGTGTTTTGGGTTCTTTTCTTTGCAAGATTTAAAAGCTTCCGCTAGAATGTGCTCTGTGTAGGACATTGTTATTGGAAGGATGGTTTCATTTAGTAACCCACCGGTTTTCTTGTGGTATATTGCGTCGGGCCCCGATCGAACCTAGTGCTAAATGCTATGTGACGGATAGGGGTGTTACACCGTGTCCGGCCAAAAACAGAGGTGTCAGGGCCAATGGTGGTCGTTCATTTCCTTCAACTGGGATCTAATGGACAAGGCTTCTCCCTGCTGTATTAAGTCCAGGAATTGAGAGTTATCTCTCATTCATCTTTGCTATTCTCTTTCTAAAAGAGATAAAAAGAAGGGAGAGCAAGGAGGAGGAGGAGGAGAAAGGATCCGGCCGACGGTGGAGCTTCCGAGTTTTGAATCGAGATCCTAAGCCAGATTTGTGGAGGCAAGGCCTCTGCGGTGCTTTCCAACTGGCTAGATTTCCATGGCTCCAAAGAGATCATTAAGGGTAATGATCTTTCTTCCTTGGACATGTGAAGTCCTTCTTTGGCATGTGCATGGATTTCCCCCACCAAAGGGTGGCTTTTGAGGGATTTCCTTGGGTTGATTTTTGAAATCCCAATCTTGCATATAGATCCAGAAATATATAGTATGAAATAGGCATGTTGTGTGAAGCCCATCTGGACGGGTTGGTCTTGATTGGTGATGTTTCATTTGTGCACCGGAGAAGACTCCGGGTATAAACGTGTGGGTTATGGAGTTGATGGGTTGTGCCTATGAAGAGTAGTAACAAGAAGTACTGGAGTGGAATTCCAGGAAAATACCCTCGTGATTCTTGTGTTGTATGCTATGTTTGGGTTGAGTTTGGGTGCAGAAAGAGAGTTCTGCTTTGTAACATCCCATTTCTGATCAGACCTCTAGGAGAGGTTTTGTCATGACCAAGTCATGACAAAACTCAAGGAAGCCCAAGAAGGCAAAGTGACCCGGGCTCAAGATGGAAATCACCTTGGTCTGCAAATAATAAGTAAGAAATTTGCCTAAAACAGGATTTGGGATTGGGCATTGAGTGCGTCGAGTGCACTCAATATCAAAGGCTGGCTTGCATTGAGTGCGTCGAGTGCACACAACGCCATAAGTAGAATGGCATTGAGTGCACTGACTGCACTCAATGCCATCTTTAAGGCTGGATGGCATTGAGTGCGTCGAGTGCACTCAATGCCATAAGCTGAACGGCATTGAGTGCACTAGCTACACTCAACGCCATCTTGTGTAGACTGGATGGCGTTGAGTGAGTTGAGCTCACTAAACGCCGTATTCTTGATGGCATTGAGTGAGCTGAGCTCACTCAAAGCCGTAGTCTGGATGGCGTTGAGTGAGCTTAGCTCACTCAACACCGTAGGTGGGATGGCGTTGAGTGAGCTGAGCTCACTCAATGCCGTAGACTGGATGGCATTGAGTGAGCTGAGCTCACTCAACGCCATTTTACTTAGAATTTTTCTGAAAGTTTTGGCTTGGTTGCTGGTTCAGTTGAACCGGGCCGTTTTGAGAAGTGGGCCAGGAGGTGTTAATTAGCCATTTCTTTTATTAAGACTTAATTAAGTCTTATTTTAAAATGTAGACTGGTCAAGTGGAGTTATGCCACGTGGCCGTCATTTTGAAAATGAAGATTAGTTTCTACCATGGCTGAGAACCAGCTTTCACTGCCAGTAATGGCACTTGATGTCGTGGCCCCCTTCCCCTCCTCTTTAATGGCTGGATTAAACTCCTCTAGGGAAGAGGAGGAGTTTCCCGCCGTTACTTGGCTGGATTAAGCAAGGTTCACCCCACCTCCTCCATGGACAAGCCATGCTTTCAATGGAAATAATGGCCATTGAAGTTTTGACCTCTCCCTTCCTTAACTGAGCCTTTAAAACACCATCAGTGGGCCGAGAGAAGACTTTCCCACTCCTTACCTGAAGAAATCGAGCCTCCCCACTATGTTGTTGCAGAAACCGAGCGACGCCACCATCGATAATGGCTTCCCGACGATCTTCACGACTTCAGGCCGCCGATAGGGTCCTCCTCTCCTTGCTTCATGGATAGATCATAGGGAAGTTTAGGTTCAAGGTTCGGGCTCAATTGAGCCCGAACCAATCTCTTGTTTTCATGGTTTTGGGCCGAGAATTTTCTTGGTAGGATCGCCAGAATAGTCGTCACCGGCGGCCATGCCACTGGCTGGAGATAGCCACCACCTCCACGAAGGTGGTGGTGGCGGTGGCTGGCCAGGGAGGTGGCTAGATGGCCGGCAGTGGTGGTTTGAAGTCAGCTCAGGCACGAGCATCGGGGCCATTGGCTGGAGGAGGAAGACGACTCGGCAGCTCTTGGATTTGCGCAAAGATTCGTGCGCCGGATTGATAGTTCATTTTATTTTAATTTCATTTCTGTCACATTAATTGCAGTAGATGGTTTTAATTTATAAAAACACTTAGGCCCCTCTAGTGAAAAAGTTATCAACATGAACTTTATAGCCCTATGGGTCTACTTCTATCCAAAATTACTTTAAACTAATTTGGACCTCTGGTTGGACCAGGACACCCATTTTGGTGGGACCTATACCTAGGGCTATTTTAAGATTCAAACGGGTGCCCACTCTTCATCCTTTGTCCAAATGACCTGAAATTTTGGCAGGGGGTCCACCTTAGCTATACCTAGGGTCTGTCCGAAAATGGGAATTTTTGGAGATATATTGTCTATGGTTTTTATTTTTATTTAATAATACTATGGTATTTTAAGTAAGTAATCTAATGACCTCCAAACCCTCCCAAATTTTTGTGAGTGGTTCCTGGAATCATGACATGGCTCTGTATAAAATATCACCTCATTTGGAGGTGTTTTGAATAGGTAATGACCTAACCCTAATTCTACCTTAATAAAGGGTTCATAAGTAAAAAGTGCACTTTGGCTTTGGGTGGTTAATTCACCTCAACAGGGGCTGATATTTTTACCACTGACTTGGCATGGCCATTATCACCCTCATAGGGTTTATGGGGTGGTCTAGGGTAGTTTTTCCCTTGGATCCAAACTCAAACCTTAAGGAGGGACTTTTGAGGGTTGTGAAGGGTATGTGAGCAAATGCCCTTGTGTGATTTTGTAACTTGGTGGAAATGATGATTGAGTAGCCTAAGACCTCGTGTATGAACCTTAGAGGATTTGGAGAAATATTGACATCTCAAGGTCCTAACCCTAGCTTAGGGCATAATCACTGTTTGTGGAGAAATAGCCACCAAAACTTACTAAAAGGGTATGAAACTAGGGTAGCAAGGATTTTAGGTTAGATAGAACCTTTAGTGAAATTATTAGAATTTTATGAACTATACTTTAAGCACTTCACTTAATATGCATGATATAGCCCTAAATGTTATTTTATTTATTAGGATCATTCTGTTCATTAAAATCCGATGAAACTTGGGAAGGGGATATTTTTGGTCAAGATGATTATCCCTGAATTTTATTATAAATTTTAGTTGATTATTTGCTGTACTTTCTTCACAAGATTCAAAAGGGGCATTTATGGTCAATAAATTATTTAGAGCTTTTTTCCTATTGCAAAAATTATGAAATTAGGTCACTATTACTTTTAGGTCAATAACTATTTGGAGAAATCAATTAATGATTTTTAGAAGATTATTTGCAGTGCTTACTTTACAAACCCACAATTTTGGGAAGTTTATGTTTAATTTATCCAGAGCTTATTTCCTACTAAAAAATCATGAAACCTTGTCAATACTGCTGCTAGGACAGTAGTTGCATAGTAAAATTAATTCACAATTTTTGGATGATTATTTGCTGTACTTACTTCAATGTTGAAGGGAAATAAGATATATTACCAAAATAGTTTTAGAGTCCTTTAGATACTGGAAAAATGGTTATATTTTGGATTTATAGTATTGAGTTATCCTAATATTTTTCATAATTTTTTTAAGTATCATGCATGGCTATATAGGATACTTCATGTTCAAACTAGTAACACCTGGATCTTTTAGGAAAATTAAATAAATGCTGGATTAATTAGGAAAAATATAAATTACTGGATTTAGCCTAATTATGTCATGATAGACCCCCATTAATTATCTTGAGGCATTTGGATGTTTATTTGTAGTGCTACCCATTATATGCATCGTATCATTAGGTATGGTCTGCGGTTAGTAAAAGGACAGAGAATAGGTGATGTGGATGTGTAGGCCTAAGGTTTGGGATTCCAATAGTCTGATGGTTTTGAATAAGTAGTTGGGGTCACCTTTGGAAGTCAGGGTGATTCCAATAATCGACGAAAGATCGCCTTTCCCGAAGAGAGGAAGAGTCAAAATCACACTAGGTTTAGTCCAGCGTAATGTAAAGAGAGAATGGGTAAGAGGATCAACCAATAACAATAAGTGCCTTGCGAAAGAGAACGATGGGCTTCAGCTACCATCATAGTTCCTAGTGCCCTTTGCGAACCCTTCACGGGGTATGTCGGGGGCAGTCCAGGGCTAACCTAAACTGTCACAACCCGCATTTTCTCTGAATTAAAGAATTATCAGAGTATGAGAAAACACACGTCATGATGCCACGTCAAGCAGGGGATAACTGCAGACGCTAAGGCAAAACCATCTACTATACTTTATGAAAGAAATTCATGAGTTTAATGATTAGAAAATCAGTTATATTTAGAGGTCGTATCCCTCGGCTCGGTGGATCACCTAGTACACAGTTAAAAACTATACTTAAGCGCTGTGGAAAAAATACTTTATTCAGGTTTGACATCCTAAGAAGTGCAAAAGAGCCCTAAGAGGACCACTTATGCTATGCAAGACTCTACATTTAATTTATATTATACATAGGAAAACGTTCTTTATAAGCTGTTTGGAAAATAGTTATTTACTTTTATAAAACATGCTGATCATGCAGTATACTTATAATAATAATTTTAGTTTTAAAATAACTATCAACCTAGCATAAAACCTTCACAGAGCAAGTAGACTATCTCCAGGAAATGGTAGAAGCAAAAAGTAATATATCTAGTTCAAAGGTAAAAACTACCAGTGGGCGCCAACAACCTGACACGAACCCACTAGCAAATATGTATGTCTGTTAGAAAAGTACAGAAAAACTACCTCACTAACAAAGCAACAGGATCTCCAAGGTCGAAGATGTAACATCCCATTTTCAACTAGACCCCCCTAGGAGTAGTTTTTGTCCTGACTAGGTCAGGACAGACCCTTAGAGAACCAAAATGGGCCAAATGAGCTTGGCCATGAAAGTGAAAGGCACATTGGTCTGCAAATAGTAATTTCTAATTACTAGCTTAAGGGTGTCCATAGGGCTTCACCATGACCCCATGGCCCCACCACAACACTCCTAACCCATTAAAGGATCCATTAGAGCCATAGGGATTCATTGGAGTCAGCCCAAAGTGGTCGAATTGACCAAGGACCACCAAAGGCCTAAATTGGGCAAGGTGTCCTAAATAAGGGCAATTGACCTCTAATGTGTCCATCCAACCCTATTTAGGTCTTCCTAGACCTTGAGTGAGGCAATTGGGTCACCAAGGGCCCATTGGGGTCAACCTTAGTGGCTAATTTGACCCAAGTCAACTCAAACCCTAAAGTGATCAAGTGTCCTTACTAAGGGTCAAGTGACCTTCAAGGTGCCAAATCAACCCTGCCCAACCCTACCTAGGCCTTAGGGGAGGCCAATGGGTCACTAAGAACCTATTGATGTTGACCCAAAAGGTCAAAAAAAAAGGTCAAGTCAACCCTAAGCCACTTGGAGTCAAACCTAGCCAAATGGGCTAACTTGTGCTCAAGCCCAACCCACTTGGGCTAACCTTGTTTTAATAAATGAAATAGACTTGAGGGCTGCCTTTGGGTTAGTTAGTAGCCAAAATTCAGCATGAAGTGTAGAGAGAGAAAATTCACCCATGGAGGAGAGAGAAAGTAGAATAAAATATAAGAGGAGACTTTGGGCTAACCCTCCTCCTTCCCCAACCTCCCCAATTTATTACTCTTGGAAAAGACAAGCTAACCCAACTCAACCAGCCACCTTTTGACTGGTTTGGACCAAGCCTCACCCCCCACCTACCCTAGCCACCATTGCTGACTTTAGCCAATATTGGCCATGAAGCCTACCAGCCACCTAACACCCCCAATCTCCCCTTTAAAAGCTTCACAGGACTCCCCTCACTCACTTCCACCACCTACCTGAAGGAGTCAAGCAGCCACCAAGAAGCTTCAAAAATTCGGCCACCACCACCACCATGGTCTCCCGCCGCTCCTCTCGCATCCAAGCCCGTGTGCAGGTCCTCCCTCACCTCCTCTTTCTCATGTATAGATCATAGACCTCTTAGGGCTTCGGGTTCGAGCTCAGCCGAGCCGGTCGGGTGAAGAGAAAACCTTCTTTTTTCGGTTTTAATGGTTCTTTTGGTTTCTCGGGTGAGGTGGCGCCGCCACCTCCCGCCGCCGGGACGCCGGCCAAGGCTGGCCCCCACCACCGTGAGGGTGGGGGAGACGTTCGCCGGTGACTGCGCCGCCACCAGCTGCCGGGAACCGCCCCGCAACCACCCATGTGCTCGGGCTCAAGCTCACCACCCTGCATGGGGAAGAAGAGCAGATGCCGTTGATGTGCTTTGAGATTAGTGCATGCATATTAATAATCCTGTATTTATTTTAATGACATGAATAGTGTTAGTTTCTGTGATTTTTAAACAGACTTTTTGCATGTGCAAATTAGGGAACTTCCAGGCACTTACTTAAAAAGTGTTCAACATGAAAGTTGTAGGTCTCTGAGTTAGCTTTAATTTGACATGTTACACATAATTTTTGGTTAAGCCTACTGGCCTGTAGACCCATTTTACTATGGTTGGTCCTAGGGTAGGATAGAAATAAAAAGGTGTGCCCTGACCAAACCCTAAGTCCACAGGGACTGAAATTTTGGTCATGTCACTAAATTAGATACACCTAGCTCCCCTCCAAAAATGAGAATTTTTGGTGAAGAGTTTTCTATAGTATTTACAGAAATACCCAAAATGAAATAAATGACATTTTTGGAGTTGTATAACTCCAAAGAGCCCCAAATTTGGGTGGCCTTCTCTTAGGGGTATATTAGACCTATGGTAGAAATATTAGCCAATTTGGACCACTACGTATTGAGATATCTCACTTGCAAGTTTTGAAATTAGACTTTGTCTTGGGCTGCAAATAGCCAAATTAATTCAAAAATGTAAATGGCTGCCCAAGTCAAACCAGAGGTCCTATTGACCTGAAATTTTGGTCAGTGACTTGTTTAGGGCATACTTAGGCCTTATCCAAAAATGAGACTTTTTGGAATAAAAAAATTAGGGTAAAATTACCAAAATACCCTTAGACTTCTTGAGGAGATTTATGGAGTATTTCAACTCCAAATGACCTGAGGAATTAGGCATGAACTTGTTTATGCCATAATTAGGCCCTGCCCAAAAATGGGATTATTTGGAATTAAAATTATGGGGAAATTACTAAAATACCCCTAGGATTATTTAGGTGATTCTTGGAGTATTTTAACTCCAAAGTTCCCCAATTTTTGGTGGCATGTTCAGGGGGGGGCATGATTAGGACATGTATAAAATTTGAGCCCATTTGGATGAGTTTTGGCTAGGGAATCACCAAACCCTAGATAGGCCTTAATGAAGCAATTTTGGGTAAAAAGTACACTATGGGATATGAGTGGCCAACTCACCTCAACAGAGGCTGATGTTTTGGTCACTGGCTTGAAATGTTCATTATCACTCTCCTTGGAGAGATGGGATGGATTAGGGTGGATTTACCCTAGGACCCAAGTTTAAACCCTAAGGGACGACCTTTGGGGGTTGTGAAGGACATAGGGGCAATTGCCCTTGTATGGCCTTGGAATTTTGGTAGAGAGGTAGATATGATATAATTAAACCTCTGGTTGAAATTGAAAGTGAGGGTAAGATCTATCTCAACTCTAGAGGGGGGTGAATAGAGTATTTTAAAATAATTTTTCACAGTTGAAATAAACAGCACATATAAAATTCAATTTATGATATAGTGTAGAGTGCTAGTAAGAAGTTAAAAACCAAGAAGTAAAGAGCACAGCACACAGCAGACAAATCACACAAACAAACCAGAAGACACAAGGAAATATAGTGGTTCCCCAAAAACCTGGGTACATCCACTCTTCTACCACCCTTGGTAGGAATTCACTCAGGATGAGTTGATCAGGTGTCCTGACACCAATGAGCTTTTGATAAGGTGCTCAAAAACCAAAACTGGATTTTTTGATCAGGTGTCTTGCCACCACTGAGTTTTGACAAGGCTCTCAGAACCAGACAGAACTTTTGAAGGGAGTTCAAGAACCCTTTACAGCATGTTGGAACACCCTATTACTATTTGGACCAGGATGACTATATTTCTATAGGGATTGTATGCTGTGACCTCCATGTTGTTATATAGGTCACATAGGCTAGTTAGAGTAGTCTTCAGCTCGACGCATAGTCGACTTCAGCTCGACGCAGAGTCGATCTCAGCTCGACGCAGAGTCGACCTCTGCTCGACGCAGAGTCGATCTCAGCTCGACGCAGAGTCGACCTCAGCTCGACGTGGAGTCGACCTCAGCTCGACGTTCCGTCGATCCCAGCTCTGCTTACAGAAAACACTCTCTGACCAACATGTGTCGTGCTCAGATCGACGTTTTTCTGTGAGCTCGACGCCTTCCAGACTTCCGTCGATTTTGGATAGGAATTCAAATTCCTTCTGACAGGCAATTAATGCTGAAGAATTTATTGGCCGTTGCAGCATATCTGGTGCATGGCTCAAGGAATTTTCTAAGGAATGTCTGCCTGTCATTTCCTTTGAGGCATGGACAGTTAAGGAAAGCAATCAATGCTGACTTCCAACGGCTATCAAAGTAAAGGAAGAAGAAGACTCAAATATATTTTTTCTCTTGGACAATAATAAGAATATACAGAGAATACACAGAACAAGAAGAGAACAACAATACAAGACTTCTCATCTTTCTCTCAGTGAAAAATTATTTCTGAAAGACTCTCTTACAGAAAATCTGATTGCTTCAGACACCTCCATCCAACTCACTTGGATCATTCTTTGCTGGAGCAAATCAGACCTTTGAAGACCTGTCACCCTTGTGCAGAGCTCTCCTTCCTGAACCTCATCTTGATCTCAGGGGGAGCTTTGACAACAACTTCAGATCCACTTCTGCTTCTCTTTGCTTGTTGAAAAGAGAAGACAACTTCATTCTTTTTCTTTTTCTTTCTGTACAGGGTTCTAACTCCCTTCAAAAGTTACTTTTGGTTTTGCTGAAACCTGGTCAAAATCAGCTTCTGTTGGTTTGTGAGAACCTGATCAAAAACTCTCTGGTGCTCAAGACACCTGATCAACTCATCTTGAAGTGGATTCCTATCAAGGGTGATAGAAGAGTGGATGTACCCAGATTTGGGGAACCACTATAGCTCCTTGTGTCATCTGGATTGCTTGCCCCTTTCTGTGTTTTGCTTTGTGCTGTGAATTTATTTTTTACTCTGATTACTTGCTATAGCACCATACACTAAGTAAAGTAAAAATTTTCTCTGCAAGTTTTTATTTGGAAAATTATTTTAAATAACTCTATTCACCCCCCTCTAGAGTTAGGAGTGATCTTATCCTGCACTTTCAATTGGTATCAGAGGCAGGTTGATCATTCATACAGGCTAACACCTGGATCAAAAGATCTCTGATAAGATCATTTCCCTCAAAGGGTTACTTTTCTTAGTTTTACTTATCTTTTAAAACTCATGGCACAAAACAAGGACTTTGCTAGCACCAGACCTCCTATGTGCAATCTATCTAAGTTTGCACTATGGAAGGCAAGGATTAGACTTTATATGAACTCTTTTGATGAAGACATCTTCAATTCTGTATTGACAGATTGTCCAAGACCTCCCACAGGAACAAGTACATCAGCTGTTCCTCCTCCTTCAGGGACTGATGCTGACATAAAGAAGTGGAAGGCAGCAGATGCTAAAGCCATGAACATCTTGGCTCAAACCATGTCAGATGACATTTTCCAGAAGGTAGCAGATTGCAATACTGCCAAGGAGATCTGGGAAAAACTCTCAGAAATTGTATCAGGTTCTGCAGATGAAAGAAAGGATAGGAGATCCTATCTCATCACACAGTATGAAAACTTCAAAAAGGCAGAGTCTGAGTCAGTTGCTGACATGTACAACAGACTGAGCCTAATCATAAGTGAACTTAGATCACTAGAGAAGGACATATCTCTTACTGAGATAAATGACAAGATACTGACTTGTTTCCCTAGCTCTTGGGACTCAAGAATATGGTCAATTAAAGATGGAAGAAATGTCTGTGAGCTATCCACAGAAGCTCTTCTAGGAAAGCTCAAGAGCTATGAGCAATTTATTAAGAAAAGAGAAGAAGAGCAGAAGACATCCACACCAACAGAGAAGGCTGAGAAAACTATTGCCTTCAAAGCACAGGAAGAAGAACCTAAAGAAAAGGTGTTGGGAAATGAAGAGCTTATGAGCCTACTGGTCAAGAGGTTCAATAAGCTAAATAAAAGGAACTTCAGAAGATGGTCATCCAAAGACAAAGACAAGCCAAGGTATGACAGATCCAATAATAAAGATATTATCTGCTTTGGTTGCAGGAAACCAGGACACATCTTCCCAAACTGTCCAGAAAATCAAGACAAGGACAGAAGGGACAAGAAGGAAAGGAAGGATAAAAGGAAGGACAAGGAGTCAAGGAAATACCATGACAAGCCTTCCTCCAGCAACAGCAAGCACACCAGGAAAGGATTTGTGGCTGAATCCTGGAGTGACTCTGATGAGTCTGATTCATCATCCAGTTCTAGTGATGATGAGGATGATGCAGAAGAAAAGGGATTCTGCATGATGGCCATCAGTGCATCTCAAAAGAACACTGATTCAGAGCCTGAGGCTGACTATCCATCTGATCAGGAACTTACTGAGGATCAGGTAATAGATTCATTTGACTTTACTTCTGATGATTTCAAATCTGAGTTTAAATCTATGTGCATTGACTTAATTGAGTCTCAAAAGCTGATTAAAACTCTAAATGAACAATTAATTGAATGCAAATCCATTAACTCAGATAACCTTAGACTCTTAGAAGAGTTGAAGCAGTGTGGGGAGGAGATAGCTTCACTGAAAAGTGAGCTATCTAAGGCCAAACAATTTGAAGAAACCCTTAATGGGAGAAGTATCAAATTGATGGACATCACAAGTACAGTGAACTCAAGATTGAATGGTTCACTGGGCTTGGGTGCTTCATCCAGCCAACCCATAGTGCTGACAACTCCAATCAAATTTACCAGTGAGAAAGGTAAAGGAGTCTTGATAGTGGCTAGGAAGAATGCTGACTTAACCCAGGAAACTGGACAAAAAATGTCGAACGAAGCTCGACGGACGTCGACCAGAGCTCGACGTAATCGCAAGAAAACGTCGAACCCAGGTCAACGCCCTCTACTCTCTGAACAAAGCAAGACCTTGCCGTCGAACGGAGCTCGACGCACTCACTTGAGTCCGTCGACCGAAGCTCGACGTGCGTCGAGCCGAGTTCAGAGCAAAACCCAGTTCTCAAGGGTTAACTCAAATTTCAATTCTAGCTCCACATCTCATTACTTTAACCCTTATGCTGAATGGATCATACCTCCTAGGAGATATCATCCTGTAGGCTATAAGAGTCAACCTGAGATGTCCTTCATTTCAGAATTTAAGGGATATCAACCTAGGCCCAAGGTTAACTGGGTCAAAAACAAATAAGCTGTTTTTGTGCAGGTAAAGACCTATCCAAGTGAGAACCATCAATGGTATCTGGATAGTGGGTGCTCAAAGCACATGACAGGAGACAAGGACAACCTCACTTCCTTCAAAACCAAGCTTGGACCCAAAGTAATTTTTGGAGACTCAAGCTTTGGAACTACAAAAGGATATGGGACAGTTCAAATTGGCTTAGTCACTTTCAAAAAGGTGGCATATGTTGAAGGACTCAAACACAACCTGATAAGCATCAGTCAATTGTGTGATGAAGGATACCAAGTAACCTTTAACAAAGCCATATGCAAAGTCAAGTCAGTGGACAACACAACTGTGTTGACAGGTAACAGAAGAGGTAACATTTACTTAGTGGATTTTCATTCACCTGTAGTAGATATTTGCCTGTTTAACTCCATTTCAAAACCAAACATCTTGTGGCATAAAAGATTAGGACATGTGAACCTTAGAACCATTGCTAAGTTATCCCAAGACAACCTTGTTAGAGGACTACCTTCTGGTCCCTACAAGAAGGAAGGACTTTGCAAGGCCTGTCAATTAGGCAAACAAACCAAAAACAGTTTCAAGTCACTTAATAAGAGTGACTCACCTAGAATCTTGTACTTATTGCACATGGACCTTTTTGGACCAATTAATGTACAAAGCCTAGGAGGGAAATCTTATGCTTTAGTAATTGTAGATGACTTCTCAAGATTCACTTGGGTGTTCTTTCTGAGGAAGAAGTCTGATAACTTCAAAATTTTGACAGATTTTCTCAAAGGCATACAGATTGAGTTCAATACTCACATTGCCCTGATCAGAAGTGATCATGGGACAGAGTTTGATTCTCTTCTTATGCTAGAGTTCTGCCAGAATGAAGGTATCAGACATACTTTCTCAGCTCCTAGAACTCCTCAACAAAATGGGGTAGTTGAAAGGAAAAACAGAACCCTTATTGAATCTGCCACAACATTGTTGACAGATGCTCACCTTCCTCTAACCTTTTGGGCAGAGGCTGTGAACACCTCCAACTATGTTCTGAATAGAAGCCTGATACATAAGCTAAAGGGTAAGACTCCTTATGAGCTACTCAAAGGGAAGAAACCTAAAGTGAACTACTTCAAAATATTTGGTTGCATTTGTTTCATTCACAATAATGACAAGAAATACCTAGCTAAATTTGAAGCCAAAGCTGATGAAGGAGTGTTTATGGGATACTCCATGACTAGCAAGGCTTATAGGGTTTTTAACAAGTGCACAAATAAAATTGAAGAATCCATGCATGTTACATTTGATGAAACTAACATGTTTTATAAGGAGAAGGAGACTTCTACCATAAGCAATTTGCAAGAACATTCAATTTCAGAAAATCTGAAGCAGCTTACCATCAAAGACAAAGGGTCATCACCTTCACCAATTCAACAAGTCACTGAACTTAGTGACAATGAAGAGGAATTTCAAGTTCTGGAAAGTTCAAAGGGCCAACAAATTGAAGAACCAGTTGTTGTTCCACAAGAGGAAACAACAACACAGGTTGGTGCATCATCAACACCCCTTGTTGATCTAGCAACAACAAGAGATCACCCAATCTCACAAGTGATTGGAGATATCTCAGTGGGTGTGCAAACAAGGAATCAAGTTAACCAAAATATTATGCACACCTGCTTCCTTTCTCAAATTGAGCCTCAAACCATACAAGATGCAGAGCAAGATCCAAACTGGATCATTGCAATGCAAGAAGAGTTGAATCAATTTGAGAGGAATAAAGTTTGGAAATTAGTACCAAGACCAAGGAACCAGCAAATTGTTGGAACCAAATGGGTATTCAGAAACAAATTGGATGATCAAGGAATAATTGTGAGAAACAAGGCAAGACTTGTTGCACAAGGGTATTGCCAAGAAGAAGGAATTGATTATGACCAAACCTTTGCACCAGTTGCAAGGTTGGAGGCCATAAGAATCTTCCTTGCATATGCAGCTCACAAGAGATTCAAGGTATATCAGATGGATGTCAAGAGTGCATTCCTCAATGGAGACATCAAGGAAGAAGTCTATGTAAAGCAACCTCCAGGTTTTATCTCTCCAACTTTTCCTGATCATGTATTTAAACTGCATAAAGCTTTATATGGTCTCAAGCAAGCTCCTAGAGCATGGTATGAGACCTTAGCTTGTTTTTTTGTTGGAAAATGATTTTAAAAGGGGTAGTGTAGACCAAACTCTTTTTGTTAGAACCCATAGGTCCCATACCCTACTAGTACAAGTTTATGTAGACGACATCATATTTGGATCTACTGATTCAAATTTATGCAAAAAGTTCTCACAACTTATGCACTCAAAGTTTGAAATGAGTATCATGGGTGAGCTTGCTTTCTTTCTTGGATTGCAAGTTAAACAACATGTGGATGGCATTTTCATTTCTCAAACCAAGTATGCAAGAGAACTGGTTAAGAAATTTGGAATGTCTGAAGCATCATCCATGAAAACACCTATGCCTACAAATGCTGTTTTAGATGCTGATGAATCTGGAAAACCAGTTGATCAGACAAACTATAGAGCAATCATTGGCTCATTACTTTATCTAACAGCTACTAGACCAGATATAATGTTTGCCACATGCATTTGTGCTAGATTTCAAGTAAGCCCTAGAGAGTCCCACCTCACATTAGTTAAGAGGATTCTTAGGTATGTAAAAAGTTGTCCTAATCTAGGTCTCTGGTATCCACATGACTCAGGATTTGATCTAACTGGATTTTCAGATTCTGATTATGCTGGATGTAGAGTAGACAGGAAAAGCACCAGTGGAACTTGTCAATTTCTTGGTGATAGACTTGTCTCCTGGTTTTGTAAGAAACAAACCTCTGTGTCCACATCAACTGCTGAAGCTGAATACATGGCTGCAGGTAGTTGTTGCTCACAGATTTTGTGGATTCAAAACCAGCTCCTAGACTATGGGTACAACTTAGAGATGTCTAAAATCTTTTGTGATAATACCAGTGCAATATCTATTGCTCAAAATCCAGTTCTCCATAGTAGGACTAAGCACATAGAAATCAGACATCACTTCTTAAGGGACAATGTAGAAAAGAAGAAAATTGCACTAGAATACATTTCCACTGAACTACAGAGAGGAGATATCTTCACCAAACCCTTGGATGAAAAGAAGCACCTCTTTTTCCTCAATCAGTTGGGAATGCTAGATGGAGACAGCATAAATTAAAACTCCAAGATTTTGAAACCCATAATTAACAGGAATAAGATCCGCTTTCATTTCAAAATTTCCCTGTCTGAGTGGTTGTTCTGAGCTCTGAACTAAGCTCGACGCTGCGTCGAACGGAGATCGACGGTCCGTCGCCCTCAAAAGCGTCGAACGTCGAACTCAGCTTCTAGCATCGAACTGAGTTCACAGCTTCCTGGCTTCTTGAGTTTTTTCTCTCCCCGGTCGACGTCTTCGTTCAACGTCGACCTGAGCTCGACGTATAGCTTCAGCCAAAGCGTCGAACGTCGACCTAAGCTGGACGCTGTTGAGTCGTTTCAGTTCTCCTAGAGCCCTTGAGCGTCGAACTGAGCTCGACGTTCTTTCCTTTTCTGCATCGAACCCTAAGTATAAAATCATTTTTTCTCCGTCGTTCGCAGTTGCGCTTTCATATTTCTCTGCTCAAGCTTTCTCCCTCCAAATACTATACTTTTGATCTTGGAAGGTACTCTTTCTTTTGCAGGACAATGGCAATTACAGCAGGAGCTCTGGCGGCTATGAAGTTCGACTCTGGTTTCGACATTGATTTCGATTCTTTTGATGGATCTCCACAACACCTTCTGGATATACTGAATCTTTTCAAGGAGCAGCAGCTAGTCCACTTTATGTCTACCAGGATACCCCTTCCCGAATCAGAAATTAAAGAATGGTGTCTTACAGCAATCATTTCAGATAACAACATCTTGACTGGGAAGATTGCAGGAAATGAGGTAGCCATCTCACCTCAAGTCATTACAGAAGCCTTCAACTTTGCTGCTGGAGATGATGATATAGAACTATCAGTGGAAGAGTATACCTTGATGCTGGACAGGATGGGGCATGCTGCTGGTAACCCCTCCAAACTCCTTAAAATTAACCTAGCAATTGAGTACAAGTTATTAGCAGATATAACTGGAAAGGTGATCTGTGCAAAGAGAACTGCACATGATGCAATAACCAGGCATCAGTTTTGCCTCATGGCTGCTCTAATGGATAAGAAACATCCCAACTGGGGATTAATTGTGTTTGATATGCTTAAGAAAAAGTTGGATAAAAGCTCTGTCCATTTTGGAAGAGTTCTTGGGTTGATTCTCAACCACTGCTGCCCCCAACTGCTGGTGTCCTCCAAGAAGCACATAAATGCTTCCAAGAGGCTCACATGTGCTTTAATTGGCAAATGGGACAGGAGAATCGTGAATCCCAGGGCAGCAGCAGCCATGAAATCCTCTGCAGACACCAGGACTATAGAGGTCACTTCCCCTCAGTCCACTGGTCCAGAAGAAGGGATTATGCCATCTCTCTCCCTCACCCTTCCATCCACCTTCATCCCCTCAACCTCACTTATCTCATCCTCTCAAACTCTACCCTCCTCCATATCCACCATTGCCTTCTCCCTTCCTCCTCAAACTACTTTCCTTCCAATAAACTTGGATTCCACCCCTCATGAGGATATCTTTTCACTTGACATGCATGAAGACTCATTCATGGATGCTTCTACCTCCTCTCCTCATGACTTCCTCAATTCATCTACCTTTTCCGACTTACTCTTCTCCTCCATTCAGGAACAAGTTGCACCTCCTCTGTCTGTTCCTCTCTCAACATCTTCTTCATTCTCAGCTTCTGCTACTCCCTCTACCTCTACTCAAGTTCCCCTTGAGCAAGTAGCCCTCCTGCCCTTAGCCAATCAACTTTTTGATCTTCTGTCTCCTAGGCTCTCCTCCCTTTTGGATGCCAAGCTGGCTCCTCTCCTACTTTCATTGAGAGCTCTTTCTGCCTCTGTCTCCTCCCTTTCCTCCCAATTGGCACGCCCTTCTTCTGGGGGCCTAGAGTCAGCTGCCCCTGATTCTAGGCAGGGGGAGATGTCAGCAGAAGAAGAGCTGCCTCCTTCTTCAGTTCAGATTGCTCAGACTCCTTCAGAGACAGTATCAGTTACTTGTTCACAGACAGTGTCTGCTGCAGAAGATCAAATGGTATCTGAGGCCTCTCCTCCAGTTTCAGAGCAGCAAATCAGCAGTGCCTTAGACATTCAGTCTTTGGCAGCCTCTCTTCAGATCTTCTCTCCTCCAGCTTCAATACAAGAAGACCTTGATATAGCAGAAAAACAGCTTCAAGAAGATATGTCCAGGGCTATTGTCCCCTTCCAGAAGGTCTTGACTTCTGATTTAGCAGTGGTAGCAGTGGCTCCTGTTAGTGTTGGATTTGGTGTGGTAGTCTCTGCTGAGACTTCAGGTGAAGTGACTGAGACACCTGATGCTGCAGAGGCCAATATCTCCCAAGCTCTTCAGGAACCAGTCTCCTCAGCCTCTATGGTTTTTGAGGCTGTGCCCTCTCCTGCAGTGGTTGCTTCCTCCTTCCCACTGACAGCAGAGCCTCCTTTAGTCTCTTCCTCAGCAGCTCCAGCCTCCATCAGCTTTCCCCTCTCCAAAAGAAAATATATAGATCCATATGAAGAATCACAAAGTTCTGAAGATGAGTTTGCCACAGATTCTGATGACTCCTCTGCAACTATTGCAAGGAAGAGGAAAGCCAGATCAAAAGCCTTGAAAAGAGTACCTTCTGCCAGAGCTACAGATCATGACATTCCCTATTACATCAAATATAATTGTGAAATCACAGAGCCTTGGATGCAGTACTCTCAGAATCAGAGAAAGGCAATGAAGAAGAAGAGAAAATTCAATGAAGGTCCATCTAAACCAGTCCATCAGCCTCCACCTCCACCTCCTCCTGATGCAGGTGCAGGTGCTAGTCTTTCTTCAAAACCAGCCCCTTCAGCTCTTCATGGAAAAACTAATCAAGCCAGAAGATATCAAGGAAGTAGCCAGCAAAGGGGAGGTCAACAAAGAGGAAATTATAAAGGCAGGCAGTCCAGGGGAAGAACCTTTGATCCAACCTCTGGTCCCTATCCCTATAGGCCTAGAGTTGACCTCACTCCAAGAACTTCTCAAGAATCATCCTCTAACAAATTTGAACCAGCTGTCCCCTTTGAAGATCCTACCAAGACTCCTGCTTACTGGAAAGCAAGGATGACAGAAATGGCTGCCTTAAATGAGATCAGCAAAGCCAGAGAAAGAGGACTGGATACATCTCATATCAGTACTATGTCAGAACAAAGAAGAGAAGAATTGGAAAAGTATGGCTCAAAGAAATTTTTTTGATTCAGACAGATACATGGAACTCCACCCTGCAGCTGTACCACCCAGTGCTAGAGATCAAAAATCTTTAGGTGCAGCTGATGACTTCAGATCTAAAAAGGAAGCTTCCAATCCAAACAGAGAAATCATCTTCAAAAAGAGTGATCAAGACAAAGCATCAAAGGACAAGTAAAGTAAGGTATTCTGACACTTTCTATATTCTGGACTCAGGACATTTAAACAATTCTGCTGCTATATAGTGCTTCATATATGCTGCATATTATTCTGTTATGTCTGGTTGTATTATATTGTGTTGTATCTGCTTTATTTCTTTTCTTTGATTCCCTAAAATTCATGTAAATAGTAATCCTAATCCAAATAGGGGGAGATTGTTGGAACACCCTATTACTATTTGGACCAGGATGACTATATTTCTATAGGGATTGTATGCTGTGACCTCCATGTTGTTATATAGGTCACATAGGCTAGTTAGAGTAGTCTTCAGCTCGATGCATAGTCGACTTCAGCTCGACGCAGAGTCGATCTCAGCTCGACGCAGAGTCGACCTCTGCTCGACGCAGAGTCGATCTCAGCTCGACGCAGAGTCGACCTCAGCTCGACGTGGAGTCGACCTCAGCTCGACGTTCCGTCGATCCCAGCTCTGCTTACAGAAAACACTCTCTGACCAACATGTGTCGTGCTCAGATCGACGTTTTTCTGTGAGCTCGACGCCTTCCAGACTTCCGTCGATTTTGGATAGGAATTCAAATTCCTTCTGACAGGCAATTAATGCTGAAGAATTTATTGGCCGTTGCAGCATATCTGGTGCATGGCTCAAGGAATTTTCTAAGGAATGTCTGCCTGTCATTTCCTTTGAGGCATGGACAGTTAAGGAAAGCAATCAATGCTGACTTCCAACGGCTATCAAAGTAAAGGAAGAAGAAGACTCAAATATATTTTTTTTCTCTTGGACAATAATAAGAATATACAGAGAATACACAGAACAAGAAGAGAACAACAATACAAGACTTCTCATCTTTCTCTCAGTGAAAAATTATTTCTGAAAGACTCTCTTACAGAAAATCTGATTGCTTCAGACACCTCCATCCAACTCACTTGGATCATTCTTTGCTGGAGCAAATCAGACCTTTGAAGACCTGTCACCCTTGTGCAGAGCTCTCCTTCCTGAACCTCATCTTGATCTCAGGGGGAGCTTTGACAACAACTTCAGATCCACTTCTGCTTCTCTTTGCTTGTTGAAAAGAGAAGACAACTTCATTCTTTTTCTTTTTCTTTCTGTACAGGGTTCTAACTCCCTTCAAAAGTTACTTTTGGTTTTGCTGAAACCTGGTCAAAATCAGCTTCTGTTGGTTTGTGAGAACCTGATCAAAAACTCTCTGGTGCTCAAGACACCTGATCAACTCATCTTGAAGTGGATTCCTATCAAGGGTGATAGAAGAGTGGATGTACCCAGATTTGGGGAACCACTATAGCTCCTTGTGTCATCTGGATTGCTTGCCCCTTTCTGTGTTTTGCTTTGTGCTGTGAATTTATTTTTTACTCTGATTACTTGCTATAGCACCATACACTAAGTAAAGTAAAAATTTTCTCTGCAAGTTTTTATTTGGAAAATTATTTTAAATAACTCTATTCACCCCCCTCTAGAGTTAGGAGTGATCTTATCCTGCACTTTCACAGCAGGAAAAAGAAAAAGGTAAAGAGGTGAGGTTGTCTTCTCTGTTCTCAAATCAAATGAGAGAAGACTAGTGGATCTTTTGTTGTCAAGGCTCCTCCTGAGATGTTGAATGAATCAGGAATGGAAGCTTTGCTCTAGGGTGATAGGTCTTCAGATCTTTAGATCTCCAGCAAAGAATTGTTTCAGCAAAGAGGCTGAAAGATGAGGTGTCTGGAGTTCTTTGAGATGAGGCTTTGATCACTTTTCTGTAAGCAAGAGGATGGTTATCTTTCACAGCTTAATTCTTCTTATTCTTCTGTAACAGTGTGTCTCTTTATTCTATCGTGTATTAACTCTGGATTAATTCTCTTGGAGAGTAGTGTTAGAGAAGACGATCTTATTCTCTGAATATAATTCTTCCAAGATAGCCATTATCAGACATTAAATGCCTTCCATAAAGGATTTGTCTTCTATAGGAAAGTCCAATAAAACATTCCTGAATAATTCCTTGAAACTTGTTCTAGAATAAATGAAAACGGCTGGCAAATCTTCTTGAAATTAAATGCTGAGAAAAAAACATTCAAAAGACCGGCAGCATTTGAATCCTTAAGAACGTCGATCTCTCAAAATAAACGTCGATCTGAGCTCCAAGATCGTCGACCAGAGCTCAGAGAAGGAATAGATCATTCTGACAGAAAACGTCGATCTGAGCTCGAAGATCGTCGACCTGAGCTCAGAGATATTGAAGATAAGCAGTAGACAGAAAACTTCGATCTGAGATCGACTATCTAAGTTCTTGGTCTGGCAGAAATAGTCGATCTGATTAAGATAGAGATCGTTGACCTAGACTTCAACAGAAAACGTCGACCTGAAGCAAACAGAGATCGTCGACCTAAACTTTCCCAGAAATAGTCGACCCAAGCACAGCCAGAGATCGTCGACCAAAGCTCGACGATCGTCGGACTGAAGCTCGACGATAGTCGACCGAAGCCAGCAACAAGCAGAAGGCTGAGGACATAAGTAGTCGATCTAAGCTCGACGATCGTCGACCTGAGCTCGACGATAGTCGACCGAAGTTCGACTATTTTTATCTCTTTACTTAGCTTGAAATCCTGAGCTTGAATGGTCCTTGGGGGCAGCTTCAAACCTAAGTTCTAAGCCCTAGACTCATTCTAATGTTGACCTTTACACTATACAACTAGGTCAACCTGGTTTCCTAAGAGAAACATAGTGATCCTTGCCCAAATTAGTAATAGGGTGTTCCAACAATCTCCCCCTATTTGGGTTAGGATTACTATTTACAGACAAAAATAGGAAATAAATAAGCATACATCAACACAAAAGCTAAATCAATACTGCAGAGGAGATATATAGCAGCAATGCAGATCATAGATAAAAAGACAGCAAATATCCAAGGGAGAATGATGTTCAGCTTACACAGTTCACTTCTTTTCAGTTCCCTTTTTAAACAAAATTTCTCTGTTAGGATTCTGACTTTCTTTCTTTGATCTTCTGTCATCCTCTGCACCTAGAGAAGTTTGAGATCTTGGCCTTGGAACTACAGCCTCTGGGTGCAGCTTCATGTAGTCTTCTGGGTTGAAAAACTTTCTAGAAGCATATCTTTCCAATTCTTTCTTCCTTTGATCTGATAAAGTTGTTATATTGGAGATGTCCATGCCTTGCTCTCTGGCTTTCTTTAATTGATCAAGAGCAGCTAGTTCTTTCATTCTTGCTGTCCAAGATAAAGGATTGTTCTTAGGATCCTCAAAAGGAACAGGAGGTTCATACCTGTTGAGAGATTCAGAAGCAGGAGGAGTCCTGGAAACAATTTTGTCTTTCAGCCTGTAAGGGAAAGGACCTGAAGAAGAGTCAGAGTGGCCTTGTCCTTCCCTTTGATAAGATCTTTGTCCTCTCTGATTTCCTCTATAATGACCCCTTCTGGGTTGATATCCTCTTTGATGTTGTCCCCTTTGATAGTATTTTGGAAAAGATTGGGAGGAGCTTTGCCTTAAAGCTGGAGCTTGAGGGGCTGAGCCTGATCCAGAATCTGGAGGAGGAGGAGGAGGAGGCTGATATTGTGAAGATCCTTTTTCATATTTATCAAGCTTCCTTCTCTTCTTCATAGCTTTCTTTTGATTCTTGGAGTATTGCATCCATGGCTCAGAAATGGGGCAATCATGCAGAATGTAGTAGGGAATATCATTGGAGTCTTTTGCTATAGCTGGAGGAACTGACATCATGGCTTTGCTTCTAGCTTTCCTCTTCTTGGCAATGGTATGGGCAGAGTCATCTGATTCAGTCTGGAATTGGTCACTATCTGAGCTTTGTGGTCTGTCATACAGATCATCAATGCTTTTCAATTACTTTTCTTGTAGCTTTAACTGATCAGAGATCAGAACAGGAGCAACAACAGCAGCAGACACTTGGGCAGGAGCAGGCATAGCAGCAGGTGTGGGATCTTCTAGGTAGGAAGCAAGTTCTTCATCAGCAGTTGCTGGAATCATCTCTATATCTTCAGCAGCAGCAGCAGCAGTTTCAACAACAGGAGGCACAATGGCCTTAGTAGCAGCATCAGGAATATTCACAGCCTTCCAGGAATTGATATAGGATTCAATGAGGCTGGGATCACAAACAGATACAGGCACAATGGCCTTAGACAGATCTTCAGTGAGAGGTACTGGCAGAAATCTGAAATGAACTGTATCAAATTGAGATAGCAGGCTCTGAAGATTTAGTGCAAAAGAACATCCACTGGCAGGAGCTGGAGCTGGAGCAAAAACAGGAGCATCCACTGGCACATCCACTTCTTCATAAAGCATCTCCCCCTGCCTTGGTTCAAGGAGAGCTGAACCAAGGCACCTAGTAGAAGGGATTGCCTGGGAGGAGGAAAAGGAAGAAAGCTTGGTGGACAACTCCTGATCTTGTTTCAGGAGTGGAGCCAGGGAGGTCTCCAACAGAGATGTCAGCCTGGGAGCTAACAACTCATAAAGTCTGTCTGCCAATCTTGGAAGATCTACATGCTCAAGTGGGGCTTGAGCAGAGTGTTGGTACCCTAGATGTGATTTAGCTTATGTAATCCCTTTCCAGCCCCTCTTGATCCATATAAATATATATGATCATGATTAGACCTTGTTCAGTTTCCCTAGAACAGTTTATAACTGACCTAGAGCTTAGGCTAGAAGTTCTAGATGTATTTTTGGTTAAGGCATTTTCTGTTCGACCATCGTCGAACGAGGCCTCGCGATCGTCGATCATTGGTCGACGATAGCAGGGCTATAGAATCGTTGAAGTCAAGACAATTATCGTCGACCGTTGGTCGACGATCTCAGAGCAAGTTTATTAGGCTCTGAAGGTTGGTCGACGATCTGCCATCAGCAGTTCAACGATCGTGTTCTTGCTTCACGATTTCTGTCTCGACAGATTTCTGCCTTAATCGTCGACATCATGAGATGTTCGACGATATCTGTCTCGACAGATATTTGCCTTAGTCGTCAATATCTTGAGCTGGTCGACGATTTCTGGTCGACGATTTCTATTTCGACAGATTTCTGTTTTAGTCGACGATCTGTTAGCTAGGTCGACGATCATCGAACCCCTGTTCGACGATTATTGTCTGCCTTTATCATTTTGTATTCATTCTATTCCTTGGTTTATTTCCAAGTGTTTTAGCTTGTGGTTAGAGAATTTTCTGAAGTTGTTTTTGCAGATTCATGGCTTAAATTCAAAATTAATTAATTACCAAATATGTCAAGCTTAAATCACGGGATTCAGTATTTTGATAAAGCATTCTTGTCCTATTATACCAAAATACATTGCCAGGCTGTATTCTAGCCGTTGGCACTGTTTGCTATTTCCAAGAATGGTAAGTCCTTGTACTGAAATATTTTCCCACTTATTTAATTCCTTATTGGGACTGACAGTAAGCTAATAGGTCATTCTATTCCTATTGCTATATTCTATTTTGAGATAATCTATTGTAGGGCTCGAGAATTCAAATCAATAGAGCCGTTCCAAAGGAAAAATGAGAAGACATATTTAAGAGAGATTTTTTTTTGGAATATAACAAGTTACAGATACAGAGAGTTTTCTTCTCAGTGCTGCATTCTCTCAAGCATCTTCAGAGCTACTCTTCACCATCTCACAAAAAGAAGAAGAAAAGCTCCCCTGAAGAAAAAGCCCAGAGCAATTACTTTCATTCTCAAGTCTCCTGAGCATCTGCTTAGAGTTTTTCAAGACTTCAGAAAGAGCTCCAGTTCTGCTTCAATTATTACAGAATCTGAAGACCTGATAAAAATCAGTCTACAGATCTCTGAGGATTTAGTTTCAGTATATCTGAAACTCCTTCATCCTGAAGCAAAGGCTTTCCCTGGACTTTCACTAAGCCAGGGGGAGACTTTGATTCTTTAGAGAATCCACAAGTCTTCTCTAATCTGTATTTACAACAGAGAAGATAATCTAACCCTCTCAACCCCTTTGTAAAAGAGTTTGTCCACACCTCTTCAAAAGTGAACATTGGTGATAGGGCACCTTATCAACAACCTGTGGTTGAGCATCCTTATCAAAAGCTCAAAGGGTCTGTTTGATCTACCTGAATCAGATCATTGGTGGCAGGGCACCTTAGCAAAAACCTGTAGTGGATTCCTACCAGGGTGGTAGAAGAGTGGACGTACCTATTTAGAGGGAACCACTATATATCCTGTGTCTCTGGCTATCTTGTTTAATTGTTTATTCTGTGGCTGTAATAGAACTACCTAGGATTGCTAGTTGCTGTGATAGGCTTATAGTTAAACTGAAATTTCAGTTAACTCTCTCACTTGTGCACTTCACTGTGTTAGGCTCTTAGGGTTCAAGTATCAGATTATTTATTCCGTAAATAAACTCCAAGGGAGCTGACTAGTTGTTCATAAAATTTGAATACTCTATTCACCCCCCCCCCTCTAGAGTAGTTTACAACTTATCCCCTCACTTTCAATTGGTATCAGAGGGAGGTTGGCTGTTCATACAGGCCAACACCTGAGTTAAAAGATCCAGTGATAAGTTGTTTCCTGATACCATTCACAAACACTTTCACACATGGCCCAGTCTAAGGATTATTCAAGCACCAGACCTCCTGTATGCAACTTGTCCAAGTTTGGCATATGGAAGGCCAGGATAAGACTATACATGAATTCTATTGATGAAGATATCTTTTCTTCTATTTTGACAGGACCACCTGCTAGGCCCGCTGCTCCTTCCACTTCTGCTGATCTCAGTGCTATGCCACCACCTGACTACAATGATACTTACAAGAAGGCAAAAGCAGCTGATGCAAAAGCAATGAATATCCTAGCTCAGACAATGTCTGATGAAATATTCCAGAAGCTTGCTGAATGTACCTCAGCCAAAGCTATGTGGGATTCCCTCAACCACATAGTTGCTGGCTCAGCTGATGAGAGGAAGGACAGGAGATCCAACCTCACCTCACAGTATGAAAATTTCAAGAAGGATGATGCTGAAGACATTGACTCAATGTACACAAGACTCAGTTCAATAATAAGTGAACTGAGGTCTTTGGACAAGGAGATAACTTTGTCAGAAGTCAATGACAAGATCCTGATGTGCCTTCCCATCTCTTGGGACTCAAGGATATGGCCCATCAAGGATGGAAGAAACACTGTGGAACTCTCCACAGAAGCTCTGTTGGGAAAGCTCAAGTCATATGAGCAAACTTTAAAGAGCAGAGCTGCTGCAACTGAAGTAAAAACTCCTACACCTACAAAGAAAGAGCACTCTCTAGCTCTTAAGGCTGCTGAGACTTCTGAAGGAAGTCAATCAAATGAGGAGTTACTGGCACTCATTGCCAAGAGGTTCTTCAACATGGGAAGAAGAGACCTCAGAAAGAAGTTCTCCAAGTATGAGGACAAACCAAGGTATGACAAGACTCCATCTAAAGAAATCATCTGTTATGTTTGCAGCAAGCCTGGACACATTGCTCCAGATTGCCCAGAGAAGAAACACAAGGAGAAGAAACATGAGAAAGAGTACAGGAAGCACCACTCCAAGTCCTCCTCACACAAATACAAGAAGAAGGACAAGGGATTTGTGGCTGCTACCTGGAGTGAAACAGAAGAGGATACCTGCTCCTCTAGCTCCAGTGATTCAGCAGAAGAAGAAGAGAAGAAAGCCAAAGAGGTCTGCCTCATGGCTATTGATGCCTGCAGCTCCTTGTCAGCTGCAGAAAATTCTGAAGAAGAAGGAGACAATGAAGAAGATCTTCCTATGGAAGACCAGGTAATCAACTCATTTGATTTTTCATCTCCTGAGTTCAAATTTAAATTTAAAACTCTATGTTCAGATCTACTATTATCTGAAAAAGAAATCAAGTCACTTAGATTAAAGATAATGGAACTAGACATGGAAGGTACTGAAATAATCAGATTAGAAAAAGAATTAGAAAGCTTAAGAGAAGAAGTAACATTCCTAAAATTAGAACTAGCTAAATCTAAGAGGTTAGAAGAACAATTAAATGGCAGAAGCCTTAAATTATCTGAAATAACCAGTATAGCAAACACTAGGGTGGGTAATGATAAACTAGGCTTAGGTGCTACATCTAGTGAACCCATCCTCCTCACAAAGGAGAGATTTAGCACTCCAGTAAAATTTATTTCTGAATCAGGAATAAAGAATATTGAGGAAATTGAAAAATGTAAGAAAATTCAGAATAAGATTAAGAAAGAGAACAGGAAGAAAAAATTTCTAGCTTTACAAAAATCGTCGAACATTAATCGACGATCGTCAAACCAATCGTCGAACGTCTATCGACGATCGCTGAACACCTTCACCAAGTATGATATCTTTGGTGCAGGAGATCGACGATCTCATCTTGAGTCGTCGACCGGTGATCGACGATTGTGGAATCCAGAACATAGCACTACTACAAATGATCGACGATATGGCTTGCGATCGTCGACCGTGGATCGACGATCTGGACTTAAGCTGGAAAATAAATTTCAAACTTCCAGAATTGCAAATCCCAATCACTACCCTAGGTTGTTTAATCCTTCAACTGAATGGATTATCCCACCTAGGAGATCACACCCTTTAGGTTATAAATCTAAGCCTGCAAAATCTTTTATATCTAGTTTTTCTTTTGTGAAGAATACTGGACCCAAGGTAACCTGGGTCCACAATGTATAACTGTTTTCTCTGCAGGTGAAGACCTATCCAGTCATACATGACAAATGGTATCTGGATAGTGGATGCTCAAAGCATATGACAGGAAAGAAGAAGAATCTGTCAGGGTTCAAAGCCAAGCTGGGACCAAAAGTTGTATTTGGGGATTCCAGCTGTGGACAGACTGAAGGGTATGGCAGCTTCACCATAGGAGCTGTAACATTCAAGAAGGTTGCTTATGTCTCAGGACTAAAGCATAACCTAATCTCTGTAAGCCAAATGTGTGATGCTGGGTACAAGGTATGGTTTACTGACACTGCTTGTAATATTGCTTTAAACAATACTGTTGTGTTAGTAGGTATTAGAATTTGTAATGTTTATGTTGTAGATTTTAACTCATCCAAATCTGAAATATGCTTATTTAATGAAGTAACCAGTAATAATACCCTTTGGCATAAGAGACTTAGTCATGTAAATTTGAAAAACATTTCTAGGTTGGCTAAATACAATCTTGTAAGAGGCTTACCTTCTTGCCCCTACAAGAAGGAAGGCCTTTGCAAAGCTTGTCAATTAGGTAAGCAAACAAGAAATAGCTTTAAATCAGTTAATAAAAGTGATTCTCCCAGGATTCTATACTTGCTACATTTGGATTTGTTTGGTCCTATTGCTGTACAGAGTCTTGGAGGAAATCTTACACTCTAGTAATTGTAGATGACTTCTCTAGGTTCACTTGGGTATTCTTCTTGAGAACTAAGGCTGATAACTTCAAGGTTCTTACAGATTTTCTAAAGTGTATACAGAGTGAGTATTCTACTCAGATTGCCTTGATCAGAAGTGATCATGGTACTGAGTTTGAGTCTCTTCTTATGCAAGAATTCTGTGAGAAGGAAGGTATCAAACATAGCTTCTCTGCTCCTAGAACTCCTCAACAAAATGGGGTAGTTGAAAGGAAAAACAGAACCCTAATTGAAGCTGCAAGTACATTGTTGGCAGATGCTAACATGCCTCTGTCCTTTTGGGCTGAAGCAGTTAGCACAGCTAACTATGTATTGAACAGAAGTCTGATACATAAACTTAAGGGTAAGACTCCCTATGAGTTACTTAAGCAAGTGAAACCTAAAATAGACTATTTTAGAGTATTTGGCTGTGTTGCTTTTGTTCATAACAATAACAAAGAATACCTTAGAAAATTTGAGGCAAAAGCTTCAATGGGAGTTTTCCTTTGATACTCTCAAGTAAGCAAAGTGATAATACGTTTTGTAGCCTAAACTATTATCGTATTTTATATTTTATATTGTACAAATTATGTCTATTATTAGTTTATTTTTATCCTTTTTATGTAAATTTTATTGCCACTAACTTTTTCCTGTCTTTTTGCAGGTTTTCAGAAAAATCGCCAAAATGGCCTGTCACGCCCCCCTGTCACGCCCTCCCTGGGCGTGACCTAGGGCGTGCCACCCGATCCCGAGGACACCTGCTGGAGTGGACAGAAAACGGTCAAAACCGCTGTCACGCCCCCCTGTCACGCCCTCCCTGGGCGTGTCACCGGGCGTGACATGGGCGTGTCGCCCTCTGCCGCAAAGCCTGCCGCCGCATTAAATGCCCTTCCGCCTCAGCACGCAAATAGTACTGTCACGCCCCATGTCACGCCCGTGACATGGGCGTGACACCCTCCTTTTTCGGCGACTGACGGATTTCCGACCAATGATTTGGACATGACATGCCTGTCACGCCCCCCTGTCACGGGCGTGACCCAGGGCGTGACCACCGACGTACCGAAGCAATCATCCCTCCCGCCAGAATCCAGAGCCCGAGGTCAACATAGTACTGTCACGCCCCCTGACACGCCCCCCCTAGGGCGTGTCGGAGGGCGTGACCAACCCGAGATTTTTTCCTATAAATTGAGCCCCCCCCCCTCTCCATTTCAGCAAGCTTTGGTTGAGTGGGGGAGGTGCTGCCCCTTTGTTTCTTGATCCTTTTTCATGCTTTTTCTCTCTCTCTCTCCCCCTCTCTTTGTACTTGTTGGTTAACCCTAGTTTAACCATAGTTTGTGCTAGCTTTTAATGTAATTTTCTTCTTGCTTAGTGCTTAATGTAGGGCTAGAATAGGGTTTAATTTTCATGCACTTGTAACTTTAATTTTCAATAGTGTAACTTGCCCTTTTTATTAATAAAATTGTTCTTCCCTTAGCTTGTGTTCTTCTTATGTTTTTCTACTCATCTCCCCCCCCCTCCACTCCATTATGATTAACTAATCCTCCTTGTACTCGATCTTGATGATCCGAGGTTAGAGCGATTATGTTATGATGTTTTAATTAATCTTTTCTTTTTAGGTTAGGGCCTTGAATTACTCTTGATTTATCACGGGTCGGAGGTATATTTTCGATATATACTCTCCGCCTTTGCTTTCATTCTGGGCTAGCCGAGAGGCCGAAAGAATGAAGTGAGCATTCAAGAGTAAAGGGAGTTGTACGCACCCCTCGAGAGAGGCAGACGTCCAAATCTCCCGGATTGGAGTAAAATCCAATAGTGGGGTTCACCGCGTAAAGCGAGTTTTAGGCCTCCGATTTAGACGAGAGTCGGTCGGACCTTCCTAAACTCAGTTGGGCACGACTTCGAGAGAAGCGTGTTCAAGCTTTAGGAACCTCCACGGTCAAGGACCCTTATCCTATTAAGTTTAGATTTTTATCGCATTTTCTTAATCGTCTTTAGCCGAGGTGAATCTCGATCGGGTGCATTTCCATTTCATATTGTTCTACCTTTTGTAGTAATCTCATATATTGTGCTCTTTTATTAACTGCAGTAGTTTCCTTTCTAGCTTAGTTGTTTACTTAATAGCCCTCTTAATTGCAGTGTTTCTTTTTCTAGAATAGCTTTACTTTCTCCCCTGCACTTAGATTTTCTAAAACCCTAGTTTTTCCGTCGATAAGATAATAGCGTTCGTGTGAGTAAGCTTAGCCAACAGTTCCCGGATCTTAATACGACACTTGTGTCCCTTTGCTACAATTCGATAGGTATACTTGCCTCATCGGGTTGCTAGTTCGGTTGCGTTTATTTCTTCGAACCCTAGCGCGCAACAAGTTTTTGGCGCCGTTGCCGGGGACCCAACTTCCGTTGATATTTTGAAAACATGAACCTATTAATTTTATCTCTTCTCTTTCTCATCCCCTTTCTTTAAAGTTTTAAAAAAAAATTCAAAAAAATTATCACCGCTCTTAATAGAAACCAACCTCACAATTTTTCTACGCCACCTAATTCTCTCGAAAAGGGCAAAGGGCTTTAAGCGCCACTGTCTTGTCTAGTACCTTGCGAACCCTTCACGGGGTAGTCCTTGGGAAGTTCGGGAGTTAATCTATAAAAAAAATCTATTTCAAAAAGAAAAAAAAATTTTAATTTAATTTTCTAAATCTAGTTTTTCTTTCTAGTTTATCCTTTTTCTCTTTCTCTTCTTCTTTTCTGTTCTTTTAGTGCATGACCCGCGGGAGTCCGTCGGTTATTTTGGACTTGGACCACGAAATTGAGCGTACTCTTCGGAGAAGATCGCGATTTCAAGGTCCTACCATCCAAGTGCCGGTTGAGGACTCCGAGTCATTTAATACTTTAAGAATGGAAGAACCCAACGTAGATGAGGCCGTGCAAAGGACTATGTCCTATTATGCACGACCGAACCTCGAGGGAACAGAATCGAGTATAGTCCGCCCTACTATAGCAAATAATAACTTTGAACTAAAGCCTAGCATAATTCAAATGGTGCAGCAATATGTGCAATTTGACGGACTTCAAGATGAAGATCCGAACGCACATATAGCTAGCTTTCTTGAAATTTGCGACACCTTCAAGATAAATGGTGTCACAAATGATGCGATAAGGCTAAGACTCTTCCCCTTCTCTCTAAGAACTAAAGCTAAGCAGTGGCTTAACACACTTCCGAAAAATAGCATAACCACTTGGAATGAATTAACTGAAAAATTTTTGGCGAAGTATTTTCCGCCAGCTAAAACTGCAAAACTTAGGAATGACATCTCTGCCTTTGGACAAATAGACTCTGAAACCCTTTACGAAACCTGGGAGAGATTTAAAGAATTATTAAGACGATGCCCACATCACGCGCTGCCTGTATGGTTACAAGTGCAGACGTTTTATAACGGGCTAAATCAAAGCACGAAGCAAATGATAGACGCAGCTTCTGGCGGTACTTTAAATCATAAGACCCCGGAAGCCGCTCTTGAGCTTTTTGAGGATATGGCCATGAACACTTATCAGTGGAATGTGCCTAGGTCCCGCCCGAACAAGCCTGCAGGTATCTATGAAGTGGACAACGTCTCCCAGCTCGCTCTGCAAGTAGAAATCCTAAGCAAAAAAATCACGGAGATGACTGCTGCCTCCGCCCCTCAGGTATGGGAATCTGCAACCCCTACTCCAGAACATTTAGATTATGTTAATAATTTGCCTAGAACTGCTTTTAATAATTTTTCTGCTGCGAATTTTCATCCGCCTGGTTTTAATTTTCCGAATAGTTATAACCCCGCTTTAAGAAATCACCCGAACTTTTCATGGAGTAATCCATCGAATGCGATGCGCCCACCTCCGCAAAATGATTTTTCTGCACAACCACCACCACCACCACCACTTCTTCAAAATTACCCAAAACCTCCAAGCTTGGAGGAATTACTTTCTAAATATATCACCACAAATGACGCCACTATAAGAACGTTAACCGGAAGCGTAAAAAGTCTAGAAAACCAGGTAGGACAGCTCGCGAAAATAATTTCTGAGCGACCCGCAGGGTCTCTTCCTTCCAATACCGAACCCAACCCGAGAGAGCAAGCGAAAGCTATAACTCTTCGGAGTGGGAAGCAAGTCTCCGGTATGGTAAGTGAAGAGCCCGAGGCAAGCTCCGCTCTTGCTTTTAAAAATCAAAGCTCCGCTCCCGCTTTTAAAAATCAAAGCTCTGCTCCGCTTCCACCCTCTGCTGAAGAAGTAATCACCCCCGCTTTAGAAAATAATCTCACTCCACCACCCATCTTCAAAAATAATTCAACTCCTCCATACCCCTCTGAACTTAATAGACAACGTCAAGATGATCAGTACTCCCGCTTCTTAGAAATCTTCAAACAAATCCACATTAATCTTCCCTTCCACGAGGCTATTTCGCAAATGCCGAAATACGCCAAATATCTTAAAGACCTCCTCACAAACAAGAAGAAGTTAGAGAATCTTTCGCACGTCACGCTAAACGCCGAGTGCTCTGCCGTTTTAACAAACGGTTTGCCGAAGAAAATCAGTGACCCGGGTAGTTTCTCTATCCCGTGTGTTTTCGGTGATCTCTTTGTTAAACACGCGTTAGCCGACTTAGGCGCAAGTATAAACCTGATGCCCTTTTCGTTGTTCAAAAAGTTAGGGATTGGTAGCCTTAACCCCACGCGTATGAGTATCCAGCTAGCCGATAGATCCGTCAAGTACCCGTTAGGAATAGTGGAGGACGTTCTAGTGAAAGTCGACAAGTTCATCTTCCCGGTGGACTTTGTCATTTTGGACATCGAAGAAGATGTCGAGGTTCCCCTGATCCTTGGCCGACCCTTCCTTGCCACCTCCCGAGCCATCATTGACGTAAGCAATGGTAAGCTCTTTCTTTGAGTAGGCGACGACGAAGTCACATTTCCGATCACCCCTTCGATGAAGAACACCTTAGCGAACGATGACTCATGTTTTTTCATAGACGCCGTGAGTGATGATTCTTCCTACTGCCTCGCCGACTTTGAAAAAGAATTTTCTACTTTTTGCTCCTCTTCTCTTACAACAGAATCACTGCAAGGAAGTGATGAATCTTCTTATTCTCTTTCTGAGTTTGAAAAAGAGTTTTCTGATTTTTGTTCTTCCTCTTTCCTTACCACTGAATCTGTACAAGAAGCCGTCTTGGCTGCTAGCCCCACCCCTTATTACGTTCCTTATAAAAAAGTTTATGAAGATATTATTTTTGAAAAAGAAAGAATCTCAAAATCCTCTTATGAAGAACCCCCTACCCTAGAACTTAAAGAACTTCCCGAACACCTTAAGTATGCTTTCTTAGAAAAAGACTCCAAGTTACCAGTTATCGTTTCGGCCTACCTTACGGATACGCAGAACGATAAACTTCTTCTAGTTCTACGTAAGCATCGCCGGGCTATTGCTTGGCAAATTTCTGATATCAAGGGCATAAGCCCATCTTTCTGTACACATAAAATTTTAATGGAAGATAATTCGCGTAACTCTATCCAACCTCAGCGCCGTATAAACCCGAATATGAAAGAAGTAGTTAAGGGCGAGGTTATGAAACTATTAGACGCAGGAATTATCTACCCTATATCGGACAGTAAGTGGGTTAGCCCCGTTCAGGTAGTTCCAAAAAAGGGAGGGATAACCGTAGTTAGTAATGAGAATAATGAATTAATCCCGACACGGACGGTGACGGGTTGGCGTATGTGCATAGATTACCGTAAGTTAAATGACGCCACCCGTAAGGACCACTTTCCTCTACCGTTTATCGACCAGATTTTAGAACGTCTCTCCGGCCATAGCTTTTATTGTTTCCTCGATGGCCTCTCGGGGTACTTTCAAATACCCATCTCTCCCGAGGACCAAGAGAAAACTACGTTTACTTGTCCCTTCGGCACCTTCGCGTACCGAAGAATGCCGTTTGGATTATGCAATGCGCCGGCTACATTCCAACGATGTATGCTCGCAATATTTGACAAGTACGTAGAAAGCATTATGGAGGTATTCATGGACGATTTCTCCGTGTTCGGCGATACCTTCGATAGATGTTTAGAAAACCTCGAAAAAGTCTTAGAACGATGCGAAGAAACTAACCTTGCCCTAAATTGGGAAAAATGCCATTTTATGGTGAGGGAAGGGTTAGTTTTGGGTCATAAAATTTCTGCTAAAGGTATTGAGGTAGACGTTGCCAAGATAGAAGTTATTGAGAAGTTGCCGCCACCTACAAACATAAAAGCTATAAGAAGTTTCCTAGGCCACGCTGGTTTTTATCGTCGTTTTATAAAGGACTTCTCCAAGATCACTAAGCCCCTCACCCATCTCTTAGAAAAAGACGCTCCATTCATTTTTGATGACTCTTGTATTTCTGCCTTTGAATTAATTAAAGAAAAGTTAATTAACGCGCCAATTATGATAGCTCCGGTGTGGGACCTTCCTTTCGAGATTATGTGCGATGCGAGTAGTTTTGCGGTGGGAGCCGTATTAGGTCAACGCATATCTAAGAACTTCCACCCCATCTATTACGCTAGTAAAACCCTCACATCTGCACAAGAAAATTACACCACAACCGAGAAGGAGCTCTTAGCCGTAGTATTTGCGTTTGATAAATTTCGCCTCTTACATTACACTTTCAAAAATCATTGTTTTTACGGACCACTCGGCCCTCAAGTACCTTCTTGCCAAAACGGATGCCAAGCCTCGCTTGATTCGCTGGGTCTTACTCCTCCAGGAGTTTGACTTAGAGATCCGTGATAAGCGAGGAGCCGAGAACTTGGCCGCCGATCATTTATCAAGATTAGATAACCCCTTTATAGAAAAATTAAATGAAAAATCATTTAATGACTATTTTCCTGATGAGAAGCTGCTTTTAGTTAATACATCTACTTCTCCTTGGTTCGCGCACATCGCCAACTATCTAGTGGCCCGGGTGCTCCCAAAAGAGTTCTCCTCTCAGCAGAAGAAGAAATTCTTTTCTGAGCTGAAGAACTACTTTTGGGAAGACCCGCATCTTTTCAAAATTTGTGCGGATCAAGTGATAAGGAGATGTGTTTCTTTTGATGAAGGAATTGATATTCTAAAACATTTGCATGAAGGTCCGACAGGTGGGCACTATCAAGCTGCTCGCACCGCTCATAAGGTGCTTTGCGCGGGTTTTTACTGGCCTAGCCTGTTTAAAGACGCGCAAGCCTTTGTGAGCAGGTGTGATAGTTGCCAACGGTCGGGCAATATTTCTAATAAAAATGAAATGCCGCAAAATTATTTCTTAGAGTGCGAAATTTTCGACCTCTGGGGAATTGATTTTGTTGGCCCCCTTCCTTCTAGCTTCGGAAACAAATATATTTTAGTTGCTGTTGATTATGTTTCACGATGGGCTGAGGCCCAAGCTCTTCCTACGAACGACTCCCGAGTTGTAGTCACGTTTTTAAAAAAATTATTTTCTAGATTCGGTACGCCACGCGCAATCGTTAGCGATAGGGGTTCCCATTTCTGTAACGCGCAATTTTCAAAAATCCTTACTAAATACGGCGTTACGCATAAACTGTCCACTGCCTACCACCCCCAAACTAACGGTCAAGTCGAAGTAGTAAATAGAGAAATAAAAAGAATATTAGAAAAGACTGTTTCAACTTCTAGAAAAGACTGGTCAACCAAACTTAGACGATGCTCTATGGGCCTACCGAACAGCGTACAAAACCGCCTCTCGGATGTACGCCGTATCGGCTGGTCTATGGAAAATCGTGCCATCTGCCCGTAGAGTTAGAACACCGCGCCTTTTGGGCCTTAAAATTTTTAAACTTCGATCCCCACTCAGTCGGTGACCTTCGAAAATTTCAACTAAATGAACTCGATGAGTGGCGCTCTTATGCTTATGAAAATAATAAACTTTATAAAGAGCGGACGAAGCGTTTACACGATAAACACTTAAGGCACCCTAAAAACTTTAAGCCGGGCGACCAAGTCCTGTTATATAACAGTCGTTTACGGTTATTTCCGGGCAAATTAAAATCTCGCTGGTCTGGCCCGTTTTCTGTTTTAGAAGTATTTCCTTATGGAACTGTTTTAATTTCTCACCCTGATAAGGGTAATTTCAAAGTGAATGGTCAGCGTCTTAAACTGTATTTTTCTGGTGATGATGATGTCAGTCCAAACACTATTAAGTTTCTGCTTCACGAACTTTAATCTTGAAATTTTTATTTTTTTATTTTTGCTAAAAACAATTTTATTTCGGGACAACAATATTTTTGGACAATATTATTTTTGATGCGTCGAGCTCAACGACGCTTTAACCAAAGGGCGCTCTTGGGAGGCAACCCAAGTTATCTTTTTCTGTTTTCTTTATTTTACAATTTTTGCCTCGGACGGCTCCGACAAGCTGAAGCTTCTGCGATCGCCTGCTCCAACATTGCTGAATCCATCACGAAGTCCAAAGAAGACATTCGGGGAGCGGCATCACTCAGTTTTCGCAGCAAATAAATCCGGGGAAGTACCTGTATTTCAATTCTGTCTTTCAATTCTGCAATTTATTTTTCTCTCCTTCTCCAATCCCCTTCTTTAGCCATTGAGGACAATGTCTGTTTTAAGCTTGGGGGAGGATTTCCTCCTTCATTTTTGCTTAGTGTAAATAATTTCCTTTTTTGTAAATAGTTCCATAAATTAAAAAAAAAAAAAATGAATATCTTAAAATTCCAAAAAAGAGAAAAATTTTCCAAAATCCAAAAAAAAAAAGAGAATATTCCTCAAAATAAAAAAATATATGTGTGTTTTTGAATAGTTTAGACATTTTGGTATTTCAATAGTACCCCTAGTTTTTAGTTTTGTTTTACTCAAAATCTCCTATAAACAACTTAGTTAATTATAATATTTCTAATCGTCCTTTTTAATTATGTTTCACAAGTAAAATGTTGGCCATGCTGTGTTTCTAATTCGCGGTAGCATGTTAAGGTGAAATATTTTTCTAAAACTCGCATTTCTATTATGGTTTTTTGTTTTTTTATTTCCTTTACTTTCTCAAAAATTCATCATCCACTATTTTCTTTTTCGTTTTTGAATAATTTTTGTAAAGTCAACTTGTTGAATAACGTAGTAGATGTGAACGATCCAAGTCACCTATTATTTCTATTTTCGAGTTAATTTCATCAATCTTCTTTTATTATCTAGGACTCGCTTTTTGAAATTTTTCAAACCTTTGTTTTAAATAAATTCAAAAGCGTGAAAATGATTTAGGCCGTTTTTGTTTTCGTTTGAGCTTTCCTGCCAACCTAAAAACTTGTACCACTAGTTAGCCGTTTTTGAGCCTTTTTCCGATTTCATTTGATAGCTCCTCCTTTCATTTCAGTTTCACCAAAGCCAAAATTTCCAACCTATCGAATCACACTAGCCTTTTTGAGTTTCATAAATTATTTTGACGATTTTGATAGGGTATTTTGTGATTTTTGTGGAGAAAGGTTTTCGAAAAAAAAAGAAGTATGTTCAAAAGTGATGTTTATTTTTGTTTGGCCAACTCAAAAAGGAAAATAAAAATATTTATGGCCTTTGTTTTGAAAAAAAAAAATGAAAAAGAAAAATGAAAAAGAAAAATGAAAAAAAAAAAAAAAAAAGAAAAAAAATGTGTACATATTTTTATGAAAGTTTTTGAAACTCTTTGCTTTGGTTTAGTGTGATTTTAAACCGTCACGTTTATCTTTGAATTCCACTCCTTAATCATTTTCCTAAACCAAACGTTTCTGTCCTATTTAAGTCCTTTTGATTCACGCTTTTTGTTTTTTATTTAACAACTAAGAAAAGAAAAACAGTAAATCAGTTTTAGTTTTGGATTTAAACCTAGATTTTTGATAATTAAATTGATATAATTATAATGCGTTGCTTGGATCTAGTAACAACTCAATGCGTGTTTTTCATTTTCGTTGCTTTACTTAAGTCCATTTAAAAAAATCTCGTTAAAATTTTGGATGATTTGTTTTTATTAAGTAAAGTTTATAAAAGTTTTACCATACCTAAATAATTGTTTTAGACTTACATTTCACCTTTTCCCTACTAAGAATTTCGCATAGTACTTGTGTAGGCATAATTAGAACTTTTTGATTAGTCCTTTTTATAAATATCTAGTTTTTATATTTTTGCTTGGGGACAAGCAAGGCTTAAGCTTGGGGGAATTTGATAATACGTTTTGTAGCCTAAACTATTATCGTATTTTATATTTTATATTGTACAAATTATGTCTATTATTAGTTTATTTTTATCCTTTTTATGTAAATTTTATTGCCACTAACTTTTTCCTGTCTTTTTGCAGGTTTTCAGAAAAATCGCCAAAATGGCCTGTCACGCCCCCCTGTCACGCCCTCCCTGGGCGTGACCTAGGGCGTGCCACCCGATCCCGAGGACACCTGCTGGAAGTGGACAGAAAACGGTCAAAACCGCTGTCACGCCCCCCTGTCACGCCCTCCCTGGGCGTGTCACCGGGCGTGACATGGGCGTGTCGCCCTCTGCCGCAAAGCCTGCCGCCGCATTAAATGCCCTTCCGCCTCAGCACGCAAATAGTACTGTCACGCCCCATGTCACGCCCGTGACATGGGCGTGACACCCTCCTTTTTCGGCGACTGACGGATTTCCGACCAATGATTTGGACATGACATGCCTGTCACGCCCCCCTGTCACGGGCGTGACCCAGGGCGTGACCACCGACGTACCGAAGCAATCATCCCTCCCGCCAGAATCCAGAGCCCGAGGTCAACATAGTACTGTCACGCCCCCCTGACACGCCCCCCCTAGGGCGTGTCGGAGGGCGTGACCAACCCGAGATTTTTTCCTATAAATTGAGCCCCCCCCCCTCTCCATTTCAGCAAGCTTTGGTTGAGTGGGGGAGGTGCTGCCCCTTTGTTTCTTGATCCTTTTTCATGCTTTTTCTCTCTCTCTCTCCCCCTCTCTTTGTACTTTGTTGGTTAACCCTAGTTTAACCATAGTTTGTGCTAGCTTTTAATGTAATTTTCTTCTTGCTTAGTGCTTAATGTAGGGCTAGAATAGGGTTTAATTTTCATGCACTTGTAACTTTAATTTTCAATAGTGTAACTTGCCCTTTTTATTAATAAAATTGTTCTTCCCTTAGCTTGTGTTCTTCTTATGTTTTTCTACTCATCTCCCCCCCCCCTCCACTCCATTATGATTAACTAATCCTCCTTGTACTCGATCTTGATGATCCGAGGTTAGAGCGATTATGTTATGATGTTTTAATTAATCTTTTCTTTTTAGGTTAGGGCCTTGAATTACTCTTGATTTATCACGGGTCGGAGGTATATTTTCGATATATACTCTCCGCCTTTGCTTTCATTCTGGGCTAGCCGAGAGGCCGAAAGAATGAAGTGAGCATTCAAGAGTAAAGGGAGTTGTACGCACCCCTCGAGAGAGGCAGACGTCCAAATCTCCCGGATTGGAGTAAAATCCAATAGTGGGGTTCACCGCGTAAAGCGAGTTTTAGGCCTCCGATTTAGACGAGAGTCGGTCGGACCTTCCTAAACTCAGTTGGGCACGACTTCGAGAGAAGCGTGTTCAAGCTTTAGGAACCTCCACGGTCAAGGACCCTTATCCTATTAAGTTTAGATTTTTATCGCATTTTCTTAATCGTCTTTAGCCGAGGTGAATCTCGATCGGGTGCATTTCCATTTCATATTGTTCTACCTTTTGTAGTAATCTCATATATTGTGCTCTTTTATTAACTGCAGTAGTTTCCTTTCTAGCTTAGTTGTTTACTTAATAGCCCTCTTAATTGCAGTGTTTCTTTTTCTAGAATAGCTTTACTTTCTCCCCTGCACTTAGATTTTCTAAAACCCTAGTTTTTCCGTCGATAAGATAATAGCGTTCGTGTGAGTAAGCTTAGCCAACAGTTCCCGGATCTTAATACGACACTTGTGTCCCTTTGCTACAATTCGATAGGTATACTTGCCTCATCGGGTTGCTAGTTCGGTTGCGTTTATTTCTTCGAACCCTAGCGCGCAACACAAAGCCTATAGGGTCCTTAATAAATCCTCTCTTAAGATAGAAGAGTCTGCACATGTCTCTTTTGATGAGATAGTCATGTATTATAAAGGAGAAGGACTCTTCCTCTAATAGTACAGTGCAAGTCCTAGGAGTATGTAAGGATTTGGAAGGTTTGAGACTCAGAACAGGAGAATCATCCCCAACAAACTCCTCAGGTTGCTTCTTCAGATTCTGAATCTGATGTAGAAGGTTTAGAAGTTAAAGCACCTGCTCCAACAGTTGATCAAACTCCACATGAGGAATTAAATCTTGAACATGTTGAAGATCAGATCATTGTTGAACCTACTAATCTTGTCACACTTAGAGATCACCCTGTATCTCAAGTGATTGGAGACATTTCAGTAGGAGTCCAGACAAGACATCAACTCAACAAAGATGTGATGTTTGCTTGTTTCCTTTCTCAGGTTGAGCCCCTAACCATTAAAGATGCAGAGCTTGATCCACACTGGATTATAGCCATGCAAGAGGAACTTAACCAGTTTGAAAGATGTAAAGTTTGGACTTTGGTTCCAAGACCAAGAGGCCAACTGATCATAGGCACCAAGTGGGTGTTTAGAAACAAGCTTGATGCCCAAGGCATAGTAGTTAGGAATAAGGCTAGGCTAGTAGCTTAAGGCTATAGACAGGAGGAAGACATAGATTATGATCAGACTTTTGCCCCTGTAGCTAGACTAGAAGCCATTAGGATTTTCCTAGCCTATGCTGCCTATAAGAGATTTAAGGTCTTCCAAATGGATGTGAAGAGTGCCTTCCTCAATGGAGATTTAAAGGAAGAATTGTTTGTTGAACAACCACCAGGGTTTGTTTCATCAACCTTACCCACTCATGTGTTCAAACTCCAAAAGGCTCTATATGGACTTAAGCAAGCTCCTAGAGCTTTGTATGAGACCTTAGCAAATTTCCTTCTAGAACACAAGTTTGTGAGAGGTGTAGTAGATAGAACCCTATTTATTAGACATCATAAGGACTCACAATTGTTAGTTCAAATCTATGTAGATGACATTATATTTGGCTCCACTGATCCCAAACTATGCAAGAGGTTCTCTGAACTAATGCACTCCAAGTTTGAGATGAGCAGCATGGGTGAGTTATCCTATTTCCTTGGTCTCCAAGTAAAACAGTGTGTTGATGGTATCTTCATTTCTCAATCAAAATATGCCAGAGAGTTGGTTAAAAGATTTGGAATGTCTGATGCTTCATCAATGAGCACACCTATGGCCTCAAATGCAGTTATTGATTCTGATGTCAATGGCAAGTCTGTTGATCAAAAGAACTTTAGAGCCATTGTTGGTTCCCTGCTGTATTTGACTGCAAGTAGGCCTGACATAATGTTTGCTACATGCCTATGTGCTAGGTTTCAGGTCAACCCAAAGGAATCTCACTTAACTCTTCTCAAGAGGATCTTGAGATACCTTAAGGGATGCCCTAACTTAGGACTGTGGTACCCAGCTGAGTCAGGATTTGAACTAATTGGATATTCAGATGCTGATTATGCTGGTTGTAGAGTTGACAGGAAAAGCACCTCAGGGACCTGTCAGTTCCTGGGAGAGAGACTTGTCTCTTGGTTTTGTAAGAAACAGGCATCTGTGTCTACTTCAACTGCTGAGCCTGAATATATAGCAGCAGCTAGTTGTTGTTCACAGATCCCGTGGATTCAAAATCAGCTAGTGGATTATGGGTACACACACTCAAAAACAAAAATTCTGTGTGACAGTACCAGTGCAATATCAATTGCTCAAAATCCTGTGCACTATTCCAGGACCAAGCATATTGAGATTAGACATCATTTTCTGAGAGATAATGTGGAAAAGAACAAGATAGCAATGGAATTTATATCCACAGACCTGCAGAGAGGAGATATTTTCACTAAGCCCCTTGATGAACAAAGGCATTTGTTCTTCCTGAACCAGCTTGGTATGATTAATGGTTCAGAGTAGTGAAAATTTGGATAGATTTGTTTTCTGTCTAAAATCGTCGAATGACTGCTCGACGATCTTCGACCAGGTCAGAACTATCGTCGACCAACGGTCGACGACAGCTCGTTCGGTAGTAAGGCAAAAATCGTCGATCAACTGGTCAACGATCTCTCCTTAGGTATCTATCGTCGACCAATGGTCGACGACAGATTTTCTGTGCTGTATGGAGAATCGTCGACCAACATATATTGATCGACGATCGTGGTAATTGCTTGTAGTCGGTCGATGTTTAACGATTAGTCAAATATTGACTATCGTCGGTCTCTGTTCGACGACCGATTTTGTTCCGGGTTCGACGATCGCAGATTTATATCCAATAGTCGATTTAGGTCTGGAGATCGTCGTTCTTCCGCTCCGTCTTTTCATATTCCATCTTCTGGCTTAGAATTCGCTCTCGAACTCTAATCCCGCGCGATTCTCTTCTCCCCTGCCTTGCATCTCGATTCTCCATTCTCTCTTCAATCCTATGGCGATTCCTTCAGCAGTTCTCTTCGGAATGAAGTTCGACACTGGATTCTGTGTCGACTTCGATTCCTTCAGTCGATGTGATCAACCCATCCAAGAAATTCTGCAGCTGTGTGAAGATCAAGGCCTAAAGAAATTTATGTCATTCTCACCAAAGATTCATATACCAGAGATTCGAGAATGGGTATATACTTCGTCCTCCAGCGACGAAGCGATGACTGGAAAGATAAATGGAGAGGAGGTCATTCTGACTCCTGAAGTTCTGACTGAGCTGTTTGGACTACCAACCGGTACTGAGGACTATGAGCAAAATACAGAGGAATATGGCCGCATGCTAACTGTAATGGGCCATGCTGAGGGTATTCCAGCTAAGCTGCTAAAGATAAATTTGTCTCCAGAGTATAAGTTTCTGGCAGACCTGGTGGGCAAGGTCGTTTTGGGAAAACACTCTGCTCACGACAACATCAACAGGCAACAATTTGCCTTAATGTCAGCTTTGGTGAATAAGACGCAGATAGCCTGGGGAAAGGTTCTGTTTGAACTGATAAGGAGAAAGAACACCAAGAAAGAAGTAAACCTTGCCAGGGCGTTGGGTGTGTTTCTGTATGTGAAAGCACCCCTGCTGCTTGTTTCTGCACCCTCTGCAGTCAACGCCAGCAAGAGGTTGGACCCCTCTCTGTTCAAGAAATCTCAGAGAATCATCCAGAAGTCAGCCAGGGTTGATCCTAACCCTCCATCAGACACAAGGGCTGATTCAGCCACTCTCCAGCTTGCTGGGGAAGGCTCAGTAATCCCTCCATCCTCCCTCTTTACCCCTGCATCCTCATCTCCTGCATTACCCTCCACACAATCTGCAGTGCCACCACAACATGAATCCCTACATGCATCTCCACCCTAGTCACCCACACCACAACATCTGGCAGCCTTAGCCAGTGTTAACATAGTAACTGCTACCATCCTCACACACCTCTCTCAACATGAATCCCACACTCATGTTGATGATCACCCATCTACACATGATTCATTTGATCATGTGGCAGATCATACTGCTTCCATTCCATCACAACCTCAATTTGCATCCCACAGTCATCAATCCACCTCCACACCCTCAGCATTTCAGATAACTCCTGAATTGCTTGCACGTATTGTAGAGCTCATCACTCCATCCATCCAAAGAATGATTGAGGCTGCCAATGCCCCTCTCATTGCATCCATCAATGCCCTTACTAAAGCCATCCAATCTCTTCTACCCTCTGCTGAGCCCTCTTCAGTAAGATGCATGACTCCAGTCCCCACTGAAGTCATGCAGGGGAGATGTCTGTTGAAGTGGTCTCAGGTGATGCCTTGACCCTTCAGGACAATTCTTCCCTTCCCCTTACAGCAATCATAGAAGAACCTCAAGAGCGTCCAGAGGAAGCTATTCCAAAGAAAGAGTCTCTGATGAAAGATCAAGAGCAACCAGAAGGTAAAACACTTCCTCTAAAGGTTATAATCAGGACTTTAAATTGATATCTTTATCTAACAAAGACATTCACTCCCTAGTGAATCTAGCTTCTGATGAAGAAGTCTCTAAGAGAGATAATGAGGAAGTCCTCATGGACTTGTGTGAAAAAGTTCCAATGAACACTACTGACTCAGAAGTAGTGGTTCAACAACTTGAGAATGTTGCTGCTGCTGCTGGAGAAGCTGAGGCTGTGCAAGACTTACCAGAGAATGCCTCCAAGATGACTGAAAAGGAATCAAGCTCAGGTACTCTAAATCTTGAACAATATATAGCCTTTATGGCTGAGAATATTGCCTCTGAGTACATTGAAGAGTTGGCTAAATCTCATATGATTTCCCTAGCCATCTCTCTAAGAAAAGCATCTGCCCCTGCAGATACAGTCATTTTTTTTCTCCACCTATCCTTACCTATCCTCTATCCATTCCTTCTATTGCAGAACTGGTCCCCAGGATAGTTCCTGACTTGTACCCTGAATCAGAACTCTGGAAGAGATCTCAAAATGTTGATCTTGATGCCCTCCTTGAGCAAGATGCCATTGAGGAAGCAAGAGAAAAAGAAGATAGAGAGAAGCAGGAGAAAGAAAAGGCTGAACATGCTATAGTTGCCAAGGACATCTCAGAACAAGACTTTGATGATTATGCTGGCAGAACCTCATCCCACTCCTCTGATGATGATGACTCTGAGGATTCTGATAGCACCCAGAAGAAGAAAAAGGCTGTATCCAAGAAAAGAAAAACATCTGCTCCTCCTACTGCTAATCCAGACAAGGATGTTCCCTATTTCATTCTGAAGGGAATTGATCCCAAGAGCAAAGAATTTCAACCATGGATGAGACTCTCAAAGAATCAGACAAGAGAGAAGAAGAGAACAAAAAGATATGACACTCCCATTCAGAAATTTCCTCCCAGAGGTCCTCCTCCACCTCCTGGTGCTGGAGCCTCTGGAAGTCTCTCTTCTGCCCCATCTACAACATCAGCCAGTTCTAACATCTTTCAGTCTTACCAGAGAAGGAGTAACCAAAGCCAGGGAGGCCAAAATGTAGCAGGACAAGGAAGGAAAAGAAATGAAAATGTTCTCATGGGACAAATAAAGGAGATGATATTTCAGCAACCTACTTTCTCTCCTCCTCCTTCCCCTAAAAAGAAAGTTCCAGAATGGAAACCTTCTCCTCCCAGGAAAGGTTCATCCTCCACATCAAGGAAACCTGCTGCTTCTGTGACAGTTGAAACAAAAGGAAAAAGAGTGGTCTATTCAGAGAAATCCCACAAGAAGTTCATTGAACTTGCACCTCCAAGATCTCTATATACTGGAACTGATCCTAAGAAGGCTGCACAGATTCCTCTTGACTCAAGCAAATTAGCCACAGCTCTTCAAAGGAACATGGAGATTGCAGCTCAAGCTGATACTGACAGACCACCCTCTCCAACAGATATGACTGAAACTGAAAGAATTGCCTCTATGGCAAGATTTAAGGAATCTATTGCACTAAGCATGATGGAGAGAGCCAAAGCTCAAGGACTAGACCCTACAGCATATACAACTATGTCTGAATTCAGAGAAAAGGAACTCAGCAAAATTCAAGTCAACTCTGAAATTTTTAATACTGAAGAATACATGAAGTTGCACCCTGCTGCAGTTTTGCCAAGCTATGCTGAAAAGAAAATTATTGGTAAACATGACCTAATGCTATCCAAAAGACAAGCAGCAAATCCAAACAGAGAAATTATTTTCAAACCAGCTGTAATCCCTAAGAACTCATCTGATGCTAAAACCTCTGATAAATCTGCTTGATACTTATAGTTCTGCTGATTTATGTGTTTATGTTTTTCTGTGGATTGCCTGTGATTTAAATTTTTGGTTAATCTCTTCTTTTATTATTGAGTGCATTAGTTTCTAAATCGGATTGGATAACATAACCCAAATAGGGGGAGATTGTTGGTACCCTAGATGTGATATGGCTTATGTAATCCCTTTCCAGCCCCTCTTGATCCATATAAATATATATGATCATGATTAGACCTTGTTCAGTTTCCCTAGGACAGTTTATAACTGACCTAGAGCTTATGCTAGAAGTTCTAGATGTATTTTTGGTTAAGGCATTTTCCGTTTGACCATCGTCGAACGAGGCCTCGCAATCGTCGATCATTGGTCGACGATAGCAGGGCTATAGAATCGTTGAAGTCAAGACAATTATCGTCGACCGTTGGTCGACGATCTCAGAGCAAGTTTATTAGGCTCTGAAGGTTGGTCGACGATCTGCCATCAGCAGTTCAACGATCGTGTTCTTGCTTCACGATTTCTGTCTCGACAGATTTCTGCCTTAGTCGTCGACATCATGAGATGTTCGACGATATCTGTCTCGACAGATTTTTGCCTTAGTCGTCGATATCTTGAGCTGGTCGACGATTTCTGGTCGACGATTTCTGTTTCGACAGATTTCTATTTTTAGTCGACGATCTGTTAGCTAGGTCGACGATCATCGAACCCCTGTTCGACGATTATTGTCTGCCTTTATCATTTTGTATTCATTCTATTCCTTGGTTTATTTCCAAGTGTTTTAGCTTGTGGTTAGAGAATTTTCTGAAGTTGTTTTTGCAGATTCATGGCTTAAATTCAAAATAAATTAATTACCAAATATGTCAAGCTTAAATCACGGGATTCAGTATTTTGATAAAGCATTCTTGTCCTATTATACCAAAATACATTGCCAGGCTGTATTCTAGCCGTTGGCACTGTTTGCTATTTCCAAGAATGGTAAGTCCTTGTACTGAAATATTTTCCCACTTATTTAATTCCTTATTGGGACTGACAGTAAGCTAATAGGTCATTCTATTCCTATTGCTATATTCTATTTTGAGATAATCTGTTGCAGGGCTCGAGAATTCAAATCAATAGAGTCGTTCCAAAGGAAAAATGAGAAGACATATTTAAGAGAGATTTTTTTTTGGAATATAACAAGTTACAGATACAGAGAGTTTTCTTCTCAGTGCTGCATCTCTCAAGCATCTTCAGAGCTACTCTTCACCATCTCACAAAAAGAAGAAGAAAAGCTCCCCTGAAGAAAAAGCCCAGAGCAATTACTTTCATTCTCAAGTCTCCTGAGCATCTGCTTAGAGTTTTTCAAGACTTCAGAAAGAGCTCCAGTTCTGCTTCAATTATTCCAGAATCTTAAGACCTGATAAAAATCAGTCTACAGATCTCTGAGGATTTAGTTTCAGTATATCTGAAACTCCATCATCCTGAAGCAAAGGCTTTCCCTGGACTTTCACTGAGCCAGGGGGAGACTTTGATTCTTTAGAGAATCCACAAGTCTTCTCTAATCTGTATTTACAACAGAGAAGATAATCTAACCCTCTCAACCCCTTTGTAAAAGAGTTTGTTCACACCTCTTCAAAAGTGAACATTGGTGACAGGGCACCTTATCAACAACCTGTGGTTGAGCATCCTTATCAAAAGCTCAAAGGGTCTGTTTGATCTACCTGAATCAGATCATTGGTGGCAGGGCACCTTAGCAAAAACCTGTAGTGGATTCCTACCAGGGTGGTAGAAGAGTGGACGTACCTATTTAGAGGGAACCACTATATATCCTGTGTCTCTGGCTATCTTGTTTAATTGTTTATTCTGTGGCTGTAATAGAACCACCTAGGATTGCTAGTTGCTGTGATAGGCTTATAGTTAAACTGAAATTTCAGTTAACTCTCTCACTTGTGCACTTCACTGTGTTAGGCTCTTAGGGTTCAAGTATCAGATTATTTATTCCGCAAATAAACTCCAAGGGAGCTGACTAGTTGTTCATAAAATTTGAATACTCTATTCACCCCCCCCCCCTCTAGAGTAGTTTACAACTTATCCCCTCACTTTCACAGAGGTAGGAGTAAAGGTAGATGGAGGGATGTTGGCTGGAGCTGAAGGTGTGGAGGTAGGAATGGAGGGCTCTGAGGATGGAATTGTGGAGATAGAAAAGGTTGAGGTGGAGATAGGTGAAGAGAGAGAGGGTGTGAAGGATGGTTGGGAGAGAATGTCAAGAAGCATTTGTTGAAAGGATGAGGTAGAGGGTGGCTCAGGAGGAGTGGAGGGTGAATCATCGATGAAGGAATCATCTAAAATGGAAAAAGATGGTAGGGTGAAGGTTGAATAAGAGAAGAGAGGATGGAATTCCTCTGAGGTGGATACAGGAGGGGATGAAACTGGTGAGGAAATGGTAATTGGGGATGCTGTGGTTATGATTGTGACTGGTGGTGAGGAGGAAATGGCTGGGGTAGATACAGCTGGAGGAGAAAGAGAGGCAGGCAACACTTCTACTGGTGGAGTGACTGAAGCAGTCCTTGTGCCTGAAGGAAGTGGTGCAGTAGCTCTTGTAGGGTTGATGATTTGCCTGTCCCATTTGCTGAATAGGGCACAGGAGAGCCTCTTGGATGCATTGATGAACATCCTAGAGGAGGTTAACAGTTCAGGGCATCTGTAGTGCAGATAGACCCCTAAGATTCTCCCAAAACTCACGGCAGTCTTATTGATCTTTTTCTTAATTAAGTTGAAGAAGATGGATCCCCAATCAAGGTGTTTCTTATCGACTAAAGCTCCCATCAAGCAAAGTTGATATCTAGAGATGGTGTCATGAGCTGAGTGCTTGGCCAATAGCACTTTCCCAACTACATCAGCCAGGAATTGATATTCTAGAGACAGATTTTTCTTTAAAAGTTTGTTAGGGTTGACAGCATTGTGACCCATTCGATCAAGCATTGAATCATAATCTTCTCCAGATAATTCAATAGAATCTTCTCCAGTACTAAGTTGAAAGACATCTGTTAAGAGAGCCGGTGATAGATGTACCTGAGTTCCTTTAATGATGCCGACGACAGAGTTCTCAGTCTCGTCTGTCGCTGTAAACCACCATTCTTTGATCTCTTCTGAAGCAATTTTCATCCGTGTAGTAATTATTTAAGTCAACTGTTATTCTATGAATAGATTCAGAATGTCCTTGAAGCGCTGGTCGCTTCAATCAAATGAGTTCATGTCTATATCGAATCCTGTATCAAATTTCATCTTAGAGATAGCAGCACTGGATTCCGCCATTTGCACCTGCAATAGAAAACCAAACACGACCAAGTGTAGAGGATTTGGAGGGAAAACGAAGAAGGTTGCAGAGTATGAAAGCGCAAAAGGAGAACGACGGCTGAAGAAATGATTTTATATTAGGATTCGACGGCGAAACGGAAAATCGTGGAGATCTGTTCGAAGAAGCGTCGAACTCAGCTCGACGATTTGGGCTGCAGAAGGAATCTGAAGAGACGTCAATATCATCGATCTCTCCGTTCGACGATGTTGAAACGCGTCGAGCTCCGCTCGACGGCCTCTGAACAGAAGGAGAAAAAGCCTAGATCTAGCGAAGCCTCTGAACTCAGATCGACGACTTTGGGAACGTCAATCTTTGGTCGACGATTTTTGGAAAATCGTCGATCTTCGTTCGACGATTTCTGGGAAAACGTCGAGCGCAATTCAGAGACAAAAACTTGTTCTACAGACACAAAAAGAATTGATTTTTAGCCTAGTCTTGGTCTGTTTTAGCTTTTCAAAAACTTGTACTTTAGTTTAGGCTTCCTCCATCTAATATGCCTAACTGATTTAGGAAGAAGCTGTGTTTCTTTTCATCCAAAGGCTTGGTGAAAATATCTCCCCTTTGCAAATCAGTTGGGATATATTGAAGTTCAATTTTATTTTTCTCTACATTATCTCTCAGAAAGTGATGCCTAATTTCTATGTGTTTTGTCCTACTATGGAGGATTAGATTTTGTGCTATAGAGATAGCACTAGTATTATCACAGAAAATTTTTGACTTCTCTAAGTTGTAACCATAGTCTAGGAGCTGATTTTGTATCCACAATATTTGTGAGCAACAACTGCCTGCAGCCATATATTCAGCTTCAGCAGTTGAAGTTGACACAGATGTTTGCTTCTTACAAAACCAGGAGACAAGTCTGTCACCAAGAAACTGACATGTTCCACTGGTGCTTTTCCTGTCTATTCTGCATCCAGCATAATCAATAACTGAAGATCCAGTTAAATCAAATGCTGAATCTTTTGGATACCAGAGACCTAGATTTGGACAACTTTTAACAACATACCTAAGAATCCTCTTAACTAAGATTAAGTGTGACTCTCTAGGGCTAACTTGGAATCTAGCACAAATACATGTAGCAAACATTATATCAGGCCTACTAGCTGTAAGGTACAATAAAGAGCCAATTATTGCTCTATATGTTGTCTGATCAACAGGTTTCCCATGTTCATCAGCATCTATTACAGCATTTGAGGGCATAGGTGTTTTCATACATAATGCATCAGACATACCAAATTTCTTAACCAATTCTTTTGCATACTTGGTTTGAGAAATAAATATGCCTTTAGCATGATGCTTGACTTGCAGTCCTAAGAAGAAGGACAGCTCACCCATGCTACTCATTTCAAATTTAGAATGCATAAGCTTGGAAAACTTTTTGCATAAGTTTGAATCAGTAGAACCAAATATAATGTCATCTACATAAATTTGCACTAGTAGGGTATGTGACTTATGTGTTATAATAAAAAGAGTTTGGTCTACTCTCCACCTAACAAAATCATTTTCCAGAAGAAAGCATGCTAGGGTCTCATACCATGCTCTAGGAACTTGCTTGAGACCATATAATGCTTTATGCAATTTGTAAACATAATCAGGGTGAGTTAGAGAGATAAAACCTGGAGGTTGTCTAACATAGACTTCCTCTTTGATGTCCCCATTGAGAAATGCACACTTACATCCATTTGGTACACTTTGAAACCTTTGTGAGCAGCGTAGGCTAGGAATATTCCGATGGCTTCTAACCTTGCAACTGGTGCAAAGGTCTGATCATAGTTTATTCCTTCTTGTTGAGAGTACCCTTGAGCAACTAGCCTTGCCTTGTTTCTGACTATAACTCCTTGATCATCCAGCTTGTTCCTGAATACCCACTTTGTTCCAACAATGGGATGATCCTTTGGCTTAGGCACTAGTTCCCAAACCTTGTTCCTTTCAAATTGATGCAACTCCTCTTGCATTGCAATGATCCAGTGTGGATCTTGCTCTGCATCTTGAATGGATTGGGGCTCAATTTGAGAGAGGAAGCAAGTGTGCATCAGGTTCTGGTTGACCTGATTTCTAGTTTGCACACCAGCTGAGACGTCTCCAATTACTTGAGAGATTGGATGGTTTCTTGTTGTTACTAGATCAACAGGGGGTGTTGATGGTTCACCAACCTGTGTTGTTGTTTCCTCTTGTGGAACAACAACTGGCTCTTCAAGGTGATTTTCTTCCAGATGTTGAACTTCTTCTTCATCATCACTGCTCTCATTCTTTTCAGCAACTTGCAATTTGTTCAAGTTTTCAGCTAGAGAATGTACCTGCAAAGGTTCTATGGTAGAAGCATTCTTCTCCTTGAAAGACATGTTAGCTTCATCAAAATAATATGAACAGATTCTTCAATTTTACAGGAAGATTTATTATAAACCCTATAGGCCTTGCTGATCATGGAGTATCCCAGAAACACTCCTTCATCAGCTTTAGCTTGGAATTTTGCTAGATATTTCTTGTCATTGTTATGAATAAAACAAGTGCAACCAAAAACTTTAAAATAGCCTATTTTAGGTTTCTTCCCTTTGAGAAATTCATAGGGAGTCTTACCCTTCAGTTTGTGTATCAGGCTTCTGTTCAACACATAGTTGGAGGTGTTCACTGCCTCAGCCCAAAAGGATAAAGGTAGGTGAGCATCTGCCAATAATGTAGTTGCAGATTCAATGAGTGTTCTATTTTTCCTTTCAGCTACCCCATTTTGTTGAGGAGTTCTAGGAGCTGAGAAAGTGTGCCTGATCCCTTCACTTTGACAGAACTCTTGCATGAGAAGAGAATCAAACTCTGTCCCATGATCACTTCTGATCAGGGCAATGTGAGTGTTGAACTCAATCTGAATGCATTTGAGAAAATCTGTCAAACACTTGAAGTTATCAGACTTCTTCCTCAGAAAGAATACCCAAGTGAATCTTGAGAAGTCATCTACAACCACTAAAGTATAGGATTTCCCTCCTAGGCTTTGTACAGATATGGGTCCAAAAAGATCCATGTGCAACATGTACAAAATCCTAGGTGAATCACTCTTATTAATTGATTTAAAACTACTTTTAGTTTGCTTGCCTAATTGATAAGCCTTGCAAAGTCCTTCCTTCTTGTAGGGACCAGAAGGTAGTCCTCTAACAAGGTTGTCTTTGGATAGCCTAGCAATGGTTCTAAGGTTAATATGCCCTAGTCTCTTATGCCATAAAATATTAGATTTTGAAATGCAATTGAACAGGCAAATATCTACTACAGTGAATGAAAATCCACTAAGTAAATGTTACCTCTTCTGTTACCTATCAACACAGTTGTGTTGTCCTCTGACTTGACCTTGCATATGGCTTTGTTGAATGTCACTTGATATCCTTCATCACACAGTTGACTGATACTTATCAAGTTGTGCTTGAGTCCTTCAACATATGCCACCTTTTCTGAAAGTGACTGAGCCAATTTGGACTGCACCATATCCTTTTGTAGTACCAAAGTTTGAGTCTCCAAAAATACTTTGGGTCCAAGCTTGGCTTTAAAGGAAGTGAAGTTGTCCTTGTCCCCTGTCTTGTGCTTTGAGCACCCCACTATCCAGATACCATTTGATGGTTTGATGCTGGATAGGTCTTCACCTGCACAAGAAACAACTTATTTATTTTGACCCAGTTAACCTTGGGCCTAGGTTGATATCCCTTGAATTCTGAAATAAAAGACATCCCAGGTTGATCCTTATAACCTTCAGGATGTATTTCCTAGGAGGTACTATCCATTCAGTATAGGGATTAAAGCCTTGGGATGTGGGACTTCTAGGATTGAATCTAGATGGCCTTTAAGGAATGTTCACAGTCCTGATTTCTGTTCGATGATCGTCGAACTGAGGTCGACGATCTTGGGTCAGATCGTCGATCTCTGTTCGAAGATCGATTATACTGAAGTTCAGAGTTTGGATATCGTCGAGCTGAGGTCGACGATCTGTGGTTAGATCGTCGAGCTCTGTTCGACGATCGTCGAGCTCTGCTCGACGCCATCTGTTGAACTGAATTTTCTCTGACAAATCTGCATTCTTCCTAGCTACCTCTATTACTCCCTTTCCTTTGTCAAAGACAAATTTGATTGGAGTTGATAATATTATAGGTTGGCTGGATGAGGCACCCAAGCCCAGTGTGCTATTAAATCTAGAGTTTCACTGTGCTTGTGATGTCCATCAGTCTGATACTTCTCCCATTTAGGGATTCTTCAAACTTTTTGGCTTTGATAGTTCACTTTTCAGTGAAGCTATCTCCTCCCTACAGCATTCTAACTCCTCAAAGAGTTTTGATGGTTCTTTGAGTTTAGGACACTATGCTCAGATAATTGATTCCTGAGAGAGATTATCTCCTTCTCAGATTTTAATAAATCTAGGCACAGTGTCTTAAATTCATTTTTTGAAGTCCTCAGAATTAAAATAAAAAGAGTGTTGATTACCTGATCTTCATCTGGTTGAGTTTCTGAATCTGATTCTGATTCTTCATCAGAGTTTTGCTGTGAGGCATTGATAGCCATCATGCCAAATTCTTTTTCATCTGCATCATCCTCATCATCACTGGAACTGGATGAGGCTTACGATTCCTCTTCAGTCTCACTCCATGTCTCAGCAACAAAGCCTTCCTTGTATGTTTTTTCTTGCTGGAGGAGGCTTTGTGTGAGCTGTTCTTCTTGTAATCCTTTTCTTTTCTTCTTTCTCTTCTTTCCTTCTTGTCCTTATTCTTGTTTTCTGGACAGTCAGCACAATGTGGCCTGGTTTCCTGCAACCAAAGCATAAAATTTCATTATTGTTATTTGATTTATCATACCTTGGTTTATCATGACCCTTGTATGGTCTCTTTCTGAAGTCTTTTCTGGCCATCTTGTAGAATCTTTTGGCCAGTAGACTTATGAGCTCATCATTTCCTGTATCTTTATCTTCAGGCTCCTCTTCTGCAGCTTTGAAGCTATGATCTTTTCTTTCCTTGTGGCTGGAGAAGTAGCCTTTTGTTCTTCTTCTCTATTTTTAATGAGCAGCTCCTAGGATTTGAGCTTGCCCAGGAGAGCTTCAGTGGTAATCTCATTTAGACTTCTGGCATCTTTGATTGGCCAGATTCTTGAATCCCAAGTGCTGGGGAAGCACATCAGGATTTTGTCAATTCAGCTCAGTCAGATGAGATTTCTTTGTCCAGGGTTTTTAACTCATTGACAATTAGACTTAGTCTATTGTACATGTCAGCCACTGATTCAGCTTCTCCCTTTTTGAAGTTCTCATATTGGCTTATCAGATGAGATCTTCTATCTTTCCTTTCATCAGCAGGCCCTGAGACAATTTCAGAGAGCTTGTCCCCAAATTCCTTTGGCTGAGTTGCAGTCAGCTACTTTCTGAAAAATCTCATCAGACATTGTCGAGCTAAGATGTTCATGGCCTTTGCATCTGCAGTTTTCCATTTCTTTATGTCTGCATCTGTTCCTGAGGGAGGTGGAACAGCATTTATGCTTGAGCTTGCTGGTGGACTTGGACAAACTGTCAAGACAGAATTGAAAATATCTTCATCAATAGAATTCATGTATAATCTAATCCTTGCCTTCCAGAGTGCAAACTTGGAAAGGTTGCACACTGGTGTCTGGTGCTTGCATAATCTTTGTACTGTGCCATGTCTTTAAATAAATAGATAGATGTATAAGAAAATAGTCCTCTTAAGAGATTGATCTTATCAAGGATCTTTTGGTTCAGGTGTTAGCCTGTATGAGCAACCAACCTCCCTCTGATACCAATTGAAAAGTGAGGGTAAGATCTATCTCAACTCTAGAGGGGGGGTGAATAGAGTATTTAAAATAATTTTTCACAGTTGAAATAAACAACACATATAAAATTCAATTATATGATATATAGTTATGAGTGCTAGTAAGAAGTTAAAAACCAAGAGTAAAGAGCACAGCACACAGCAGACAAATCACACAAACAAACCAGAAGACACAAGAAATATAGTGGTTCCCCAAAAACCTGGTACACATCCACTCTTCTACCACCCTTGGTAGGAATCCACTTAGGATGAGTTGATCAGGTGTCCTGACACCAATGAGCTTTTGATAAGGTGATCAAAAACCAAAACTGGATTTTTTGATCAGGTGTCTTGCCACCACTGAGTTTTGACAAGGCTCTCAGAACCAGACAGAACTTTTTGAAGGGATTTCAAGAACCCTTTACAGCAGGAAAAAGAAAAAGGTAAAGAGGTGAGGTTGTCTTCTCTGTTCTCAAATCAATGAGAGAAGACTAGTGGATCTTTTGTTGTCAAGGCTCCCCCTGAGATGTTGAATGAATCAGGAATGGAAGCTTTGCTCTAGGGTGATAGGTCTTCAGATCTTTAGATCTCCAGCACGAATTGTTTCAGCAAAGAGGCTGAAAGATGAGGTGTCTGGAGTTCTTTGAGATGAGGCTTTGATCACTTTTCTGTAAGCAAGAGGATGGTTATCTTTCACAGATTAATTCTTCTTTTCTTCTGTAACAGTGTGTCTCTTTATCTATCGGGTATTAACTCTGGATTAATTCTCTTGGAGAGTATGTTGGAGAAGACGATCTTATTCTCTGAATATAATTCTCCAGATAGCCGTTATCAGACATTAAATGCCTTCCATAAAGGATTTGTCTTCTATAGGAAAGTCCAATGAAACATTCCTGAATAATTCCTTGAAACTTGTTCTAGAATAAATGAAAACGGCTGGCAAATCTTCTTGAAATTAAATGCTGAGAAAAAAACCATTCCAAAGACCGGCAGCATTTGAATCCTTAAGAACGTCGATCTCTCAAAATAAACGTCGATCTGAGATCCAAGATCGTCGACCAGAGCTCAGAGAAGGAATAGATCATTCTGACAGAAAAACGTCGATCTGAGCTCGAAGATCGTCGACCTGAGCTCAGAGATATTGAAGATAAGCAGTAGACAGAAAACTTCGATCTAAGATCGACTATCTAAGTTCTTGGTCTGGCAGAAATAGTCGATCTGATTAAGATAGAGATCGTTGAGACTCCTAACTATCAACAGAAAACGTCGACCTGAAGTCAAACAGAGATCGTCGACCTAAACCTTTCCCAGAAATAGTCGACCCAAGCACAGCCAGAGATCGTCGACCAAAGCTCGACGATCGTCGGACTGAAGCTCGACGATAGTCGACCGAAGCCAGCAACAAGCAGAAGGCTGAGTACATAAGTAGTCGATCTAAGCTCGACGAACGTCGACCTGAGCTCGACGATAGTCGACCGAAGTTCGACTATTTTTATCTCTTTACTTAGCTTGAAATCTGAGCTTGAATGGTCCTGGGGGCAGCTTCAAACCTAAGTTCTAAGCCCTAGACTCATTCTAATGTTGACCTTTACACTATCAACTAGGTCAACCTGGTTTCCTAAGAGAAACATAGTGATCCTTGCCCAAATTAGTAATAGGGTGTTCCAACAAGATGGTTAGTAGTTTAGAAGTAGATAAGTACCTAAGAGACAAATCTTCTCTTTTTAAGCTTTGTTGGATGGTTTTTTTGTGTAGGGTGGGTTGTTTGGGTTGTTGTTGTTTTTTTTTGTTTATGGGGTGGTGTGGGACAAATGCTCGGATTGGGGGAGGGTGGGGGGGGGGGTTGGGGGGGTTGGGGACCGGGGGGATTTGGGGGGGGGGGTGGGCTTCGGGATAAGTCTGGGGGGGTGGGGAGGGGGTTGTGGGGATTTGGGGGGGGGGAGGGGGACACCCGGATCCATGGGGTGTGGGGTTTTCTTGGTGGCGTGTC